>JARBWK010000008.1:151897145-152327733 GCA_030556195.1 Anolis apletophallus
GGGGTTCAGAATGCTCTTTGATTGTAGGTGAACTATAAATCCCAGTAACTACAACGCCCAAATGTAAAGGTCTATTTCCCCCAAACTTCACATTTGGGCATATTCAGTATTTGTGCCAAGTTTGGTCCAACATTGTTTGAGTCCACAGTGCTCTCTGGATGTAGGTGAACTACAACTCCAAAACTCAAGAAACACTTAATAAAGAGATCAGCCCCGTAGAAACAATCAAAGGCATAAATGCACTCAAAAACAATAAGGTCCAGAT
This sequence comes from Anolis apletophallus, assembly GCA_030556195.1. Classification (NCBI taxonomy): domain Eukaryota; kingdom Metazoa; phylum Chordata; class Lepidosauria; order Squamata; family Anolidae; genus Anolis; species Anolis apletophallus. The sequence continues at coordinate 151,897,411 of JARBWK010000008.1, forward strand.
GGATTCACAGCGCTCTTTTACAAGACGTTTAAAGAGGAATTAGCGCCCATATTGACTGACATATTCAATGGCGTCCGGGAAAAGAAGGAAATACCAAAGACTTGGGAGAAAGCAAATATTATATTAATACATAAAGAGAACACAGATCCAGCAGAAACAAAGAATTACAGGCCCATCAGCTTGCTGAATATGGACTATAAGATATTCGCCATCATTATGGCTGAAAGACTTAAATCCTTTTTAAACAACTGGGTATCACCAGAACAAAATGGGTTCCTGGCGAACAGGCACATTAAATCCAACACCAGAACGATCATAGACGTTCTTGAGTACTACGAAAAGCATATAGACAAAAAGATGGCCTTGCTATTCATTGATGCCGAAAAGGCATTTGATAAAATTAATTGGGACTGTATAAAAACATTAACGAGGGAACTGGATATGGGACACTATTTCTGCAACACTATAGAGGCCCTATATAGAACCCAGGAGGCCTCCCTGCTGGTTAATGGCCAAGCAGACAACAAAAGCATCCAAATTCAAAGAGGAGTAAGACAGGGCTGTCCCCTATCCCCATTACTTTTTATAATGGTGATGGAAATGTTAGTCAGAGACATCAACCAGGACAAGGGTCTAAGGGGCACCCAGGTCCTAACACAAAGGTACAAGTGCAGGGTATATGCGGATGATATGGTATGCATTATCGAGGACCCTATACCCAGCATCGGCAACTGGTTAAAAAAATTAGAAAAATTTGGAACGGTGGCAGGATTCAAAATAAACAAGAACAAATCAAAAATTCTTACAAAACATCTAAATGTAAAAGAAAAAAAAATGCTCCAATTAAAATCCGGCCTAAAATTGAGAAAAAAATAAAAATCTAGGAATCTTCATCACAACAAGTAACATTCAGTTGCTTAAGAATAATTATGAATTTCAATGGAAAAAGATACAAGTGGACCTGGAGAAGTGGAAACATCAAAACCTGCCGCTCCTGGGAAGGGTAGCAACAATGAAAATGTCAGTCCTACCAAAACTCCTATTCTTATTCCAAAATATTCCAATTTTAAGAAATAACCATCTGCTGGACAAATGGAACAAAGATATAAGGAAATTCATTTGGAGGAACAAACAACCCAGAATTAGCTTGAAATCACTGATGGAAGACCAAAAACGAGGAGGATTTGGCCTCCCCAACTTGGTTATATAGGCAGGCATTTGGTTCCAACTGATGCCTCCTATTTGCCAGCTGCCAACAAATTATACTATGAGGCCTGTAATCTAAAGCAGCCATCAAGAATTCATAAATAAATAAATAATACTATGAGGCCTGTAATCTAGCAGCCATCAAGGATTGGGTATCCCTAAGGAATTACAATATGTTAACGCTGGAAAGCCATGACCTGCGCGCGGGGTGGCATGCGTACCTATGGTACAACAGAAGAAAGATAGAGAAAAACTTCACTCAGCACTATATAAGAGCCGCCCTAATCAAAACTTGGGAGAAGTACACAAATTTCTTTTTCAGAGCCACCCCCCTCTGGGTATCCCCACACGAGGCTTTCTATAAAAAAGAAAGAATTGGTTAACATATAAACAAATTTTAAAACAATCAAATGAGAGCTGGGAAATTAAGACAATTGAGGAGTTAAAGAAAGAAGGGCACAATATATCATGGTTCCAGTACTATCAGATCTTTCAAAACTACGAAACAGATAAAAAAGCCACAGGTTTCATGACAGAGGGCTTCTGGGAACAGATGATAAATAACAACAAGAAGAACATTAGTATATTGTACAAACAACTTTTAAGGTGGGAAACAGCCGACGAACAGATTAAAGACTGTCACACAAAATGGGCCCAGGATTTGGGTCACTCGGTCCTATTAAGACAATGGGAGGAGATTTGGACTGGGAAACTGAAATATAACGCAACAACTGACATCTCAGAAAACTGGTTGAAGATGCAATTTTGGTGGTACCTGCATCCAACGAGACTGGCAAAATTTAATAAAAACAGCTCAAATGTATGTTGGAAATGTAAGAGCGAAACGGGTACTTACATTCACCAATGGTGGAAATGTAGGAAAGTGTTCAAGTATTGGACTGCCATACACAAGGAAATGCAAAAGATATTACAAGTCAAATTCGCCATGGAGCCCCAACACTACTTGGTGGGATTCTCCAATACGCTATTCAACAGAAACCCAGAAAGAATATTCTTCCTGCTCAGTGCTGGCAGCCGAATAGTCATGGCGCGTCACTGGAAGAAAGACACTGCCCCAGGGATAGAAGAATGGATACTGAAAACACTTGACCTGATTCAGATGGAGGCTCTATCCCAGAATATGAACAATAAAAAACACAAAACAGACTGGTCGTGCTTTAAAAGTTATATACAGAAGGAAAAATACAACTGTGCAATCGACCTAAATGACCTATAATGTAAGAGTAGAGAAAACGACAAGGCTGGAAGAATTCATGTCTTTACCCATTGCTGTATAACTTTGATGATCAACAACATATGTATTCTTGTGCTGCACTCGGGAAGTCACACTCCCCTCACACCCTCCAACCCCCCTGCACTCCCCACCCCAGCCCCTCCTACCCACCCGGTGGTCATGAACCACAAAAATCAATAAAAATGTATTACAAAACTCAAGGCCACCAAAGCCTTCCACTCAGCTGAAAAAAATCCCACATTTTCTGCTTTGAACTGGAATATATGGCAGTGTGGACTCAGGGCCCTTCCACGTAGCCATATAAGCCAGAATCATCCACATTATCTGCTTTGAACTGGATTATCTGAATCCACACTGCCAGGTAATCCACTTCAATGTGGATTTTATGCAGCTGTGTGGACTCAGGGCCTTTCCACACAGCAATACAACCCAGAATATCAAGGCAGATCACCCACAATATCTGCTTTGAACTGGGTTATCTGAATTCACACTGCCATATAATCCAGTTCAAAATCCCACATTTCCTGCTTTAACATTTCCCCCTCTAGAGCAGTGGTTCCCAACCTTTTTTTGGCCGTGCCACACCTAAGCGCCTCTAACATCCTGACCTCCACCCCATGACATATAATTCTTATTATTCAAAAAGTAAAGTTGTATTGCTTTTAGTGTTTTCTTTTGTGTCTTGATTGTCTTTGGGCTTGTCCCTTGTAAGCCGCCCCGAGTCCCAATGGGGAGATGTTTGGTGGGGTATAAAATTATTATTATTATTATTATTATTATCACAGCATTATTGAAAAGAATAAATTCAGAGGCTTATTATACACACTTTTAGTTGAATTCAGTCATAAAATATATTATATGGCTCTCACTGAAATAAATTTCCAAATATTTTGCTTTTATGGCTCTCCGAGTCAAAAAGGTTCCTGACCCCTGCCTTAAGGCCTTAAAGCCTGACCCCGCTGTCCATCCTTTTTGGGTTCCTCTCAATGACACTTTTTCTATTCCTACCTCATCCAGGGTTTTATCATTTCACCTCGTCCGTTTGGCCTGCCCATTGTGTTCTATTTTATATTACGTCAATTTGCTTTATTTATTTTATTTTGCTACTGCGTGTATTTTATTCTGATGTAGTTTTTGTTGTCTGTATTTTGTCTTTTATGTTGCTGTATTGTACCTTTGGGCTTGGCCTCTTGTTAGCCTTACCTGCCCCAAGTCCCCTTTGGGGAGATGGTGGATGCCGGCGGGTATAAATAAAGGTTATTATTATTATTTTTAATTATTATTATTATTAACAGTTACAATGTACTTTCCTTCAGTTCCACTTAGATATTCTTGCAACTGTCTTTCACGTCTTTGAAATGCATCAAATGGTGATTACATAACATTCAAACCCTTAGCTTGTTTCACGCTGTGAGGCCACTTTCTTCCTCTTTCGAATATTTTTTCCTCTGCCCTCCTGGCTGGCTCTCTTAAGACTTTGGTTCACTGAGATTGGTTCTGGATACATTCCTCCTTGTTTATGAACCTGTGATTGCTTTTGTTGGTATCGGTGTACGCCCTTGAGACTCTTCACACCTGCATTTTCCCTTATTTCCATTGTCAACCCGACCCATGAAGGGAAAGCGGGGGGGATCTTGGGGGTAAAGGAGGTTCCTGACCTTGATCCCTTCTCTTTTACTTCTTCTTTCTTGACCAGGGAGCTGAGCATTCAGTGGAGCCACATCTGCCATGGTGAGAAAGAAACCAGCGTCTAGTGGCTATTGAGGAATTTGGAAACGACGAGTGCCGTCAGAAAACCAATTGTGTGGGAAGAAGAAATCCTCTCAAGGTGCTGATCTTGCAGAACTCTTGGCCTCATTCACAGATCCAAAGGGGGAAGAGAAGAGTCAAGTGTGGATCGTTCAGTAAGAAATAAATATCACTATCAACATGGGGAAGAAACTCTATAAATGTTCTGAATGTGGAAAGAGCTTTCGTTTGAAGTACATTCTCCAGCAACATGAAAGGATCCACACTGGGGAGAAGCCCTATACATGCTTGGAGTGTGGAAGGAGCTTTGCTTGGAGTGCAAAACTGCGTTTACATCAAAGGATGCACACTGGGGAGAAGCCCTATACATGCTCGGAGTGTGGAAGGAGCTTTGCTTGGAGTGGAGCTCTGCGTTGCCATCAAAGGACCCACACTGGGGAGAAGCCCTATAGATGCCTGGAGTGTGGAAGGAGCTTTGCCCAGAGTGGAATGTTACGTACCCATCAGAAAAGTCACACTGGGGAGAAACCCTATACATGCTTGGAGTGTGGAAGGAGCTTTCCTCTGAGGTCACGTCTACGTTTACATCAACGGACTCACACTGGAGAGAAACCTTATACATGTGTGCAGTGTGGAAAGAGCTTTGCTTTTAGTGGACAATTACGTTCCCATCAGAGGACTCACACTGGGGAGAAACCCTATACATGTGTGGACTGTGGAAAGAGCTTTGCTTGGAGGGAAGGTCTACGTTTACATCAACGAACTCACACGGGGGAGAAACCCTATACATGTGTGAAGTGTGGAAAGAGTTTCACTATGAGTGGAACTCTACATTTACATCAATGGATTCACACTGGGGAGAAACCCTATACATGCTTGGAGTGTGGAAAGAGCTTTTTGCTGAGAGAATATTTGCACACACATCAGAAAACTCACACTGGGGAGAAACCCTATACGTGCCTGGAGTGTGGAAAGAGCTTTGTGCACAGTGGAAATCTGCGTACACATCAGAGAATTCACACTAGGGAGAAACCCTATACATGCGTAGATTGTGGAAGGAGTTTCAGTCAGAGTGGGAGTTTACGTCTACATCAACGGACTCACAGTGGAGAGAAACCCTATGCATGTTTGGAGTGTGGAAAGAGCTTCACTTCAAGTGGAAGTCTACATTCTCATCAAAAAACTCACACTGGGGAAAAACCCTATACATGTCAGGAGTGTGGGAAAAGCTTCTCTCAGAAATACAATTTACGTTCACATCAAACAACTCACACTGGAGAGAGACCCTATCAATGCACGGAGTGTGGTAAGAGCTTCACTAAGAGAACAAATCTGCATATACATCGAAGGATCCACACTGGGGAGAAACGCTACAAATGTGTGGAGTGCGGAAAGAGTTTCAGGCAGAGTGGGACCCTACATAAACACCAAAAAACCCACACTGGGGAGAAACACTATACATGCTTGGAATGTGGAAAGAGCTTTGCTTGTCGTGCAGAACTGCGTTCACATGAAAGGGTCCACACTGGGGAGAAACCATATAAATGCATGGAGTGTGGAAAGAGCTTTACGCAGAGTGGGACCCTACGTCGACATCAGGGAACGCACACTGGAGAGAAACGCTATCAGTGCTTAGAGTGTGGAAAAAGCTTCAGGGAGAATGGGATGCTGCGTAGACATCAAATACTTCACACTGGGGAGAAACCCTATACATGTACTGAATGTGGAAAGAGCTATAGTCTAGAGGCCTCTCTGCAGAGTCATAAAAAAACTCACACTGAGGAAAAACCCTATACATGCCTGGAGTGTGGGAAAAGCTTCGCTCAGAAGGGGCGCCTGTCTGTACATCAAAGAATACACACTGGTGAGAAGCCGTATACATGCCTGGTGTGTGGAAGGGGCTTCAGTAACAATGGAAATCTAGGTAAACATGAAAGGACTCACATTGGAGGGAAACCCTATCAATGCCTGGAGTGTGGAAAGAGCTATACTGAGAAGGGGACCCTACAAACCCATAGAAAGACTCACACTGGGGAGAGGCCCCATACATGCCTGGAGTGTGGAAAGAGCTTTGTGCTGCGTTCAGGTCTACGTGAACATGAAAGGACTCACACTGGGGAGAAGCCCTATAAATGCCTAGAGTGTGGAAAGAGCTTCCCTCGGAGTGGAGAGTTAAGTAAACATCAAAGGACTCACACTGGGGAGAGGCGCTATTATACATGCCTGGAGTGTGGAAAGAGCTATACTGAGAGTGGAAGCCTACGTAGACATCAAAGGACCCACACTGGAGAGAAACGCTATGAGTGCTTAGAGTGTGGAAAGAGCTATACTGTGATTGAGAGCCTACGTAGACATCAAAGACTTCACACTGGAGAGAAGCCCTATAAATGCCTAGAGTGTGGAAAGAGCTTCGCTCAGAGTAGACAGTTACGTCAACATCAATGGACTCACACTGGGGAGAACCCCTATACATGCCTGGAATGTGGAAAGAGCTTCACTGAGAATAGGAGCCTACGTAAACATCAAAGACTTCACACTGGAGAGAAACGCTAGCAGTGCTTATTTATTTATTTATTTAACTTCATTTGTATTCCGCCCTTCTCACCCCGCAAGGGACTCAGGGCGGATTACAATGTACACATTACATTTAGACAAACAAACACACAAGACAGGCAGAGGCAATTTAACACCTAGCCACCAGGGGGAGCTGTCACACTCCTTCATTCCTCAGCGTGTTTTCTGGAGATCTTTTTTTATGGCCTCATAAATCAGTTAAATTTAGCTTGGAGTGTGGAGAGAGCTTCGCTCGGAGTGGACATTTACGTTCACATCAAAGGACTCACACTGGGGAGAAGCGCTATTATGCATGCCTGGCGTGTGGAAAGAGCTATACTGAGAGTGGAAGCCTACGTAGACATCAAAGGACTCACACTGGAGAGAAACGCTATCAGTGCTTAGAGTGTGGAAAGAGCTATACTCGGACTGAGAGCCTACGTAGACATCAAAGACTTCACACTGTAGGTAAGCCCTATGAATGCCTAGAGTGTGGAAAGAGCTTTGCTCGGAGTGGGAGTTTACGTCTACATGAAAAGACTCACCTTGGGAATAACCCATAAACAAACAGTCCTACCGTGTTTCCCCGAAAGTAAGACAGCGTCTTACTTTCTTTTGACCCCCAAAATCCCCACTACGGCTTACTTTCGGGGTACGGCTTACATTACCGTCGAAAGTAAGCCTTCCCCTTGCCTCCTCCTCCGCCTCCTCCGCCCGCCGCTTGCCTCCTCCTCCGCCTCCAGTGCCGCCCCCGCCGCTTGCCTCCTCCTCCGCCCGCCGCCGCCTCCCTCCGCCTCGGTGCCGCCTACCTCCGCTCCGGTGCCACCCGCCGCCACTTGCCGCCGCTTGCCGCCGCCCGCTGCCGCTTGCCTCCACAGCGGCCCCACGCCTGCGTCAGCGCGCCTGCGTCAGACGCGCTCAGTACCTTCTGCCCATGCGCGAACATTCATGGGCAGAGGCCTGAGCGCTCCCGGCGCGCCAGCGTCAGCGTGCCAGCGTCAGACAGCGCTCAGTACCTTCTGCCCATGCACAGACATTCGCGCATGGGCAGAAGGCCTGAGCGCGCCGGCGCAGCCGCGCCTGGTGCAGGCGTGGGACCGCTGTGGAGGAGGCAGCAAGCGGCGGAGGGCGGCGGCAGGCGGCGGCGGCAAGCAGCAGCGGGGGGAGGCGGCAGGGGGGAGGCGGCGGAGGAGGCGGAGGAGGAGGCGGAGGAGGAGGCGGGACCGAGGAGGAGGCGGGACTGAGTGACGCGGTGGCCGGGGGTACGTCTTATTTTCGGGGTACGGCTTACATTAGCCGAACCCCCTGACACCCCCGATACGTCTTACAATACTTTCGGGGAAACACGGTAGGTTGCAAACAGGATCCATTCGGTACGTTTGCTCTTCCGTTGAATTTGTAAGTCAGAATAGATACATTTTCATTTCATTTTTCATTTCAATTTATCCACCGGAGTGCTCCAAGCGACTTACACAGCAATAGAACAACAAGCATATCAACAATACATCACAGTTTGTAAGCTTTGACGAAGAGCCAAGTTTTGAGAGCTTGGGAGAATGACTGCAAATCAGGTATAGCTCTAATGTATGGAGGTAAGGAGTTCCACGAGGTTGGGGCAAGAACCGAAAAGGCCCTACACCTCGGGGAGTCCAGGCGAGCCTCCCTGGGACTGGGAATACACAAAAGGTTTTATTGAACTGATCTTGGTGGTCTTGACCATGAATGGCCCTAGAGGTCATTTTAAAGTATAGTTCTAGCCATTATGGAGGTAGTTCTAGCCATTATGGAAGTTGTGTTAGTAAATACTGAAGGCAGGGCCGTAGCCAGGATTTTGATTCCGGGGGGGCTGAGACTGGGTGGAAGAGGGTCTACCCTAGCAAACCTTTTGTATTGTTATCCCAATAACCCCATTAATGTGGGATATAATGAGCATGGTGATCAGATCATGATATGAATAAACATAACAGTTTAAATAATGTACCAGTAAGGCCTTTTCGCAGACCACCCTGAGAATTTCGGGGCTGAAGCCCCCTAGCGCCCCCTGGCTACATGCCTGACTGAAGGGTTCTCACCCCTGCGACATTCCCTTTGCTGCCTGTGCTCCTCTTCAGAGGCCTCCCCCTCACTTTCTGTCCCTGTGAGAATTGGATTCTGACCCAAGAGGTGGGAGGATGTGCCGGGAATGGTTTGGGAACGCAAGGGAGCCAAAAAGGGAACCAAAGGGTGTTTGAGAACAGAAGAGAGACACAGAGGCGGGAAGCTGAGAAAAGGAACATTACAGGCAGAAGAGGAAAATAATGTTTGATGTCATGGGCCTGTTCGCATCAAGTGAGACAATGAAACCCATGATCCAGAGACAGTCAATCGTGGCCCTCGCTTGACTTGATTGTAGCCACCCCTTCGTTACTCTGCAGACGTAAAGTAATGACTTTTAACCTCCTTGATTCCTCGTCTGAATTGGAAAGTGAAAAGGACGAGGCATATCGGGGGCACAGAGCACCAACACCTGGGAGTTCTGCCTGGTGCAATGACCGTGGGTGGGTGGATAGTTGGGTGGCAATGACTCTGCCTTCTGAAGCGGTGCAGTGACAAATGTGGGGCTCCCTGTTTTCGTGTACTTCCCTTATCTCACTGTTTCGCATGCAGGGCATAATCCATGTGCCAGTGCCCATGATAGGCCCATAAGATGGCCGCCTTAATATGCCCGCAAGCTGGACTCCTGTTTGAGCCCCTGGCCTTTGTCCTGTGAGGTTCCTCGGGGGTCTGTTCTATCCCCCGTGCTCTTTAACATCTATATGAAGCTGCTGCCTGGGGTCATTCGGAGTTTTGGAGAGCGGTGTCACCCCTACGCAGAAGACACCCAGCTCTACTCCTCCTTTCCACCTGATGCCAAAGAGCTCTTCTGACCCTGAACCAGTGCCTGATGGCGGTAATGGGCTGGATGAGAGCAAACAAACTGGAACTCAGTCCTGACAAGACAGAGGTGCTCCTGCTCAGTCTGAAGGCCGATCGGCGTCCTGGGTTACAGCCTGTGTTGGATGGGGTCACATTCCTAAACTGGCTGTCTTCCTTCCTCCGGAACCGACTACAGCGATTGAGGAGGGGTGAGGTTGTCTCCGACGGTTCCCCCCTACTTTGTGGGGTTCCCCAGGGGGCAGTTCTCTCCCCTCTGTTATTTAATATCTATGTCTGACCACTCGCTCGGCTGGTTCGTAGCTTTGGGCTGGAGTGTCACCAATACGCTGACAACACCCAGCTCATTCTGGGGATGGAGGACCGGCCTGAATCTGTACCCGATAATTTCCATCACTGCCTTGAGGCTGTTACTGGATGGCTGTGAGCCAGTAAGTTGAAGGTGAATCCAGCTAAGACGGAGATCCTGTGGCTCGGTCGCCTGGGCGGTAGGGAGATCCAGCTTCCAACCCTGGATGGTGCGACGCTATGTCCGTCGTCATCTGTGAAAAGTCTTGGTGTCATCTTGGACGCTCAACTGACGATGGAGACACATATCTCCACCGTCAGTAGAGCAGCGTTCTGCCATGTACACCAGGCGAGGAAGTTGGCCCCCTACGTGTTCCGTTGCGACTTAGCCACAGTGATCCAAGCCACGGTCATCTCAAGACTGGACTACTGTAACGCTCTTTACATTGGCCTGCCTTTGTCAGTGATCCGGAAACTGAAACTGCCGCAGAACGCAGCGGCCCGGCTGTTGGCAGGTGCCTCTATGAGCAGCTGTGTAACACCCATCTTGCACGAACTGTACTGGTTGCCAGTGGAATGCCGGATCACCTTCAAGGTGCTGGTATTGAATGGTCTGGGGCCAGTGTACCTCAGGGACCACCTCATCCCATACTGTCCCACTAGACAGTTGTGTTCGGAGACAGGAAACCTTTTAGAGATCCCAAATGCTAAGAAGTACTACCTCACAGCTACTCGGAGGAGGGCCTTTTCGGTCATAGCCCCACTTTGTGGAACGCATTGCTTTCCGAGATTCGCGCCCTCTCAGGCTTGCTGGCATTCCGGAAGGCATGCAAGACACTCCTGTTCCAACAGGCATTTGGCTTCTAAATCTGGCAGTCTTTTGCGACACCACCTGCCTCCTATTTTAACTGATTTATGGTGCTGTTTTAATTTTGTATTTTACTGTTTATTATTGTCATACTGTGTTTTATCCTGTTTTATGTGTGATTTGGCTGTTGTAAGTCGCCCTGAGCTGAACGGGAGTAGCGACTGATAAGTCCAAATAAATAAATAAATTCCCCCTGAAGGTGTAAGTCTGCAACTTGGGGGTGATCTTGGACTCGTAACAGCTTAGCCTACCTTACCAGGTTGGTGTACAGGTAGGAACAGGCCAGGCTTGAAAATGCGAAGGACAGCAGCGGGGAGGAGTGACCAGGTAGCTTCCTAGCTAGTGCAGCCTGATTGGCTGATGAAATTGGAGAGGTTGGGCGATGCCAGAGAAGGAGAAAGAGCTACGCAGACAGAATTTTAGTCAGAGTTAGGTTTGGAGTTTGGTAGTGGAGGGAAGGAAGAGTATATCAGAAAGATAATTCTTTAAAGGAAATAGTAAAAGCTCTCGGGAAGGGGGTTAAGAAATATAGTGAGCCTCTAAAGCTGTAGAGAGCGGTGGAAGCCGCAGAGAAATAGGATTCAAAAGGTTCAAACAACCTGTGTGTATTCCTGAGTGTGTAATGTTGTTTTCATGAAACTCATGTTATAGGCCAGGGGTCCTCAAACCTTTCAAAAAGGGGGTTAGGTCACAGTCCCACAAATAGTTGGAGGGCCGGATTATAATTTGAAAAACAAAACATGGAACAATTTCCTATGCACACTGCATGTATCTTATTTGTAGTGAAAAAACACTTAAAAACAATACAGTAATTAAATAATTAAAAAGAAGAACAATTTTAACAAATATAAAATTGGAAGTGTGGACCTGCTTTTGGCTGATGAGATAGGGTTGTTGTTGTTGTTGTTGTTGTTGTGTGCTTTCATGTTGTTTCAGACTTAGGATGACCCTGAGCGAGGTCCGGGTAAATGACCTTGGGGACCGTATTCGCCCCCCCCCCCGGGCCTTAGTTTGAGAACCCCTGTTATAGACCATTCTCTGTGAAAGTAAATACCGACAGTTTATTGAAACCACTATTCATCTTTACTGTATGTTTATGCATTTAAAACTTTTGTATCCCGATCTTCTCACCTCCGTAGAGGGACTCAGATCGGCTGTTCATGAACAAAATAAACATTTTCTGGTTTCACCTGAAGAGTCACCGTGTGTCTTCTTGAACGTTCTAGCAAGGAGGTGGTTTGTGGACTGATGAATGGTGGCAGCAAAAGAAACCTTGAGACTAAATTGGTGGCAGCAAAGTAAAACATAGTAGAAAAATGGGAGAATGCAGTTTATAGTTCAATAATAGTCTATATTTTATATTCCAAATTAGTGAAACGGATATATTCAAATTCCATATAGCATTTCAATTCAAAAAATTATCAGTAGTGTAGATGGAAAATAAACGGAAAGTCCAAGAGCTGTATTCAATGATAAGATCACATCTGTATGATCCGGGTGTATAATTCAAACAAACTATAATCCGGAAATCCAAATAAGTAAAGACAGCTCGCAAAGGGTCGACGAAATAGTTGTTTCGCCCGTCAGGGCTTCCTTGGGACCCGTAGACTTAATCCTAATATACCATGTGTCAGGCCGGCTGAACGCCGAAGATGAACCACGCGGAGGCTTTCCGGTCAATCCAAATTCTTTATTCAGGTACACAACAGTTGAAGCCAAAAAGTACCATCCCAACCCTCCCCAGCCCTTTTATACGCCTACCCTGAGAACCAGCCCATATCCTCAGTCTCTCGGGACTGTGTAGCTCCCTTGGGAATGGCCCTATCTCCCTGCTCCCAGACAGCCAGCTGGGGTTTGTTATGGCTAGGGTGTTGGTCGGGATCCAGATCCCATCGGCCTTGTTGATGGCCGTGGGCATCGGCTCCTGACATGGCGGCCACCTCTTCTTCCTCCACCCCCTGCGAAAACAATGGGGTGCCATTAGTCTCCGGGACCCACGGGACCGTGGTAGCGTTTGAGTAAGCTCCAGTGAAAGGAGGGGTGTACCTTACCAATTTCCTTGGGCAAGGCCAGTTCGTAGGTAACCTGGTTGATCGCCCTAATGACCCTGAACGGCCCCAGGTACTTGGGCCCCAATTTGCGGGATGGCAGGCCTAGTTTTATGTTCTTGGCCGACAACCATACCAAGTCCCCCTTGCAGTATGTTTCCTCCTGTTGCCGTTTACGGTCGGCAAACCGCTTGTGAGTGCGCTGCGCTACCTCCAATGCCTTGGTAACCCATTCCCAGTCTTCCCGGGTTCCCGATCTCCATCCCTCCCCCTTCTCCTCTCTGTCCCATTTTGGAAGCCTGGGCGGGGGGACTTCCTGCCCATATATGATGGAGAAAGGGGTCCTGCCCGTGGAGGAGTGCACTGACCCATTGTACGCCATTTCCGCATAAGGAAGTAGGTCCGCCCAATCAGTTTGCTCCTGGTTGGTGTAAATGCGGAGGTAATGGCTTAGAGTTTGCTGCGCTCTCTCCACGCTGCCATTGCTCATCGGGTGATAAGCTGACGTAAGGTTACGCTCCGCCCCCAAGCTCGTGAGGAACTGTCCCCAAAACTGGGCGGTGAATTGAACCCCTCGATCACTAATGACCTGCTCCGGGCTCCCGTGTAGCCTGTAAATGTGCTGTATGTAGAGCTTGGCTAATCTCTCCGCCGACGGCAACTTGGCCAGCGGGATGAAATGTGCCTGTTTCGAAAACAGGTCAAACACAGTCCAAATATACCTGAACCCTCGGCTGGGGGGGAGCTCCCCCATGAAGTCCATGCTGACATGCGTCCACGCCTGAGTGGGAGACGCCACCACTTGCAACAGGCCCCTGGGCTTCCCTGTGGGAACTTTGTTTCTGGCACATGCCTCACAGCCTTTGATATATCTGGAGGTGTGTCCCCACATCCCTGGCCACCAGTAATTCTGCCTAAGAGAGAGGAAGGTCTTTGTGGGGCCCCAGTGCCCTGCGCTTTTATGGTCGTGGCTCCTCTCTAAGACCCTTACTCGGAGCGCTAACGGGATGTATAGCTTAGTCCGGGCAAACCAGAACCCATTCTGGAGTTGACAGTTCTTCCGGTTATTGGCAAGCCACTCGTCCTCCTCATACCCTTTGAGCAGTGCAGCCTCCCACTCCCCTATGGGCCTTTTCTCAAGGCTCTTCCTGTCCTCCGCTTCCATGCGCGCCCGGGAACGGGTCTGGGCTACCAACCCCCACTGCTTCTTGGAAAAGACGCTCTCTTGCCCTTGCATGGGCATGGGGCCCGGAGAGGGGTATCGGGACAAGACATCTGCTATTACGTTATCTTTCCCCTTCACATAGCGTATGATAAAGTCGAATCGGGAGAAGTACTGGGCCCACCGAACCAGTTTGGGCGAAAGTTTCTGGGGGGACCTATGGTACATTAGGTTCCGGTGGTCGCTTAACACTACGAAGGGGTGCTTCGCCCCTTCCAAAAAGTGTCGCCACGTTTGCAATGCGAACTTAACAGCAAACACCTCCTTCTCCCATACGGGCCATTTTCTCCCCCCCCCAAACTTGCGGGGAAAGTATGCGCAGGGCCTGAGGTTGCCCTGCGTGTCCTCCTGGAGGAGGGCCCCGCCATACGCCCAATCCGAAGCATCGCATTGGACCGTGAATGGCTTCTCTTGGTCAGGGTGGATTAGGAGTGGCGCCTGGGTGAATACCTTCTTCAGTTCCTCGAATGCCCTTTGGCAACTCTCAGTCCATCCCAGCCTGGCCCCCGGGGCTTTTATTCTTTTCGATTCCCCTTTCCCCTTGGTCTTTAGGAGTTCCGTGAGGGGGAGCGTGAGGGCCGCGAACCTCTCTATGAATGATCTATAGAAGTTCGCGAACCCTAAGAACGACTGGAGCTGCCTCCGGGTTTGTGGAGCCTCCTACCCCTGGACGTCCGCCACCTTACCCGGATCCATAGCTATCCGCTCCCTTGAGATCCTGCAACCCAGGAAGTCGATCTGTTTCCTATTAAACTCGCACTTGGGGAGTTTGGCGTAGAGCTTGGCCTGCCACAACCGTTCCAGGACCTCCCTCACCAACTTCACGTGTTGGTCCTTGGACCGGGAAACTATGACGATGTCGTCAAGGTACACATAGACCCCTTTATAGAGGAGAGGGTGCAACACTTCATTAATTAGTTGCATGAAAATCCCTGGGGCTCCGGACAGGCCGAAAGGCATGACAGTCCATTGGAAGAGCCCCAGGGGACATGCGAACGCCGTTTTCCAACGGTCGCTGGGCTTGACCCGGACCATATGGAAGGTGTCTATCAAATCCAATTTAGTGAAGTATCGGCCCCCTCCCAGCTGGCTGATGAGGTCCTTGATGAGTGGTAAAGGATAGCAATTGGTGGAACTAACCGCGTTGAGGCCGCGGTAATCTATGCAGAGCCGCGGGGCTCCATCCTTCCTTTGAAAAAGAATCGGGGCCGCTATCGGGGAGTCAGACGCCTCTATGAATCCCTTTTCCAAGTACCCATCAATCTGCTCTCTCAGTACCCCCTTTTCTGATTGGGATAGGGGGTATATCTTAGGCTTGGGCAACGCCTCCCCCTCCCGAATTTCCACCCGACATTCCACATTTCTCCGGGGCGGCATGTGGCCGGCCCCTTCAGGGCTGAAAACATCGGAGTAATCCTGGTATTCTACGGGGACCTCCGGGACGGCCACAAGGACCCCTGGGCTGACGGGGTTTTGCTTGGGACCTTCCCCCTCCTCAGGGGCTTTGCAGGTAACAGTCCCCTTCTGCCAATCTATTTGGGGGTTGGCCTGCGCCAACCAGGGCGTCCCCAGTACAATTTCCTGGTCTGTGGGTGCGATGATGAAGTCAACCACACCCTCCCATGGCCTCACCCGGGCCCGTAACCCCTCTGTGCCCAAAGGGAACGGCCCTCCCCCCGCATATGACCCATCAAGCTGGGCAAATTCTATAGGTGCTGGCAAGGTTTGCACTTTACACTCTAAGCGCTTTGCCAATCCGGGGGAAACAATGTTCTCGGTGCACCCACTGTCCACAAATGCCCGATGTTTGGTGAAGCCCCCCTTCCTCCAGAGTTCGATCGGGCAGTAAATGTTCTTGCGGGGTCCGGGACTCACCCCCTCAGAGGCCGCTGCCATGCTCTCCGCTCTCCAACCTGTCGCCACAACGGGGCGTCGCCCCTCCGGCCCTTTGCGCTGTCCGCAACTCGCCGCCCGGTGGCCCATCTTCCCGCACACAAAGCAGGCCCCCGTCTGGTCCTTGGGGATGGGCTTGGCCGATCTCGATCTTTCCTCTGAAGACCCCGCGGCCCGTCTGGGCTCGGTCCGCGCCTTAGCCGGAATCGCCGGTGGTGCCTTCCTCCGCTGCACCTGGGCAATGGTCGCCTCCACCCTTCCCGCCAACTGGTTCCAGCTGTCCAGCGTCCCCGGATCGTCACGGTGCAGACTCCACTCCAGGATGTCGTGGCGCAGGCCGTCCTTGTAGAGCTCTAGCAGGGTGGCCTGCGACCATTCTACCACCCTGCCGAACAGTGCCATGAACTCCTTGGTGTACTCGGTCACCGAGTGGGTCCCTTGGCGGAGCGCCCGGAGCGCCTCCTTGGCCTTGATTCGTGCCAGTGGATCCCGAAAACGTTCCTCCACTGCGCGCAGGAACGCCGCCACATTCTGCAAGCATGGATTGCGCCAATGGTGGCACTGCATGAACCAATCTGCCGCCCGGCCTCGGAAGGTGGCCCCAATAGCCCAGACGCGGCCCCTTTCACTGAGGTAGGTGTGCCCGTAGTCTTCCATATGGTTGCCGGCGATGGTGGTGAAGAACGCCACTCTGTAAGCCTCACCTCCGAACTCCGCCCGAAACTCTTCCCGCCTGGGAAAGGGCCACCCCGGCCCCGGGGCTGCAGGGGCGGGAGGGCCCTGCCACATCTCACCCAGACCTCCCGGTGCTTCCCAATCCAGGCGGCCGGCACCTCGTCCAGAACCTGCCGCCATTGCTGCGGGGCCCGGGGTAGGGGAGCGCCCCAGGTCCTGGGTTCTTCCGCTGCCGAAGCTCCCTTCCTCATGAAGGGTCTCCATCCCAAAGCCCATCCCGAAGGCCCTCTTTGGCCTGGTCACCCGGGCATCTCGACCTGCCTCATCTTCCATTATGGTGGATAGGCTGGGGCATCCTGCGGCTTGTGCAGTCGAGGTCTGCTTCCCATCCTCCATCCATGTGTAGTAGGTGAAGTCACCTGCACCCAGAGCACTCCATGCCGACCGGGATCGTTGTCCTCTTAACAATGCTTGGTCCCTTTTATCCCACGCCTGGGAAAGGGACTGCAGTGTGGTCTCCAGGGTCCCCATTCGGCCCTCCAACACGGCCACCTGCATTGGGGAGACCGCTCTCGGACTCCCCTCTCCTGGGGAGGCGGCAGCAGCTTCGCCTGCCTGGAAGGCACTCTCCCATTTACTCTAGGCCTCCGTCATCCTGGATTCTTCCGGCGTGAGGTTCCATAATGGCGATGGAGCCTCCGCGCCGGCGGGGTGCCCCGCTAGCCGCTTCCCCCTGCATGTTGAGCCTCTCCAGTCGCCCGGGAAAGTTCGATGACTTTTTGGCTTGTCAGGCCGGCTGAACGCCGAAGGTGAACCACGCAGAGGCTTTCCGGTCAATCCAAATTCTTTATTCAGGTACACAAGCTCCAAGGTAGGAAAGCTCCAAGGTAGGAAAGTTAGGACTAATAAAGGGAAATATTTCTTCACCCAGAGGGTCATTGGGTTATGGAACTCACTTCCAGAGGAGGTTGTGACAGCGGTCAGCCTGGACAGCTTCAAGGCAGGATTAGACAGATTCATGGATACCAAGGGAATCAGTAGCTACTGAAATGGACATCCAAGTGCCACCTCGGAGTTGGTTGAGGTAGGCAGGATTTCCCTGGGTACTGGTTGTGGGGGGTCGGGAGCAGGTCAGGGTTTTGCCCTCCCTTCTGCTCGAGATCCCCGTGTACAACTGGTGGGCCACTGTGTGATACAGAATGCTGGACTAGATGGGCTGAGGTCCGATTCAGCATGGTTCTTCTTATGTTCTTATGTTCTAACAGTTGAAGCCAAAAAGTACCGTCCCAACCCTCCCCAGCCCTTTTATACCTCTACCCTGAGAACCAGCCCATATCCTCAGTCTCACGGGACTGTGTGGCTCCCTTGGGAATGGCCCTATCTCCCTGCTCCCAGACGGCCAGCTGGGGTTTGTTATGGCTAGCGTGTTGGTCGGGATCCGGATCCCATCGGCCTTGTTGATGGCCGTGGGCATCGGCTCCTGACACCATGTATCGGTTTCACTAGGCCTGGACAATATCTGTAATAATAATAATAATAATAATAGTATCGCTATATCAAAGTTATATCAGTTAAGAATTTAGATTATCTTCCCATGCATGAGGACACCCGGAAAAAGTTGAACCAAAATACATACCAGGTAAGTATTAATATGATCATGTGTGGACGCAGCCACTACTTCCTTCCTTTCCAGACACCGTGGTTAACACAATGAGTACATTAAATAGCATGTAAAACACACATATGGAGCAATCAAACTAATAGTTCATTGACAGAGAGCGTATCATTGAGTCCTAAAGGAGACTCAGAACCGAGGGTAATTATCCAATAATTTTCCCGTTGAAGTAATCTGGTTTTAATGTCGGTATGTGAGGAGGATTCGATCCTTTCAAGAACTATTACTTTAAAGTCCTCAAAGTGATGGTGATCTTTGAAATGGCAGTAGAGAAGTGAGTTTTCATTCTTAGTGCGGAAGCGCAAAAGGTGCTCCTGAACACGCGTTCGGAGTTCTCTCCCCGTTTCCCCCACGTAAAGTCGATTGCACCCGCATTTTAAACAATATATGACATTCCGGCTTCCACAAGTTGACCAGGATTTTACATAGGATTTTTTGCCATTGTGTGGGCTAACAATGAATGGTCAAGGATCAATTAACTTGCATACGGAACAATGGCCGCACCTGTTTGTGTGTAAAGGAATGGAGCCCCGCTCCTGCTGTTTAAGTCTATGGTCCGAATGTATCAATATTTGTTTCAAATTTTGAGTCTTCTTAAAAGCTGTCATTGGGGGTTGTTCCAAACCAGGTATAGTGTTAATTATGGGCCAGTATTGGCAGACAATTTTGGAAATATGGTGGGCATGAGGCGTAAAAGTTAAAGGCCATATAATGTGGTCCTCCGAGTTGGTTTGATGTTTCTTAAAGAGATCAGTAAGAGGAATGACTTTAGCTTTAAGGTAGGCCTTGTTAAGAACGTGGTCGGGGTATCCCCGTTGTTGTAAATCCAGTTTGAGTTTAGTTGCTGCATAATCAAAGTCGCTGCCTTTTGTCGAGTTTCTTTTCAAACGTAAAAACTGGGGAAAGGGTAAATTGTTTCTTAGGGCCGGGGTGTGGCAGGATGAGTAATGGAGATAGGAATTCCTACTTGTAGGTTTGGAGTAGTTCTTCACTTTGAGGGTATTATTCTCAATGTAAACAGTGAGATCCAAAACGTTGGCTCTGGAGTCCCTTTCTATTCACAAAGGCAGAGTCCCCTTTCTTTTGGGGAGGAAGGAAGGAAGGAAGGAAGGCCTGGCCCGACGGAAGGCAGGGCGTGGAGGCTCAGCAAGGCAAGCCCGGCAGCAGCTGGAGCCACCACAGCGGCTCTGCCATGACTGACTTGACAATAACTCTGAAGCATTGGTTCTTTTTATTGCCATTTCCAGTGTGAGAGGGTAGGTCAGATCAGGATGACATTAGACATACAGACAGGCAGATTCTGCGCAACTACATTGGATTCACAATTACATTGGCTATCAAACAAACCAAGGTTACATTTCCACTCAACATTCACGCGCATGAACGTTCTTCCTCATGCACCCAATTACTATTATATCCCTTTCTCCCTCCTTGGAGGAGAAGCCCGTGAGGCCGGGCCCTGCTTTCCTGCAGCCTTTCCAACCTACAGTTCCAAAGCTTTCTTAACACCATAACTTCAAAATGCACCCTTTCCCTAAGCACAATGCCCAGGACCAGGCCTCTGCTTTCCCTGCAGCAGAACCTGGCTCCCTGCGCAAAATCCAAGGCTCCAAAAGCACACTTCGCCCTCTTCCCTTGAGAAAGAACCCCAAAGTGACCAGCCTGCTCCTGTGCAAATCTGCCGTTCTCCATAGGTACACCATCCCCCTCCTTCCCACGGAGCAGAGCATGGCGGGTGAACCAGACTCCTCAGGTCGGCCACACTGTGACCATTATCAGACTAGGTCTTTGATAGGAATGTTCTGCTGGTGTCGCCCCAAAGTCGTAAATGAATGACAGGCGCCTTCCATCCTGGCTCCATCTCCGTTTCCTGGCCAGAGGTTGACTCTTCTTGATTGGTGTTGATCTTATGTTGACTTCCTCCTTAACATTGTAAACATTTCCGTTATCACTCTCCCAATTCTTATCTGAGTTTACGCCCGGCATCCTCAGTTAAGAGCCTTGGGGTCGTTTTTGACCCGTTGCTGTCGATGGAGGCCCAGGTCTCCAGTGTCAGCAAAACCGCCTTTTTCCATCTGTGGCAAGCTAGGTGTCTGGCCCCCTACCTATCCAGAGACGACCTGGCCACGGAGCTCCAAGCCACGGTCATCTGGAGACTGGACTACTGTAACACCCTTTACATCGGCCTGCCCTTGTCCGTGACCCAGAAACTTAAGCTTGTCCAGAATGCCGCTGCACGACTTCTCACTGGGGCCCCAGTGAGATGTCACATAACTCCCATCCTCCAGCAGCTCCATTGGCTTCCGGTCGAGCACCGGATCTCCTTCAAGGTGATGGTGTTAGCCTTCAAGGCCTTGCATGGTCTGGGGCCGCTGTATCTGAGGGACCGTCTCCTCCCCTACCAACCCCAGAGGTCACTTCGTTCTGAACAAACGAACCTCCTTAAAGTAGTGACCTTCAAAGCAATCCGTCTTACATTGACCCGGCGCAGAGCCTTTTCAATATGGAACACTCTTCCTAGCGATGTGCGGGCCATGCAGGACCTCCTCTCCTTCCGCAAGGCCTGCAAGACTCACCTTTTCTGGCTAGCCTTTGATTGCTAGGCCGGTAATCTTTTTAAAGCTAGTTTAATATGTTTGCTTTTACCTGTGTGTTTTTACTTGACTGTAAGCCGCTCCGAGCCCTCAGGGAGTGGCCGCGTACAAGTCCAAATAATAAATACATAAATATACAAACCATGACCTAGAGTCATTGGCAACGTCTCTCAAAATTCCCTTTTTAAAACCACGTCCCCTCTAGAAGCAGCATTCCAGAAACAGCATCACACTCAGCATGGGACACAGCTACCATACTACCTATGGGACACAGCTACCTTCGCTGAGGGCTAGTGTTTTTAATATGTTTTAACTGCTTTGATGTTTAATGTGTTTTAACTGTTTAATCTGTTTTATTACTCACGGTGTTTATGCTTCTTCTGTAAACCGCTCTGAGCTCCGGAGTGAGCGGTATACTAAATCGAAGTTAATAAATAAATAAATAAATACTAGCACCTTCCTCTTTTTCCTTCCTTCCTCCCTTCCCTCCCTCCCTCCCTTTTTTCCTTCCTTCATTCCTCCCCTCCCTCCCTTTCCTTTTTTCTTTCCTTCTGTCTTTCCTCCCTCCTCCTTTTCTTTTCTTCCTTCCTTCTCTACCTCTTTCCTTCCTTCCTTTGCTCTTTGCCTCCATCCCTCCTTCTCTCTTACTTCTTTCATTCCTGCCCCTTTCTCCTTCCTTCCTTTTCTTTCCTTCTCTTTCCTCCCTCCCTCCCCCTTTTCTTTTCCTTCTTCCTTCCTTCTCTACCTCTTTCTTTCCTTCCTTTGCTCTTTGCTTCCATCCCTCCTTCTCTCTTTCTTTCTCTCCTTTCTTTCTTTCTTTCTTTCTTCCCTCCCTCGTTCCTCCCTTCCCTTTTTTTCCTTTCCTTCTCCACCTCTTGCCTGGGCACAGCAGGAAGGGAGCCTTGCGGCCCTCAGCCTTTGGGGGTCCCTTCCAACTCTAGGATTCTAGGCGAGGGGTCCTCAAACTTTTTCAGCTGCAGAGTCCTTTTCGAAGCAAAAGTTTCCCTATAGATGTTTATATATTACTAGCTGCCCCCTGCCACTCGTTGCTGTAGCCCAGTCTGCGTATATGTGGTTTGTGTGTGTATATACTGTATGTGGTTTTGCACATGTGTAATGTATTTGTTATTTTTTGGCCTTTTAAGTCCCTTCCGTTGTGTTTTTCAATGTTTTTATGAGTGATGGTCACTCGTTGGCCTGAGAGGGGTCTTGTCTTTCTTTCCTCTTTTGCCACTTCCATCGAGATCTATGCAGTGCGCAGAACAGGCATTTGCGCATGATTCCTTCGGGGTGGGAAGGGCGGCATATAAATGCCATAAATAAATAAATAAATAAATAGTTCACCCAAACCTTCTCCGTCCATCCGCTACTATCCTAGCCAGTCTGCCAAACTTTAAAACACAACGCGTCCAAAAGTTTGCCCACGCCTAATCCTAGAGTTGGAAGAGACCTCGTGGGCCATCCGGGTCAACCCCATTCCGCCAAGAAGCAGGAAAATGGCTGGTCTATATACATTATCTACTAGCCGTCCCCTACCACCCTTTGCTGCGACCCAGTCTGTGTATATGTGTTTTGTGTGTATATATGTGTGTTTGCGTTTATATATGTGGATCTGCACATGTGATGTAAGGTTTTTTTTTAATTAAAAAAATGGCTTTTAAAGTCTCTTCCGCTGTGTTTTTCAGTGTTTTTATGAGTGATGGTCATTCATTCATCTGATACGTATTCGTCCAGTGGTTTTTGAGTTATGTTATTCCCACAAACAAACATTACATTTTTATTTATATAGATAGAATATATATCTCCATTTTCCTGCATCTTGGTGGAATGGGGTTGACACCTGGATGGCCCACGAGGTCTCTTCCAACTCTAGGATTAGGCATGGGCAAAATTTTGGACGCATTGTGCTTTAAAGTTTGGCAGACTGGCCAGGCTAGTAGCAGATGGACAGAGAAGTGAACCATTTATTTATGTATGTATGGCATGTATATGCCTCCCTTCTCACCCTGAAGGAATCATGTGCAAATGCCTCTTCTGCGCACTGCACCGATCTCATTGGAAGTGGCAAAAGAGGAAAGAACCCAAACAGATGGCCATCCAGCCTCTGTTTAAAAGCCTCCAAAGAAGGAGCCTCCGCCATACTCCAAGGCAGAGAGTTCCACTGCTGAACAACATTTTCTCTCACAGTCAGGAAGTTCTTCCTAATGTTCAGGTGGAATCTCCTTTCCTGTAGTTTGAAGTCATTGAGTCGCCCTCTTTCTCTAGGCACAGTATTCCAATTTAGAGTTAACCTCTCCCTTCCATGGCGGTGCCCAGAAGTGGACACACTGGGATTCCAGGTAAAGTGGTCTGACCGAGGCAGAGCACGGGGAGCACGGCTTCTTCCCTGGATCTCCAGGCACTCCGCTCCTCTGGATGCAGGCCCAAATCCCGTTGGCTTTTTTGGCCACTGCATGACATTCCTGGCTCATGTTTAACTTGTCCACGAGGAGAACGGCAAGATCTTTTTCACACCTACCTTATGATTATAATATAAAATGTATCTGTTTGGGATTTGGTGGCCGGATATAAATAAAGTTATTATATTCTTAATGTTTTAAATTAATATATTTAGTATTTATTATTTTTATATTATTATATCTTGTATTATTTTCATAATATTTGTTTACATTTGTTAATACAGTATTATTTTATTTTTATTATTATCTTATGATTATAATATAAAATGTATCTGTTCGGGATTTGGTGGCCGGATATAAATAAAGTTATATTCTTAATATTTATTGTTTTAAATTAATGTAGTATTTAGTATTTTATATCAGTGTTTCCCAACCTTTTTTGAGCCGCGGCACACTTTTAACATTAAAAAAATCCAGGGGCACACCACCAACCAAAATGACACAAAATGACACTCTAACACAGTAAAGAACGGCTGGGGGTTGGTGGCCTGCTGGGAGCAGCTGCTGGGAGTGCCAAAGCTGGAGAGGGCGGAGCCCAGGCTGTGCCATGTCCCGTCCCCTAATTTCTGAACCCTGGGGGCGTATTTTCACTGTTTAATTGTCTCTCAGCAGCTGCTCCAGCCTTGAGGGGCAGTGCCTAAAGCCAGCGGTGCCAGAGCCAGCACAAGGCTGGCTTGCCACTGTCCACTCAAGGCTGGAGCAGCTGCTGGGCCAGTGCCAGCCAAGGGGAGGGGGCAGAGCCAGGCCGCGCCATGCCCCATCCCTCCCCCAGCTTCAGCATGAGCGGTGGATGGTCTTCAGTGGGCGGGGCTCCTCACGCGGCTTCAGCGAGCGAGGGGCTCGCTGAAGTCATGGTGGGAGTCATGGCGGATTGGAGGCTGGCTGGGAAATGGCCGAAGGAGACGGCGCCCGGCCCCTTCTTCTTTTTCTTCGCCACTGGCCGGCCCTTCCCCCTCCTCCCCAAGCAGCAGGAGTTCGGCAGGGAGGGGAGGAAGGGGGCAGAGAGCTTTTCTCGCGGCACAGCAGGAGGTCCTTCACGGCACACTAGTGTGCCACGGCACACTGGTTGAGAAAGACTGTTTTATACTCTTACTAGCTGTACCCGGCACGCGTTGCTGTGCCCTATTTAGGAGATGCGAGAAAAAGTCTGGGTTGGAATTGATGTTGACTTATGGTCTTGGTGGGGTCATGGCTGTGTCGTTGTGGGTTGTTCTGGTGGGTGGGATGTTGAAGTCCTGGGGAGTTGTCGGTGTGTGGTGTTGCTGGCGTTCTGCAGAGCTTGTGGATATACAATGTTTTTTGTCTTTCCGGCTGCTGTGTTGATGTAGAGGTTGATGCTTGTGTGGGTGGGGTATTTTGGGTGTTTGTGTGTGTTTGTAGAGTATCAGTGCAGTGTTGTGTTGTGGTTGGAGTATAGGTGGAGTTGTTTTTTGTTTGGTGGTAGGTGTTGTGTGTGCGGGGTCCCGTAAGGTTGGGGGGATGGGTTGTGATAGGAAGTTGTGTTGTGTGGGTAGGAATTGCTGGAGTATTGTGCCTGGGGCATGTGTATATTTGGAGGTGTGTGTGGTGGTGAGTAGTGAGTGCAGTCCTGGGTTTTGTGTTGGGGAAGTTGTCAGGTATTTGTGGGGTGTATTTTGTGTCTGTTGTGGTGACATAGTTGTCTCAGTCTGGCTGTGTGCTGGTTGTGATGTGGAGAGGGTGTTGCTTTTGCCAGTGGTGTTTGTTGTGAATTTTGGTTGGGGTGGGTTTTTGTGTTGCAGGATTGGTTTTTTTGGGGTGGGTTTTGCAAGTTTGTGTTATTCCGGCGGTATGTTTGTCAGTGGTGCCTGTGTCCTTGGTGCCCTATTTGTGTTTGTGTTATGTCCTCCTGGTAGTTGTTATGTCCTCCTGTGTTAGTTGTTTGTACTGTGTAGGTTTCTGTTTAGCAGTGGTATGTATGCGTTGTGTGTGTTGTGTTGTGGGTCTGTAGAGGTAGGCATCGCGAATTGTGTGGCTGTCATGTTGTGGGTGTGGTGTTTGTTAAGTGGGTGTCTTTTGTTGTGGGTGTCTTTTGTCCTGTGAGTGGTATGTATGTGCTCTGTGCACATAGTTGTGTATCTTCTGCATATTGGCGTTGTGTGGTATTTTGTGCTGGCTTGGTCTTTTGGATTGTGTTTCTCGAGTGTGGTTGTGAGAGTTGTAGTGTCTGGAGGAGTGTGTGGGGTTTTTTTATTTTGTTGTTGTGATTGTGTGGCTGGTCGTACCGTGGTCAGTGGTTTGTGGAGATTACCAGTGGTCAGTTTTACTGGTTTGGCCAGTGTGGGCGAGGCTGAAGGAGCCTGTCCTTTTGGCACTGCGTGTCCTCGGCAGTCCGACTGGCTGTGGTGTGTGGGAGGCTGTCCTGAGGTGATTTGTTTTGGTGGTAGTTATTTTTAAGGAATTGTTGCATGCAGGGGGTGGGGCCAGCCCGGGGGAAGGGGGTGGAGTGGTTGTGGGGATGGCAGGGGCGGGGCCTGCACTGGGAAGTGGCGGCGGCATTTTGTGTGGGCCGATGTTGGCCAATGGGATTTGCTGGCGGCCGCGGAGGACGCTGGGAAATGTAGTTTTTTTTATCGTTTTGGGGGCTTTCTAGGTTTGGGGGGGGAAGGGAGTTTCTTTGCTAAAAACCTTCCTTGCCTGAGGCCTATTTTTGTTGCCAAGTTTGGTGTCTCTGCCTTGGAAGGTTTCTCTGCCTAGGACGGTCGTTCCATGACGGGTCCTCCTTTTTTTTATATATATATAGATCTTATATTATTTATTTTCATAATATTTGTTAATATAGCATTTTAAATATTTATTGTTTTAAATTAATATATTTAGTATTTTATATTATATCTTATATTATTTTCATAATATTTGTTTATATTTTTTTAATCTAAAAAGGCCAATCTGAGATAGGCAAGTTCGGTTGCAGAAAGCGCAGCAGAAAGTCTCCTTGGGTGATGTTTTTTCCAAGTTGCGGTTCTTTCTGCGTTGTCGTTTCTCTTCGAGACCCATTCGGCGTGTCTTCTCGAAAGAGGCCGCAGCATTGTGGATAGTGCGTCTCCATGCCTCCCGATGTGAGGCCAGGGTGGACCATTGTTGGTGATCAATCTGGCCAAGCCTGAGATGTTGTTTCAGGGAGTCCTTATATCTCTTTTGGGGGGGGCGCCTCTCTTGCGCTGACCCGTGGCGAGTTCACCATAGAGTAGTATCTTTGGGAGGCGGTGGTCCTCCATCCTAGAGACGTGTCCTGCCCAGCGCAGCTGTGTTCTCAATAGCATGGCCTCAACGCTGGTGACCCCTGCTTGCTCAAGGACAGCAACATTCGTCACATAGTCGGTCCAGTGTATATTTAGGATTGTGCGAAGACAGCGCTGATGAAAGCGCTCGAGGAGTCGTAGGTGTTGGCGATAGGTGACCCATGTTTCAGACCCATAGAGGAGAATGGACATATAGTATTTGTTAATATAGTATTATTATTATTATTATTATTAGAAGCTGCTAGGAATTGTGGGAGTTGTAGTCCAAGACACCTGGAAGAAGGCCCAAGTGGGCCCAGGCCTGCAACAGAGAGAAATAGGTTTGGCTCTGGCCAGGGCAAGGCCAGGCCAGGCCTCCCCGCCCACCCCGCTCCGGCTGCAGAGTCCTCCTCCGGCCAAGGGGGCTGCCGCCTCTCTAGGGAAGTTCAATCCAAGCCGGAACCTTTCCCTCTGGAAGCGGTTTCCGGTGGGACTGGAGACGGGACGGACTCGCCTTTGCAAAGAGGAAGGGGCGGAGACGGTCAGAAGCGCCAGAGCAGCCAATCAGAGTCAGGCGCCCATGCAAATTACGCCTCGCTGTGCATCATGGGAACAACGGAAAAGCAAAATTTCGCCTTTCCCGCCCGATTTTTCCAGGAATCCGGGCTCGGCTTCCGTTACCGCGAAGGCCTGCCTTCCTGAGCGAGGGAAGAACCGCGAAGGCCTCCCTTCCTAAGCGGCCAGAGAACCATTTCTCTCGCCGTCACGTGAAGGTCTCAGCCGGAGGAGGCTTTAAAAGGAGGCTGGAGAGCCGTAGCTGGAAGCTCCACGCTGTAGCGAGATCCACCGGGTTCTGGTTGCTTTCCGAGCCTGTGTCTACGGCCATATTCCGGCAGCACTCTCTCCTGACGTTTCTCCTGGCCTGCATTTGTGGCTAAGGGCATCTTCAGGGGATCTTTTGTGCGTCCACCAACTGTACGTACGTACCCTCCCTCCCACCCGTGGAATGATGCCCAGGGCGATTGAAAGAAAGAACCCGTGTCTGCTTGAAGCACGTGTGAATGTCACAATAAGCAAGCTTGGTGAGCCGTGAAGCTAGGAAAGTCAATCAGTGAGGGTCTCTCTGCCTGCCTAGAGGTGGCCTGGCTGCTGTTGCCTGGAGGCACCCTCTGCTTGGGAGGTGTGAGCTGGCCCTCGATTGTTTCCTGTCTGGAGTTCCCCTGCGGCCGAGTGGCCTTCCTTATTGACTTACCGTCCCGATTCTGGTGTTTCTCAATACTGATAAAGCCACCTGGGCAGAGCGTATTACTTGGGAACACAGGAAACACTGGACTCCTTGACCGCCATGTCGGTCAACACAGAGAAGCCATTGCAATCCACCAGAAGCAGGCGGGGAGTGTCAACAGGAACAGGAAGGGGGAAGCAGGAACACAACCGGGCTCCCAGGATTTGAAAAACCTTCTAAAATCAGGACAGGAAGTAAAGGTCGAGACTCCGAAACCGAACTCCAGATGGCAAGCAACCCAGGGCCAGTTCACTCCTCCCGAGCAGGGGGTGCCTCCAGGCAACAACAGCCAAAGACCCTCACGGATTGACTTTGCAGCTGCAAGGCTATGCAATGCAAATCGAATTTGTTCATTGCAACAAACCACGTTTCTTTAAACGGCCCAAAGCCCTTCCTCCCACCCTGGACACCTTCCCACAGGAATCTTGTTGGACACTCCTCTTAATTGAATCACGTCCGTCCCTTGAAGGTGCCCCTTAGCCAGAGGTGCAGGCGAAACGCCAGGAGAGAATGCTACTGGAACAAGGCCACACAGCCCAAAAAGGTCCCAGAGACCCAGGGTTCGTCTGGTTCCTTCCAACCTTTTTGTTTACATTTCTCTAATTTCCCAAAACGTGAACGACCCTGTTGACAACCCAGCGTCCAGTGACAAGCGTCCTAACTTTTGGGACACTCCCCATTTATGTGGCCTGGCCACCCAGAGCAGAGCGGAGGGTGGGGCCTGAATCCCAGCTGCAAAGGGGAAGCTCGGGTGTTCTTGAGGCCTGAGCACAAATCCTACCCGGCAAAGCAAGGGTTCCCAACCTTCGAGCCTCCGGGTGTTTTGGACTTCCACTCCCAGAATTCCCAGCTGTGAGGAACTGCCAAAGTCCAAAAGGCCCGGAGGCCCTAAAGTTGGGAACCCCGAAGGGAAAGAAAGAGCAAAACACACACGCGAATGAGGCTCTTTCTACGCTTTTTATTTCCCTAGAAGGGGTGAGGAGGGAAGAGGAGGAAGACGTTCATTGGTGCACGACTCGAACTCGGGGTCCGGAAGAGGAGGAGGAGGAAGGCGAGGGAAGCCCCCCCGTCCTGGTTACGCAAAGGTGGATCCGTTCCATCCCACGTTGGCCGCATTCATGTCATAGTAGTTGATGTAGACCCTGCAGGAACAGGAGGAGAGCGGTTGTGTAGGTATAGCGGGGGTGCAAATATATTATTTAAATTATATATATATAATTTAAATAATATGATATAATACTAATATTATTTTTATTTATTTATTTATTTGTTCAGGCTTCTATGCCACCGACTCCCGGGGGCTCGCGGCGGCTCACAGGAGCCAAAAGGCAACAATAAAAACAGTGATAAAAACAGCACAAGCAAATTAAAACAACAAAACAGGTAAAACAGCTAAGCTGTACAGCAGTAGCATACATAAAATGCACGGGCCTATTCTCCAAAAGCTTGCTTGAATAAGTGGGTTTTGCAAGCCCGTCTAAACAGGAGCAAGTCCCTCAGGGCCCTGGTTTCGGCCGGGAGGGCGTTCCATAGCGTAGGAGCTATAACTGAGAACGCCCTCCGGCGGGTAGATGTTAAGCGTGCCAACCTTGTTGATGGTATCTACAGGAGGTTAGCGTCCTCAGACCGTAGTGACCTCGAAGGGCAATATGGAGTGAGACGGTCCCTCAGATACGCTGGCCCCAGGCCGTGTAAGGCCTTAAAGGTAAGAACCAACACTTTGAAGGCGACCTGGTGCTCAATAGGCAGCCAGTGCAGATCCTGCAAAACAGGTGTTATACGGCAACCTGCTGGGGAGCCAGACAGGAGCCGGGCGGCAGTGTTCTGCACCAGCTTGAGCCTCCGGATAGCCGACAGAGGAAGGCCAACGTAGAGCGCGTTACAGTAATCTAGCCTCGAGATGACCATAGCTTGGATCACCGTGGCCAGGCCGCTCCGGGAGAGATAGGGGGCCAGCCTCCTTGCCTGGCGGAGGTGGAAAAAAGCAGCCTTGCTGACCGCAGAGACCTGGGCCTCCATGGTCAGCTGGGAGTCGAGATGGACCCCCAGGCTCTTCACAGACGACGATGGGCATAGCGCCACACCGTCCAGGGTCGGAAGCTGGGCACCTATCCCGCCCGGGCGACCCAGCCACAAGATCTCCGTCTTCACCGGATTCACCCTCAACCTACTGGCTCGCAGCCATCCAGTAACGGCCTCGAGGCAATGTTGGAAATTATCGGGGACGGATCCCGGCCTGCCCTCCACCCTCAGAATGAGCTGGGTGTCATCAGCGTACTGGTGGCACTCCAGCCCATAACTCCGCACCAGCTGTGCAAGCGGCTGCATGTAGATGTTAAATAACAGAGGGGAGCGGGTGGCCCCCTGAGGGACTCCACAAACTAATGGGGAGCCCTCAGGGACCACCCGCCCTCCTCACACGCTGAGACCGCTGGTGGAGGAAGGAGGTCAGCCATTTTAGGCCGTCCCCTCACTCCAGCCATGGCCAGGTGGTGGGTCAATAGATTGTGGTCGACCGTGTCAAACGCTGCCGTGAGGTCCAATAACACGAGCAGCGCAGACCCGCCTTGGTCAAGCTGGCAGCGGAGTTGGTCTGTGATGGAGATCAGGACCGTCTCCGTCCCGTGCCCGAACGGAAGCTGGACTGGAAGGGGTCTAGCCATGTTGTATCATCTAAGAAGGACTGCAACTGCTCCATTACTGCCCTCTCAACTACCTTGCCCAGGTACGAGAGGTTCGACACTGGGCGGTAGTTGGAGGGAACCGCAGGATCCAATAACGGTTTCTTCAGCAGTGGAGCCACCACCGCCTCTTTCAAGCACTCTGGAAAGACTCCTTGCTCAAGGGAGCTGTTTATGATATTCAACAGAGGCCCGCATAACCCCTCCAGGCAAGATCTAACAAGCCAGGAGGGGCACGGGTCGAGGAGCAGGTGGTAGGGCGAGCTGCGACCACTATCTTATCAACAGCATCTGCATCCAGTGGCCGAAACCAGTCGAGGGTGGGCCCGGCGGAGGGCCACGGAGTCTCAAGCTCTCTTACTGTATCAACTGTGGCTGGAAGGTCCGGCGGAGGCTCAGGATCTTGTCTGTAAAAAGCTCTGAAAAGCTCCGGCAGTAAGGGCCTGATCACTATTTTTTGGGACGGTTGGGACCGTCGTCAGAGACCGATGTATTAGTATTGTGCTAATAATGTTTTTTTTTTTTTTTTTTTTTTTTAAATAAAGTTTTTATTGATTAAAAAGAAAAACATACACATCTGAAGGGGGTAGGGGGTAAGAGGGTCGTAGGGAGTTGGGGGGGGGTGAGGGGGGGAAAGAATAGGATAGGGTTACATACAACAACAAGACATCACAACATATTAAAAACAAACGGTTGACTTCACCGGTGGCGTTGCACTTAACTAATTTTACTATAGAGCCCATTTTCCAGAGCGTTTTAGTCCTATATCCTAGATCCAAAAAGCTTTCAAGTCCATCTTTTTCTTTTCTTTTATATATTCCACCAACGGCGACCAAGTGGCTGCAAATTGATTAGTTGTTCCCGTTCTTAATAGATACGTCAACTTATCCATTTCGGCTATTTCTAATAGCTTTTGTAATATTTCCTCCTCCTCAGGTATTTCCGATATTTTCCATTTTCTGGCCAGGACTATCCTGGCAGCAGTCGCTATATGCCACAGGAGTCTTTCCTTTTCTCTACCCATCCCGGGTTCTACAATATTTAAAAGGAAAATTTCTGGTTTCAAATCAATCTAATAATGTTTTTATGGAGATATGACTTGTAAGCCGCTCTGAGTCCCCTTTGGGGTGAGAAGGGCGGCATATCAATGGCGTAGATAGATAAATAAATAATGTGCTGCGCATGGTCCAACTTCGGCCCTCCCTCCCTCCAGGTGTTTGGGACATTCAACCCCCACAATTCCTAGCAGCTGGTGTTATATTTATTATTATATATTATTATTATTATTGCACGGTCTGGGGCCAGCGTATTTGAGGGACCGTCTCACCCCATACTGCCCTTCGAGATCACTACAGTCTGAGGACTCCAACCTCCTGGAGATACCTTCGGCAAAACTTGTAAGATTGACATCTACCTGCCGGGGGGGCGTTCTCTGTCATAGCGCCTACGCTGTGGAACACCCTCCCGACCGGAACTCGGGCCATGAAGGACTTGCTCCCATTTAGACGGGCTTGTAAAACCTGCCTGTTTGAGCAGGCCTTTGGCGGGTAGGTCCTGCCCATGCCCCGCCACCTGTTCGTTCGTCCTGGGACGATGTGCTGCTCACTGTTGAACTGTGTCATTGTTTTACTGTGCTACTGATGTTTTTAATTGTTTTATCGCCTTGTGTTTTACTGTGCCCCTTGGCTCCTGTAAGCCGCCGCGAGCCTCAGGGAGTTGGCGGCATAGAAGCCCAAATAAATAAATAAATAATAATATTTATTGTTATTATATTGTTGTATATCTTATAATATTATATCTTATATTATTTTAAATATATAATATTTTATTATTAGTATTAAAATTCTTGTCAGGAGTGACTTGAGAAACTGCAAGTTGCTTCTGGTGTGAGAGAACTGGCCGTCTGCAAAGACGTTGGTCAGAGGATGCCTGGATGTTTTTACCATCCTTATGGGAGGCTTCTCTCACATCTCCACGTGGAGCTGAAGCTGACAGAGGGAGCTCATCCACACTCTCCCCAGGTTGGATTCGAACTGGCAACCTTCAGGTCAGCAACCCAACCTTTGCGTCATCACTCCCGCCAGCGCAAGGGCGTAACCCACTGCGCCACGGGTGCAATTTAATAATAATTGAAATATATTTATTTTTATAATGTTATTATTGTGCTATAATATTTTTAAATTATTGTTATTGCCAGCTGTTAGGAATTGTGGGAGTTGAAGTCCAAATTTCTCGGGGGAAGGGAGGGCCAAAGGGAATGGTATGCACATGCTGTCTTTCCTCAAGTCTAATGCGCCCCTCAGTTACTGAAACCCTGAAACCCACCAAAGTGTGATTGCGCATAGATTACGTGAAGGTAATGTGCGCGCTCGTGTTGGGAAGGCCGTTGAGGGGAAAGGGGCGATGGCCGTTGGGTCTGGGTCAATGCAGGGCCCAGAGGTGGTCGAGCGCCTGCCTGGCTCGGGGCCCCCTTGCTCAGCCCCATACCTGTCGGGCGGGATGTGCAGCTTGTCGTGGAGGAGGGCGCAGAGGAGCTTGGAGTAGGTCTTGTTCTGGGCGGCCCCGATCTTCCCGATGCTGTGGAGGCTGCACAGGGCGCACGGCTCGGCCGAGGAGCCCCCAAAGGACATCCGCTGGCCCGGAACCACGTGCACCGCTATGTACTGCTCGAGGGGAAGGAGAGAAGGAGGGAATGAAGAAGGGAAGGAAATGAAGGAGGGAATGGAAGAGAAAGAAAGAGGGAACAAAGGATGGAAGGGAGGGAGGGAAGGAAGATGAGAAGGAAATGGGAGGAAAGGGAGGAAGGACCAAAGGAAGGGAAGGAAGGAAGGAGGAAAGAAGGTGATGGAAGGAGGGAAAGAGAGATGGAAGGAAGAAAACAAGTAGGTCACAAAGGGTGGGAGGGAGGAAATGAAGGCGGGAGGGGGAAGGGATGAGAAGGAAATGATGGGGAGAGGGGAGGAAATGAGAGGGGGAAGAAAGGGAGGAAGTGAAGGAGGGAAGGGAGGGTGGAGAAGGAAAGAGAGAGCAAGGTCTGGGTGTGAGGTTCCTCTCAGAGAAGGTTCCCCCCTCCATCCATCCCTCCATTCTTCCCCTCCTCCCCTTCCCGTCCTTTCCTCTACCCCTTCCTTCCAGCAATCCCTTTTTTAGCATTTCCTTTTCCCCTTCCCCCTCTCTTTCTTTCTTTCTTTCTTTCTCTCCTGGAATCTTCCTCCCTCCCTCCCTCCCTCCCACAGCCTTTCCTTTCCTCCTTTTCCCTCCTTTCTGCGTTCATTCTTCTTCCTTAGCCTTTCCTTCCTCTCTTCCTCCCTTCGCCCTCTCTTCCCATCTTTTCCTTTCCTTTCCCCTTTCCTTCCTTCCTTCTCTCCTGGAACCCTCCTTCCCTTTGTCTTCCTCCCTCCCTTCTCTCCCTTCCTGAGCCTGTCCTTTCCCTCTCCTGTTCTCTCTTCCCTCCTTCCCCTCTTTTTTCTCTTTCCACCCCTCCCTCCTTCCTTAGCCTTTCCTTTCTTCCCATCCCTCCTTGCTTCCTTTGTCCTCCCTTCCCATCCTTTCCTCTCTCCCTTCCTTATCCTTTCCTTCCCCCTTCCCCCCCTTCCTTCCTTCCTTCTCTCCTGGCGCCTTCCTTCCTTTTGCCTTCCTCCTTCCTCTTTCCACCCCTCCCTCCTTCCTCGGCCTTTCCTCTCCTTCCTTCCTCCCTCCCCTGCTTCCTCCCTGGCCTTGGCCCCCCTGACCTGGGCGGGCTTCCCGGTGGCCTTGGCCAGCTGCTGGGTGATCTCGTCGGCCAGGCTCTCCGGGACGCCTTCCGGGCCCACGTTGGTGTTCAGCACGAACATCGGCATCTTCCCGGAGGAGCAGCAGCAGCAGGAAGCCCACGAAGGAGGAAGGAAACGAGGGAGGGAGGCGAGCCAGGCCCGGGCAGGAGGCGAGCGCGGGAGAGGGAGAGGCGCCTGGGCGGCAATGCGGAGCGGAGGGAGGCAAGCAAGGAAGGGAGGCGGGGCAGGCGAGGCGGGCTGTGTGCGCGCAAGCACGTCTCTGCTGGCCCGGGCAGGGAGGGGGCGGCGCCAGGGGAGGCCACGCCCCCTCCGAGTCACGTGGGGAGGAGGGTTCAAACGAGGACAGGCGCCAGTCCCCGCAGAGCCAGCCTTGAGGTCGGAGGCAGGCAGATTCGTCACAGGCACCCAGGCAGGCAGCAAGGCTCGCCCCTCCCCCCACATTCATCCACCCCGGTCCATTCCTTCCTTGGAGGCCAGCCAGGAGCGCCTTCCTTCCTTCCTTCCCAGGAAAAGGGGAGTGGACGTGGGAGGAGGATTCCCACATCCAAACTACTCTATTATTATTATTATTACTATTATTAGGCATCATCCTCATCACCATTACAAACACAACCAGGCAGGCCTAGGCAAACTTGGGCCCTCCCTCCAGGTGTTTTGGACTCCAACTCCCACAATTCCTAACAGTTCCTAATTGTGGGAGTGGGAGTCCCAAACGCCTAGAGCAGGCCTGGGCAAACTTCGGCCCTCCAGGAGTTTTGGACTCCAACTCCCACAATTCCTAACAGTTCCTAATTGTGGGTGTGGGAGTCCCAAACGCCTAGAGCAGGCCTGGGCAAACTTGGGCCCTCCCTCCCTCCAGGTGTTTTGGACTCCCACTCCCACAATTCCTAACAGTTCCATTGTGGGGTGGGAGTCCCAAATTAGAGCAGGCCTGGGCAAACTTGGGCCCTCCAGGTGTTTTGGACTCCCACTCCCACAATTCCTAACAGCCTACCGGCTGTTAGGAATAGTGGGAGTTGGAGTCCAAAACGCCTGGAGGGAGGGAGGGCTGAACTTGGCCCAGGCCTGTAGCAAAGTGAGTCCACAGCAGACAAGGCCACCCTGCTGGCGGTTGCATTGGGTCACACGTCGGACCCTTCCCAAGTGCCCAGGGCTGTGTGATGTATCGGCCAAGAATGCCTTCTGCAGCCAGCAGGCGGTCATTTTGTCAGCGCCCATTGTGTTCAAGTGCAGGCCAAGGTCTTGAGGCACTGGCCCCAGACCAGGGGGGCTCACACTTTTTCAGCATGCGAGCTACTCTCAAAGCAACCAAGTCCAAAAGATCTACCTGCCCCCACCGCTGCATGCTCCCGCGCGCTCCCACTGCCACGCACTCTTGCCACCGCGCATGCTCCTGCTGCTGTTTTCCGCCCGTGCAGCGCTTCTTCCGCCTGCGGGGCATTGCAGGAAGGAGAAAGCACGAGGCAGGGCATCCAGAGGGAGCGCTCCGCCCTGCCTGTCTCGCCGGCAACGGAGGCTGCGCAGCTGCTTCTGGACGAGAGAGAGGCAGGGCGCTCCCTCCAGCGGCCCTGCCTCGTGCTTCCTTCTTCCTGCAATGCCCTGCAAGAGCGGAAGCCAGCAGCAGGAGCGCGCGTGCACGCAGGGTGTGCGCACACGTGACAGGAGCATCCCATCCGGCTGGTGAGGCCCGAAGATCACCTGGAAGAGGGCTGAAGATCTACTAGTAGCTCCCGAGCTACCTCATGAGCAGCCCTGCTCTAGAGTACCATGCAAGGCCTTCAAAGGTCAAAACCAACACCTTGAAAACAATTCGGTACTATTACGTACTATTATGCAGAGACTGGATGGCCATCTGTCAAGAGGCCTGGCAAAAGGAGGTTGCACTGCATGGCCCCCGCATTGCTGTTATTATTATTATTATTAGAAACACAACAAGGTGAGTCCACAGCAGACGCTCTGATGGCGGTTGCATTGGATCACACGTCGGACCCTTCCCAAGTGCCTAGGACTGTGTGATGTATCGGCGAATAATGCGTGCAGATCCCAGCAAGTCGGCCTGGTTTTTGACACAATCAGGAGTCTTGTGCTCCAAAACTCTGTCAGTCTGAATCTGGAAGTCCCGGAGGAGCAGGCATGTAGCCGGGGGGGGGGGGCTTAGGGGGCTTCAGCGCACCCCCAAAATTCTCAGGGTGGTCCGCGAGAAGGCCTGACTGGTACATTATTTAAACTGTTATGTTTATTCATATCATGATCTGATCACCATGCTCATTATATCCCACCTTCATGGGGTTATTGGGATAACAATACAAAAGGTTTGCTAGGGCAGTCCCTCTCTTACTCAGACTCAGCCCCTCCCGAATCAAACTCAGCCCTCCCCGAATCAAAATCCTGGCTACGGCCCTGCGGAGGAGTTTGGCATGTTCATTCCCTGTAACCTTTTCAGGCTTGCGGTCCCACCCGTTCTTTGTGGCAGGCAGGTGGTGTTTGTGGCACAAGTTCCCATGGACCACCTGAGCAAGGGTGTTGTGCCTCTGCTTGAAATCCGTCTGCGCGACCTTGCAGCGGCTGAGGATGGGGTCCG
Source organism: Anolis apletophallus (assembly GCA_030556195.1). Lineage (NCBI taxonomy): Eukaryota > Metazoa > Chordata > Lepidosauria > Squamata > Anolidae > Anolis > Anolis apletophallus. Next base: position 151,934,368 of record JARBWK010000008.1, read on the forward strand.
TTGCTTCGCCGGCTTCCTTGCGGAGTCTACGTTTGGGATCTGTCGTGGACTTTTCCATTCTGGCTTGGATGGCATTTGTTCTCATAATGGCTTCTTCTTGGGCTGCCAGAACCTGGCCCTGCTTGGTCTCCTCCCTCCAACTCCCACCTGTGAGCCACATCCAGGTTTTTTCCTTTGCCAATTTCCCCAGAACTGTCCAGGGGGAAAAATTGGCCCGTTTCCTCTTCTGCTCTGCCTTGTGTTTTGCCTTTTCTTTTGCACTCGAAGCCGTTTTCTCCTATTCTCCTATGTTGGTTCCTGATTATTATTATTATTATTATTATTTCACTGACACAAAAACACTGATGATGATGGTTAGTATTATTATGGGGAAGATGTGATTGTGAAGACAGGCAGATCCCAAACCATTTAGGGCTTGGTAGGTACCGTGTTTTCTGGTGTATAAAACTACTTTTTAACCCAATAAAATATTCTCAAAAGTCAGGGGTCGTCTTATACGCGGGATTAGCCTTATACGCCGGGGGTCAGGCATGTAGCCGGGGAGGGGGGGCTAAGGGGGCTTCAGCACCCCTGAAATTCTCAGGGTGGTTTGCGAGAAGGCCTGACTGGTACATTATTTAAACTGTTATGTTTATTCATATCGTGATCTGATCACCATGCTCATTATATCCCACATTCATGGGGTTATTGGGATAACAATACAAAAGGTTTGCTAGGGTAGACCCTCTCTCACCCACTCTCAGCCCCCCAGAATCAAACTTAGCCCCTCCCGAATCAAAATCCTGGCTACGGCCCTGCCGGGGGTCATATTATAGAGCAGGTGCAGAAACTCCCGATCCGGATTGGAGAATCTGTGGTTGCCGCTTTTGGTGGGCAGGAGCTCAAAAAATGGCAGTGCCCGCGTCCCTGCCGTATGCGGCGATTGGATGAAAGCCTTAAGGGTGACGCTGTACAAGGACGGTAGAAGAAAATCCATTTATCAGGATTTGTGGACTTAATGCGGTCCCGATAGTGAGACGAAGGGGCGCCTCGCCGAGAAGGTGTACGCGAAGGGCAGAGCAAGCTGCAGGCGAACGGGGCACCAGGGGTCTGAAAAAGAGAGAGAGAGAGAGGCCCTGGGCCCAGAAAAACCTCATGTACCTGCCTGGCCCGCCCTTGTATCCTATGACCGTCCCTCCTCCCCTGCCTCTCAGACCTCGCTCCGGAAGACGGCAGTGAGGCGGTGCGGGTGCGCATGAGAGCGCTAGAACAGTTGCTTTATTAACAAAAAATGGAAGCATACATTTGAATTTCTAGAAAGAAGAAATGTTGGTGTCCCAAAAGTCATCTGAAGCATAAAAACAATCTATTTCCCCCAACCAATCAATCAATCAATCAATCCTTATAGTTTGGTGCAGAAGGAGGCGGGGGCGGCGTCTATGGCAGCGCTGGTTTCCAATTCCTTCTTGAAATTGATCTTGTCGAAGTCCTTCCGGATTTCCATGATCGACTTGTCTTTGGTTTCCGGGAGATAGAAGTAAACGAGGGAGCCGCAGAGATACAGGACGCCCATGAAGAGCAGGAAGCAGAACCGGCCAAAGTTTTCCTGCCGAAGGAAGAAACGGGAAAAAGGACATTCGTATTACATCAATTTTTTTAAAAAAATAAATATTTTAAAATATTTAACATTTAAAACATGTTTACACTAAATCATGTTTAATATTCTTAAAAATGATTAATTCTATTTTAAAATACTGAAATTAAAAATGGAATAAACAATAAAATAAAATAAGAAAATTAACCAAATTTAAAATATTATATAGAAAAATAAAATTTGATATCAAATTAATAGTTTTCAAAACACTGATTGAAGTGGAAACATTTTTTTAAAAATTAAAAATTTGATTAATACAATTTTTTAAAAGTTGAATTAAGCTTTTTTTAAAAATGTATGCAAAGCATTGCATAAATTAGTATAAAACTGATTAAAACAGAAAGAGTGCAGGCGGCTAAATATCTTTTGACCAAAAACGGGCAACAGCAACGGCATTGTCTGTAGCCTCCAACAACTCCTCCTCTGGGCATGAGGCAGGGCAGAGCGGTCCAGCGTGCAGACGCGGAGTGGCCTGTTCTGCTCCACAGCCACACAAGGTGTGGGATTCTTGTAGGCAGTGCCGTTTGGCCCGGTTCCCTTTGGATCTGCCCACTCCGCTTCTGAGTCTCTTCAGGGACTTCCGAGTGGCCCATTCTTGGTTTGCCCATTCTGGAGGAAGACCCTCCTTCGTGGGGGTGGGGGACCCAGTGGGGGATTTCCTGGTTGAGCTGCCCAGAGGGAGACCCTTGCTGTTGCGGGGGGGTAGAGACGCCAAGAAGAGGGGTGGTTCTCATGAAGCTTCTCCTTGGCAAAGCACCAAAATTAGTGTGTACAGAGCTATCGTTCTGTCTATTCTCCTCTATGGGTCTGAAACATGGGTCACCTATCGCCAACACCTACGACTCCTCAAACGCTTTCATCAGCGCTGTCTTCGCACAATCCTAAACATACACTGGACCAACTATGTGACGAATGTTGCTGTCCTTGAGCAAGCAGGGGTCACTAGCGTTGAGGCCATGCTATTGAGAACACAGCTGCACTGGGCAGGGCACATCTCTAGGATGGAGGACCACCGCCTCCCAAAGATACCACTCTACGGTGAACTCGCCACGGGGCAACGCAAGAGAGGCGCCCCAAAGAAGAGATATAAGGACTCCCTGAAACAACATCTCAGGCTCGGCCAGACTGACCACCAACAATGGTCTACCCTGGCCTCACATCGGGAGGCATGGAGACGCACTGTCCACAATGCTGTGGCCTCTTTTGAGAAGACACGCCGAATGGGTCTCGAAGTGAAACGACAACGCAGAAAGAACCGCAACTTTAAACAACATCACCCAAGGAGACTTTCTGCTGTGCTTTCTGCAACCTGACTTGCCTATCTCAGATTGGCCTTTTTAGTCATCAACACACTTGTAAAAAGCATGGGGTGAGTCCTTCCTAAGAATCTTCGTTTGCGAAGTAATGCCGAGAGATATTGGGGTCTGCTGGGAGGGGGCTGGTGGCCATGCAGTGGGGGGCTTGCACAGGGTTCAACCTGATTTCTCTCGCTGTAAATACCGCCAGGCATACCTGGGCAACGTTTCTTGTAAACGGCTAATCTTTTGAAACCCAAAAGAATTGCTTTTAAGTATTTTAAACTGGAGGTGTGGTTTTGGATGAACACCCAAAGGTCTTTTTATCAAGACCATTGCTAACAATTATGTCTATTATGTTGGATGAAGGGAATAAAACTTTAAGATTAGACACAATTTAGAAAACAGAAATTTAATACATACAATGGTAAAAAAATTAAATTAACAAAATGTAAAAATGGGAGAAAATTCAAAAGCTGAAACAAAATAAATTCAATTTTAAAAGAAATTAAGTGGGTGAAATTCAAACTAAAGTTAAATAAAAATCAAGTGGATATCTAATACAATTAAACTAAAAGTTACAAACATTAAATTGGATTAAAAACAGAAATGAACAAAATTAAAAGCATTGTGTGTGTGTGTGTGTGTATATATATATATATAAATGGATAAAATCTAAAAATTTAATCAAAATAACAAAATGCAAAAAAATTAATTACATTATTTTAAAAACTCAAGTGACATATATTTCTTAGAAAAAATGTAAAATTAATTAAATGTCAGGAATAAATTAAAGAAAACTGTATTGCCTGAATACATTTTTTCCTTATTTGTTTCCTTATTGTTTTATCTGTGAGTTTTAACTTTGAACATGTTTCAGTAGTTTTCACGAGGGGCGTTCATGAAAGCGTTCCCCTCTCGGACCCACTTCTTGTGGACGGAGAGCAAAGCCCCTTGGCCCAGTTCTGGGTCCTCCTCCTCTCCGTGGGTGCCACCCAGGAACGACACACACTCCTCCCGTCTTCTTCAGACACTGTAAACACCTGACTTGTCAAAGTCAACAGGTTGCTCCCAACGCCACATTGTTGTGACTTTGGACATCTGAGTCTCATCACCCGAGAAGTGCTTCCCCTTTCAGGACAACTTCCTTTCTGGAAAGAGGTGGAAGCCCAGCGGTGCGAGGTCGGGCAAATCAGGGGGTTGCAGTCGAATTCTAAAGCCACCGGAGAGCATGCTCCTTCCATTTGGGCAACAGGTGAGCTGTGAACGGATGTGTGGTCTTGCAGAAGGCCAAGGACACCTCTGGGGAGCAGGCCACATGGTCTCTTGCTTTGGAGGGCCTCCCGCAACGTCCGCAGCAACAGAGAAGCCTAGCCTGCCCTGGGGGTCCTGGTCCCCTTGGCTAGGAAGTCCATCCGTCCGACTCCGTGCTGGTCCCAAAATCCGGTGAGCACGACCTTGCCTGCCTGCCGAGAGTTGCGTATGTGCCTTCTTCTTTGGAGGTAAGGTCTAATCCATAGAGGCAATTACACACATCTACAGATGACCAACGGCCATTACCTCTATTTGGGTATGGAACTGAGTTGTGTTGCCCTTCTACTCTGGCCTTGATAAAGACCCCGCCCCAGGGGGTCGAAACGGGAGTTGGGACCATTGTACAGCGTATCCCCGTCGGCCCAACTACTCCTCGGTGACCCAGCTGCCATCTGCACATCTTTGCACTTTATGCGCCTCTTTTCCTGGGCTCCGGTCAGCAAACAACTCCGCACTACAACTGCTTCCTGGATTTTCATCACGGCTTGTTTGCCAACCCGCTCTTCGGCAGCGACACGGCCCATTGGGCTTGTGCCTATCCTCCCCGCATTGTCTTTCCTGAAAATCCCATCTACTCTAGTGAACCCCTGAAATTTTGTCCTTAAACCTGAAATCTCCTGGACACTGAGCAACGCCATTGGGCGTATGGGGTAGGAGCCCTGAGCGGGCTTATCCATTTATCTGTACTTTGTATTTGTATATACCTCCATGTATGTGTATTAACACTTTGAAATTCTCTTAATGAATTATTGACTTTAATAACACTTTCTCACTCTGTGTATTGCATGCTTTGTAGCAACTCCCCCCTCTGTGTGTGTCATCGGTCTATTGACAAAGTCCTCCCGGCTCCTTTCCGTGGCACATCGTGTCAAGAGAGCCTGAGACTCGCGTGCAACTCGCTCCTGCTTCTGGAAAGGTCTGAGCAGCAACCGAGGGAAGGATCCCGCCAGCTGAGACCTTGTGCAGGTGAAGGTGGCCTTGGGTGGTTTTTTCCACAGACCACACACACATCTTGGCATTGTGGGCTAGGTGGCCAATGGTCACATGACGATTTTCCAAAATGGCGACTTCCACTTCCTGGACGGTGTGCCCATCCATAGCGGAGTGGGGTCACCCTGGGATGGGAGCTGTTTGCACCAAAGTCCAACCACATTGGAATGAACAATGCCAGCTCTGGCCTCCATCGCAGGGAGGATGGGGAACCCTCACCGCCCCCCTCTTCCATCTCATCGAAGGAACGCCTACTTTGGCGTGCGTGCGGCCTTCCCAGGAAAGGACCGCTCTGTCTTCTGCTGGGTCCATTCTCAAGCCTCACACCACTTCAGCGCCTGTCGCATCAAGACCCTTCTCCGTTCTGGGCTGCCAATTGGCACGAAACATAGAGACTTGTATCATGGCATGTGGGCACTTCCAGCACCCTGTGGTCAAGAGAAGTGGGTCAGGGGGCATCTTTAACGAATGCCCCTCAGAACGGGAAATGTTTCCATACTGTTGTTTATGTTTCATCCTGGTTTAATGTTTGCATCTTGGTCTGCTTTAAATTGCATGCTGATGCTTAATATAATAGGCAGGGTGTCAATAAGCATAAGCATTGTGGTGATGACAATAGGAATGGCAAAGAGATGCGTGCCCCTTCCTTACCACAATGAAGGGGAAGACCAGCGTGATGGCGAGGGTCCCGACCCAATTCAAGACCGCGCTGAAGACGAAGGAGGAGGGTCTCGAGGCCTGGTCAAAGATCTCCATGCGGACAGACGCCGTGGCCCCAGCTGTGGATCCAAGTGGGAGAAGAAGAGGGCTGGGAAGGGGTCCCCCAGGGGTCATCTAGCCCATCCACTTGGAGTGGGATGCAGCAGCACAAAGGCCCAATGCAGTCCTAGACCACATCCATCGCATCCAGGCCAGGCCACTTCGGCCCTCCTTCCCTCCAGGTGTTTCGGACTACAACACCCACAATTCATAACAGCTGCTGCTAATAATAACAATATAACAATATAATAATAAATATTTTAAAAAATAATAGGTTAATAGTACATAAAACAATATAATAATATATTATTATACAAATAATGTAATATATAATAATATAAATAATAGTCAAATAACAATTGTAACCATAAAAATACAATATTATCATAAAAATAATATAAAATGATATAAACTGAGAGCGCTGACCTGGTCCCATCCCGAAGGAGAAGACGAAGCCAAAAATGAGGCCGAGGCTGCAGTACGGAATCCAAGGCTGCAAATGCTGTTGAGCAAACACAGGGGGAGAAAATGTATTAGATTTCATATATAGATAGAGATATTTTATTATTATTATCACTTACATAAATATAGCCGCTTTGAGTCTTTTGAGGCGAGAGAAAGTGGGGTATAAATAAATATAAATAATAATAATAAAAAAATTAATTCAATTATGCGACTATATGTTTTAATGGGAATTTTAAAATACTGTTTATATTTAATCCTGGTTTTTTACATATTGGAATGTTTTAAATTGTATGCTCATGCTTTTATGTGAAGCCGCTTTGAGTCTCCTGCAGGTCAGGTAAAGTGGGGTGTAAATAAATATAATAATAATAAATATATACTAATATATATACACTAATATATACTATAATAATAATTTAAATTTTATGCTGATACTCAAAGCTACTTTGAGTCTCCTTTGGGAGAGATAAAGCAGGGTGTAAATAAATATAATAATATTAATAATAATCCCAAATTGACTGGAGAGGGCCAAGTAGGTCCCTGCCCCAAAGAAACCTACAGGAAAAGCTGCCTAGGACCATCAGGGAAATGGGATCCATGCAGGCAAAGGCCCTTCGGACTTCAGGAGACATCGCCCACACAGGGCCTGGCCACCCGGCTCACCTGGAAGGAGAGGGTCAAGGTGAGTCCAGCCAGAACAGTGGCCATGACCCAGTATCCACCCCACAGCAAGACCCGGCGCCCAAAGCGTTCAATGACAGCGCTCTGCGGAGATAACAACATAATGATATAATATATACATAATATAATATTAATGGAATAATATAATGTAATGGTATTTTAATATTATAATAAAATAATAGGTAGTTGTTAATAAAATAATTTTTGGGCTGTATGGCCATGTTCTAGAAGCATTCTCTCCTGACGTTTCACCTACATCTGTGGCATGACCTCTCAACCTCTGAGGATGCATTTAGCCACAGATGTAGGCGAAATGTCAGGAGAGAATGCTTCTAGAACATGGCCACACAGCCCAAAAAACCAACAACAACCCAGTGATTCCGGCCATGAAAGCCTTCGACAATACAATATAATAATTTAGTAATAGATAATGATATGTGATAATGTATAATATACTAATATAGCTAAACAGTATAATAATAAAATAGTATAATATAAAAACAACAATAATAAAAATATATTATACTCATAATATAATATTAATATAATACTAGCAATGTGTTAATAAATAGGTGTGATATCATATCATATGATATAGGACAGCGGCACTGGCCAGACGGCAGTCTTCCCGCCACTTGACCCCCAAACGCTTCTAATATGGGAGGGGGTGATGGGGGGGACTCACGCAGAGGAGGGCCGAGAGCAGCTCGAAGGCGCTGAGGCCCATGGACAAGGAGGGGATGTCATCCTCTCGGAACCCGGCCGCACTCAGGACCTCGAAGGTGTAGCTGTAGATCTGTGGAGGGAAGGAACCGGTGCAGGGGAGTCAGTGCTGGGGTCACTCCAGGTCACCGCCCCCGAAGCCCCACCTGACCTGACCCCAGACTCAACTGCCTGGATGCCGCTCAGCTGGACGCCCACGGTCAGCAGGACCAGCAGGCAGAGCTGCCGGCGGAGGGACCGCTCCCGGAACAGTGTCCAGCAGGCCCGGGGACCCCCCGCCGAGGAACAGGCGCTGCCACCACTGGCCTTCTGCCGCCAAAGGTCATCCATCTCTTCCTGGATCCGCCAGGGCTTCCCGGAACCCCAGTAGGCCTCCATGGCTGAAGGAGCGGGAAAAGGACAAGACAGTCACGTCACATCATCACCCATTTATGATATATTACTATATGACATTATTATTATATTACTATATTAATATATTATATTATATATTGCTATTACTACATTACATTACATTATACTGTTATTATTTTATTATTTTATTTTACTATTATATTATATATTATTGCATATCAATAATGATAGTATTGTATTGTGTGGAAGCCTAAAAGGCCACCGTTCGCTCCGGTTTTCAGTCCCAACCCCCAGTGGCTGACCTTCCCTGCTGCGCTGCTCGTCTCCTCGGCACAAGAAGAGGTCCGGCGGAGACTCCGGGAAGAAGGGCAGCGTCAGGAGCTGGACCAAGGCCGGGAGACCACTGAAGGCCATCAGGAAGGGCCAGCGGTCAGCCGAGCCCAGGACCTCCCTGCAGGCATTGAGACAGAGAGAGAGAGAGAAGCAAGACCATCATCCCTGCATGCATCTAGATTGTCAGACCCATATGGAGTCCGGCCATAATGGGAGGCGATGGGGCTTCCGCTGCCTTTACCTCTGCCCGGCCACTTGTCCGCAGACCTTCCCCAAACTCCAGAAAGTGGAGGCGGTGGCATTGGCGAAGCCCCGGAGGGATTTTGGGGAGACTTCCCCCAGGTATTGCGGGTGCAGAGGGATCCCCAGCCCTGAGGACGAGAACATTCGTATATTAATATACTATAATATAAATTGTATTTATATATTACATTTATAATATATAATATAATAGATTTAACTATAATACAGATTTGTAATATACTGTATGTTATTACAATAATAATCAATAATACATTGATTATTTCATATTTATATTCCACCCTTCTCACCCTGGAGGGGACTCAGGGTGGATCACAGAACATACATACATAGCAAACATACTATATCATTTACACACTGACAGACAACTGTACATAGGTAGAGAGGTAAATATAGGCTTTCCCCATCTTTGACATCTTGGAGGCTTGTGCTTCCTCCTTGATTGAATTGCCAGCATTTTCTGGAATTTTTTTATGGCTGCCTCAAATACCTCCCCGCTTTAAGCGGTCCCTATTTATCTACCCACACTTTGCTTTCAAACTGCTAGGTAGGCAGAAGCTAAGGCCAGGAACTCACCCCAACCCGGGCTTTGAACTGTCAACATTTTGATTGGCAGGATTTACTGCAGATTGTGGTTAACTGATTTACGAGGCCATAAAAATCTCCAAGTATGCAAAGAATGAGGAAGCGACAGCTCCCCTGGTGGCAAGAAGCTGGAATGTTAAATAGCCTCTGAGTGTCTGTCAATATCTGTTGTGTGTCTTTGGCATTGAATGTTTGCCATGTATATGTACATTGTAATCCATCCTGAGAAGGGTGGAATATAAATACTGTAAATAATAAAATAAATAATTAATAATAATTAACTTGCTGTGCTAAATATATATTATAGTGTGTGTGTGTGTGTGTGTGTGTGTATACACATACATATATAAAAACATACTGTATATATGATAATATATAAAAATTATAATATATAAATATATATGTATAACATATAATATATAAAGTGAATGGTCGTGCAACCCGGCAAATGGACACGAAAACTATAAGCCCCAGAACCACCACACACACCAAACACATTAAATATATCCAACCCCCAAACACAGCCCCCCAAAACTGCCCATTATAACATATAATATATAAATATTGTGTGTGTGTGTGTATATAGAGAGAGGGGGGGCATACATAATATCTATATCTCTATTGGCCCTCCTCACCAACGCAGAATCCGCAGAGGAAGCGTCCGGCGAGGATCAGCTCAAGTGAAGCGGCCCACCGGCTGGAGGCCAGCAGCAGAGAGGCGGCCAGCATGGCAAGGTTGTTGCCCAGAAGGCACTTCTTCCTAGGAAGCCAAAAGGTTCTGGGTTCATCGACTCTTTCTCCACTTGGGGAGAGAATGGGTTCCGTTGACAAAGGAAGGACAGGAAGACTTACTTACTTGCCGTACTTGGTGGCCAAGTAGCCACTGAGGATGGAGCCCAAGAGGCCCCCCAAGGCGAAGATCGAGACGACCAAGGACCAAAGGAAAGTGAGGGTCTCGGCGGGGACGGGGTCCCGGAAAGTGGAGTTGAGGAAGGCCTTCACGTGCTGCAAGAAAGGAGGAACGAAGGGAAGGAAGAAGGGAAGAAAGAACGAAAAGAAGGAAATAAAAAGAAAAGAATGGAAGAACAAGTGAAAGAAAGAACAAAATAACAAATGAAAGAAACAAGAGAAAAGAAAGAGCAAGAATGAAAAAATAAAGAAGGAACAATTGTTATTATTATTATATGTATTAGATTTATTTATAGCCTGCCTTATCTCTCCCGAAGGAGACTCAAAGCGGCTTACAATTAAAAGTATGACCACGTAAGTCATAATATACAAATATGCAAACAGGAAAATACAATTAAATGTCACAGTACTTTAAAAAATCGCAGTTAAAATCCATTAAAACGTACCCAAAGCTAAAAATCCCAAGCAAAACAAAGAAAAAGTAAACAATGGAAAGAAAGAATAAAGGAACAACATAACAAAAGAAAGAAAGAGAAGAAAGAAGCAAACGAACAAGCAAAAGAAAGAAAGAACAAAAAGGAAAGAAAGAGCAAAAGTGAATAAAAGCATGAACAAAGAAATGAAAGAGCAAGAAGGAAAAGAAGGAAAGAACGAACAAACAAAGAATAAAAATAAGGAAAGGAAATAATAAAGGAAGAAAATAATGAAAGAGCAAGAATGAGAAAAAGAAAGAACAGGGAAAAGAAATAAACGAAAAGAGGAAAGAATCAAAGAATGAGAGAAAGAGTGAAAGACCAGAAGGAAGGAAGGAGGAAGGAAGGAAGGAAAAATAAAAAGAAAGAACAAATGGCAAAAAAGAAAGAATGAACAAACAAAAGAAAGAAAAACAAAAAAAAACAAAGGAAAGACAAGAATGAATAAAAGAAAGAACAAACGAAAGAACAAATGTATAGTATTTATACTGTTGTGTACATTATAATATTTTTATAACTATTCTTATTTTTATATTTATTATTGCTACATGAAATTATTGTATTTATTATAACCATCATTATTTACAGTAAACATTATATATAAGTGTGTTTGCGTGCTATATTTATTATAACCATTCTATTTATTACGTATCATTATTTATAGTGTATATGTGTGTGTGTGTGTGTATATATTAATATAAAGTATAATAGAAAACAAATGAAATAAAGAATAAAGGAACAAAAGAGAAAGAAGGAAAGAAAGAACAAAAAGAATGAAAACAAATGAAAGAAAGACTAAAAGAACTAAATAACAAAAAAAAGAAAATAAACAGCAAAAATGCACAGAAAGAAAGAAAGCATCAAAGAATGAGAAAAAGAAGGGAAGGGAGGAAGGAAGAAAGGCATTGAGGCTGACCTTAGGTGACCCCCAAGCCAGACCTCCCATTAGGAATAATGGAGAAAGCATGACCTCCTTACTGGGGAAGTGAAGGTGATCATGGAAACCTGGAAGCCGGACTGGAAGGTCCCTCCGATCCCGAGGACGAGGATCATTTGGAGGAGTTTCCGGTACTGGATCTATTGGAAAGAGAATTGATCGATTGGTGATCCATCGGCCCATTTGTATCCCCCCTGAAGAGGCCAAAGTGCTACTCACTATGTCCCAAAGGGAAGAGGAAGAGGAGGGCATTTTGGCCTTGGGGTCACTGGGGGTCCGAGTGTCCAGTTGTCCGGCTGGTGGTCAGCGTCCCTCTGGATGTTCGGAGAGAGATGGACAAGGGTTAATGTTTCCTAGGAAGCAGATGACACGGTCCGATGGGTCAGTCCCTGGACCGGAAAAACCTTAATTCTGATTAAAAGGAGCTATTAACCATTATAAAGGCACGTGGTTATTATCTCTGGGCAAAGGTGGGGCGAAAGGAAAGGGATTACATCACCACCACCACCACCTTGGTTACATGTATTATCATTATATTTATAATTACCATTCTTCTTATTCTTGTATTTATTATCGCTATATAAAATTATCGTATTTGTTATAACCATCCTATTTATTAGTATTATTAACCATTCTATTTATTACATATAATATCTATCATTATAGTATTATACATTATATGTATGGGGTTTAGTATGGTCTCTGGCTGTAGGGTAAACTACAACTCCCACTATGGTGCATCAGTCCCCTCAAACCCCTCCCATGGGTCAAGTTTCTCTGGTTGTGGGTGAACTACAACTCCCAGGAAGGAGGTCAGTTCCCCCCAAACCCCGCCTAGTTTGATCCAGATCCATCCTTGTTCGGGTCCACAGTGCTCTCTGGGTGTAGGGGAACTACAACTCCACCAAATCAAGGTGAGTTTTCCCCAAAGGCCTCCAGTCATGCTGGTCACGGGGGCTCTGTGTGCCAAGTTTGGTCCAATCCCCTCTTTGGTGGACTTCAGAGTGCTCTTACATTGCAGGCGAACTATACATCCCACTACCTACCATTCCTCTTAAAACCCACCATGTGTGTGTGTGTGTGTATGTGTGTCTGGTATATATACACACACACACACACACACACACACACACATATATATACACACACATACATGTGAATGCATTTATATGTGTATATATGTGTGTATGTGTATATGTGTTATATATATGTGTGTGTGTGTGTATATGTATATATGTGTGTGTATGTGTTATATATATGTATGTGTGTGTGCGCGTATGTGTGTGTATATATATATGTTTGTGTGTATGTGTTATATATGTGTGTGTATATATGTGTGTGTGTGATGAATGGTGACAAACTCTCTTGGTATTTGGATGGCCATCTGTCGGGAGGGATTTAATTCTGTCTTCCATTCAAATATAGATGATCCAATGATTATATCCACACAGAATTGTTTACAATTTGTTTATTGACACATTACAAATCTGGAAACCAAACACGCAGAAAACAATTCAGAAGTTCTCGTAGGGGGATAGATCTTTCCGGAAGCCCTTTCGGAAGACGGCGGCCACCTTGCTTCTCGGCCTCGGCTCCGCCTTGAACTCCGCGTCGATTTCCGCCAAGGATTTCCCTTTCGTTTCCGGGAGGAAGAGGAAGAAGAAGGTCCCAGAGGCTGCCATGGCAACAGCAAAGATGAGGAAGACGAATGGCCCCAAGGCACCCTGGGAAGGGGGAAGACACGGGATTGGCTCGATCAAAACCTTGATTTGCATATCTGCCTGAGGGGGCGGGGCCTGAGGGGTGACAGGGACTCACCACAGCGAATGGGAAGGTGATCCCGATGAGGAAGAGCCCCGCCCAGTTGACACAGCCGCCAATCACGAAGGCCGAGGGGCGGGATGAATGGGGGAAAATCTCCATCATGACGGACATGGCGGCCCCGTCTGCGAAGGAAGGAAGGAAGGAAGGGAGGGAGGGAGGAAGGAAGGAAGGGAGGGAGGGAGGGAGGGAGGGAAGAAAAAGGAAATTTGAGAAAGGAAGAGATTAATAAAACGGGAGAGAAAGGAAGAAGGAAGGAAGAGAGAGACACACAAAGGAAGTTGGAAATATTTGGAAGAAAAGAAGGGAGGAAGAGAAGAAGGAAGTAAGGAAGAAAAAGGAAATGAGAGAAGGAAGAAAAAGGAAATTTGAGAAAGGAAGAGATGAATGAAGGGAAGAAGAAAATGAGAGAAAGGAAGAGATGAATAAAACGGGAGAGAGAAAGGAAGAAGGAAGGAAGAGAGAGAGAGAGACACAAAGGAATTTGGAAATGAGAGAAGGGAATGGAGAGATGAATGAAAAAAGAAAAAGAGAGAAAGGAAGGAAGAAGCAATTTTTTGAAGAAGGGAAGGAAGGAAGGGAGAGAGGGAAGATGGGAGGGAGGGAGGGAGGAAAAAAGGAGAGATGGGGAAAGGAATGAAGGAAAAGAAAGGAAAGGGAAGGAAAGAAATAAAATGGTGAAAGGAGAGAAAGGAGGGAGGGAGAAAGAGGGAAGGAAGAAAAAGAGAAACACGAAAGAGAGGAAAGAAAGGGAAGGAGGGAATGGAGGTGGCGTCACCATAACTTCTGAGTGGACTCCCTCCCTGACTCTTCCCAGTCGAGTGTCGGGTGTCCCGATGCGCTACTCACTGGGCCCCAATCCAAAGGCGATGACGAAGAGGAAGATGAGGGCGGCGCTGGCGCAGGAGGCCCAGGGGAGCCGATCCTGGGGGGAAGAGGAAGGGAGGGAGGGGGGAGGAACGTCATAAAAGACGGGCGGCGTGAATGAAATTGAATGAAAGGTTGAGGCCTCTATAGCCTAGGGAAGCCACCCTAAGTGAGAAATTGATGAACTGTAATTCAAAGTTGCCGATGAGAAATACTGACATCGATTAACTCTTGGTGGAAAACAACATGTTTACATTACCAGGGACAATGACACTTTTACGTTCAGTCAACACAATGGTTCCTTACATTAAGAAGGAAAACCAACATCTGTCCCAAACTGATGGGGTCAGCAGGTCTTAGCTGGGTGAAACCACCTGCCCGTCATTTACAACATTCTGGAACAACAACAGCAAGACATTTTTGCGACAGAAGAGACCCTTTTACGATGCGAAAGTGTGCCAGGCGGCCGGGGAATGCAGAGTGCCGAACGTAGTTCTCTCCAGTTGGCGTGCCTACGTTCTTCCTCTGTGATATTCTCTGTCTCATTGAGAATGGAACAAAGAAACCTTTTTAATGTTTAAAAAGCCCAAATTTTCCCCTTGTATGTTTGCAGGTCTTTGCAAATCCTATACATATAGATATATAGATATTTCCATGTACCTTTATATCTGTATACATTATTTTATATATGCATTTCCCCTCACATGTTTGCAAGTCTCTGCAAATCCTATATAGATATCAATAAATATATAGTTACCTATATATCTGTATATCTCTGTGTATGTATATAAGTTTTCCCAAATTTTTGTGGTAAAATTAGGTGCCTCGGCTTATATTTGGGTTGGCTTATACTCGAGTTATATGGTATGTGATTTTCTGTTTTACTTCACCTCCGTTCTCCCTCCCTGTCCATCCGCCTACTGACCTGGAGGCCGAGCGCGAGGGTCAGCAGCCCCAGGGTGGCGGCCATGGCCCCGCAGCCGCCCCACAGGAGGATCCGGCGGCCAAAGTAGTCAATGGTCAGCGCCTGAAGAAAGGAAGGAGGAGGAGGAGGAAGACCACTGAAGCGCATTGCAGTCAGAGCCGGGGAAGGGAGGAAACAGGCCTCCGCCTCAGAGCCGGAGAAAGAGGAAAGATGGCACGAAAGGCCGTGCTTGTATTCTGCCAGATCTCCCCAAGGGGACGCTTTCTTACGCAAAGGATGGCCGAAGCCAGTTCGCAGAATCCGACTCCGAGGGACACGTAAGGGATCAGGTCCTCCTTGAACCCCAAAGTGTGGAAGACGTCGGAAGCGTAGAAATAGACCTGGTAATAATAATAATAATAATTTATTTATTTCCACCATTTCTACCCCGCTCTTCTCAGCCCCCGAGGGAGGGGGGACTCAGAGCGGCCTCACAACGGCAACAATTCGATGCCAAAAACACAGTATACATATGATAGAAAACCAAAAACAGTCAGAATTAAAATACATTAAAATACAATTAGCATTAAAATACATTAAATACAATTAGCATTGAAATACATCATATACACTCACATAAGTTAAAAACAGTATTCCGTCCATAATAGAAGCATTGGGCCATGCCCACCAGCTTGCCATTACAATCCAATCTAAAGTGCTGCATCGTGCTAATGTGCAAACGCCTGGTCCCATAGCCAGGATTTCACTTTTTCCCTGAATGCCAGGAGGGATGGAGCTGATCGTATATCAATTGGGAGTGCGTTCCACAGAAGGGGAGCCACCACCGAGAAGGCCCTATCCCTCGTCCCCACCAACCGCATTTGAGAAGTAGGCGGGAGCGAGAGCAGGGCCTCCCCGGATGATCTTACATTACGAGGTGGGACGTAGCGGCTGATGCATTCGGCCAAGTAAGCTGGGCCAGAACCGTATAGAGCTTTAAAGGTCAAAACCAGCACTTTGAATTGAGCTCAAAAGTGGACAGGCAGCCAGTGGAGCTGACACAGCAGGGGGGTGGTACGCTCCCTGTATGTCGCTCCCGTTGGTAGTCTGGCTGCCGCCCGCTGG
This sequence comes from Anolis apletophallus, assembly GCA_030556195.1. Lineage (NCBI taxonomy): Eukaryota > Metazoa > Chordata > Lepidosauria > Squamata > Anolidae > Anolis > Anolis apletophallus. Next base: position 151,950,797 of record JARBWK010000008.1, read on the forward strand.
ACTAGTTGCAATTTCCGAACTGTCTTCAAAGGCAGCCCCACGTAGAGTGCGTTGTAGTAATCTATTCGGGATGTGACCAGAGCGTGGACGACCGTAGCCAGATCAGACTTCCCAAGGTACGGAACATAACATAAATAAATAATAAAATAAATAGAATAGATATAATAACAAATAATAAAATTAATAAAATAGCAATGATAATAAGATCAATAATAAAATAAATAGAACTAACTAATAAAGCGAAAGGTCCGTTTTGGAGAGCTTGCAAAACATCACTGTTTAGACAAGCTTTTAATCTTACTGGTCCCTAGTACAGGTGTTGTCTCGAATTCTTAACTGTAAATGCTCTATAGATGCTTGTTTTGTGTGCAGTTGCTATGTTTTTATGCTTTTATTATCGCTGTATTAAATTGAGTAGTGGATGTTTTATATGTTTTATGTAAACCGCCCCAAGCCTGCTGGAAGTAGCCGTATATAAGAGTGAACAATAAATAAATAAATAAATAAATTTCCTTTATTTATTTTTAATTTCTACATAGAGAGATAGATATAATAATAATATTAAAATAGAATAGAATAGAGAATAATATAAACAATAAAAAGATAATATAAATATATTCTCTCTCTATATAGATAATATATTTAATTTATATGATTATTTTATTTTACTAGTTACATTATTATCTATACTATTCTAATATTTACGTTATTATCTATTCTATTTATTTGCTATTTTATTAAGTTATATCATATTTAATTATATAGATATATATAGATATATAGATATATTTCTCCACCTGCCCCGAAAAGAGAAGCCATGGCACTCACCGCATTGATGCCGCAGAGCTGCAAGGTGAGGACGGAGGCGGCCAGGACGCGCACCTGGGGCCGGAGGGCGGGGTCTCTCAGCAGTGCCAAGGGGCTCAAAGGGGGGTCCGGAGCCGCTTCTGCCTTGAGCTCGGCCAGGCCTTCTTCATGGGCCCCGGGGCCCCACAGTCTCTGCAAGGCTTTGGGGGTAAGTGGGTGGGTGACCTTATTTATTTATTTATTTAAAGTATTTTTACCCTGCCCTCCTCAACCCCCCGGAGGGGGACTCAGAGTGGCTTTATATCCTTCCATAGGCAGCCCATTGATTGATTGGTTTCGTGGCCCCTAACCCATCCATCAATCAATCCAATCAATCAATAACATTATTAACATCTTGAGATTCTTTGGATGGATTTCAAGACAGAATAGACAGTATGACATTAGATGTGGTTAAAAACACACACACACACACACACATATATATATACTGTATACACACACATACATATACACACACACACAGTATGTTATTGATTGATTCTGTGACCCCTAATCAATCAATCCAATCAATCAATAACTTTATTGACATCTTAAAATTCTTAGGATGGATTTCAAGATAGAAAGGACAGTATGACGTTAGATGCATATATTAAGATGTCAATAAAGTTATTGATTGATTGGATTGATTGATTAGGGGGCAGAAACTTATCTATCTATCTATATCTATGTTTGAGGCCCCTAATCAATTGATCAATCCAATCAATCAATAACTTTATTGATGTCTTAAGATTCTTAGGATGGATTTCAAGACAGAAAAAAGGGTGGGATGAAAACATAGACGGGAACATATACATTGCAATATCTTATTGATTAATTGGCTTTGTGGCCCCCAATCAATTGATCGATCCCAGACTCACCGTAAAAGAGCGCAGACCCCCATCTTCTCCTGACCGAGTCAAAAACATGTTTTTTCTATTGGTTTCGGTGTCTCTTTCTCCACTTTTTGTGGAGGAAACCACAACACTCAAGTTAGTCATTAGCTAACAAGGCCTTATAATTATTTATCCGGGTGAATAAATCGCTCGCGGAGGCGATCCCCTCGCAATTCCCTTGGCTGAGGCCAGGCTAGATGACCGCGAGTGTCCCTGCCCCACCCCCCAAATCCATTGCTTACCTTTCCGGCATCCCTCTTCGTCCTTCTTCTGGATCAAGAGGAACGGAGGCGATTCGGGGAAGAAGGGCAAGGTCAGCAACTGGACAAAGGCCGCGACCCCGACGAAGGACAGCAGCAAGGGCCACGACCCCTGCGACCCCAGGAGCTCCCTAGGAGGCAGGATAGGTCAGCGAGGGGCCAAAAAGAAATCCATTTGGTTGCACCTGGTTTTAATTATTGTTATTAGTATTATTATTTCACCTGAGTCCTAATATTTGCCCCAAGGATTTTCCAAAGGACCAGAAGAAGCCGGACGTGGCATTGGCGAAACCCCGAAGCCCCTTTGGGGAGACCTCCCCGGCGTATTGCGGGTGGACGGCCATCGAAACGCCTAGGAACAAAGGAAGGAAGGGGGAAAAGAAGGGAAGTTCAAGGAGCAGGACACATCGGCAAAACACGATGGAATTATATTGGCCCAAGAAAACTACCAATCCTAAAAGCAGCAAGCGAACTACAAATCCCAGCAAACTACAAATCCCAGTGGGGCGAAATGGTTGACAAAGAGCCCTCTTCTCAAAAACCAAGACATATTTCTCCATAAGTGTCTCCCCCAGCGCAAAAAAGGACACTTAAGCAAACTATAAATTCCGGCGAACTACAAATCCCACTAGTGTGAAGTGGGGGGTAATGGTCTGCCAACACCCTCTTCTCTCAACCCAGCAGATAGTTTATTTTATTTAGTAACTCCTCTCCGTTCCCGCCCCACAAAAAGGACCCTGAAGCAAACTGCAGATCCCAGCACCAAACTACAGACCCCGCATTACCGGCGCCGACTCCAAAGAGGAAGCGGCCAAGGAGGAGCATCGGGAGGGAAGCAGCGCTTTGGCTGAAGGCAAGGAGGAAGGAGGCCAGCAGGACAAGGAGGTCGTTGCCCAGGAGCGTCCACTTCCTGCAAGACAGGAGCCTGTTAATAGGTGCGTTAATGAGGGGCTGGCTGATTAACAAACACCTGGCTGATTAGGAAATAATTAATTAATTGACTGACTAATTAAGGGCTAGCTAGTTATTTAACTGACTAATTAGCGAACTAATTAATCGAATAATTATGGAATAATTAACTATTTAGGAGTCAATCAACTGGCTAAATAGGAACCAAATTAATTATTGAATAATGAATTAACTCATTGGGAACCAATTAATCAACTGGCAAAAATAGGAACTAAATTAATTGATTAATTAGTGGCTCATAAACTAATTAGTGACTAAGTAATTGGCTACTTAGGAATGATTTAATTAAATGATCAATTAGGGATCTATTAATTGACTAATTAGGGACTGAATTGACTAATTAAGGAATAATTAATGAACTGACTAATTTGGGAATAATTATTGATTGACTAATTAGAGACTGACTAATTAATGAACTGACTAATCAGGGGCGAATCAACTGGTTACTCAGAGGTGAATTAATTAACTGACCGGTTAGGGACTGATAAATCAACTGGCTAAATAGGATCTAAATTAACTGGCTAATTAGGTTTGAATTAATTGACTGGTTAATTCATTAATTAGGAACTGGTTAAATAATTAGGGACTACTTAACTGGCTAATTACTGACTGATTAATTAACTGACCAGTTAGGGACTGATTAATTAACAGGCTAATTAGAGACTAGTTATTAAGGTATATGGCTGTGTTAAATAAGGCATTATATTATTTATTATTATTATTTCCAGTGTTTATACCCCGCTGCTTCTCAACCCCCGAGGGGGGACTCAGTGCGGCCTAACAGACGGCAACAATTTGATGCCACACAATACATAGTAAAACACAGTTAAAATTAAAATACATTAAAATACACCTAGAATTCAATACATTAAAATACAGTTAATATTAAAAACATCATATACATTCATCACCATTAAAACAATGTTCCATCTGTTTATATGGTCTTAAACAGTCAGGACTTGCCTGGCACGATTGTTGAAGTGATGCTCTGGCCAAAATGGGGTTTGTGAGAAGCCGACCAGGCCCATGCGGGTACTGGTTGTCGGGGGTCGGGAGCAGGTGAGGGTTTTGCCCTCCTTTCTGCTAGAGATCCCTGTGTACAACTGGTGGGCCACTGTGTGACACAGAATGCTGGACTAGATGGGCTGAGGCCCGATTCAGCATGGCTCTTCTTATGTTCTTATGTTCTTACTAGAAGTCTACAACATGACTATCACATTCTTTTTGCCTATGTAAATGATTTGTGTTTAATTTTAAATCCAAATGACTCATTGGGTTTACAAGTGTCTGCAGACGGTGATTTCGGGAACAGCTCGGATAGGAAATCGACGGGAGTTCGAATTAAGTTTGCGAGCACAGTCCTAGCCTGGAGATCAGAAAAGCAGGGTCGTGTTGCTCTAAGTTCAAGTGAAGCTGAGTTTGGAGCATTAAGCTTAGCATACATTGAAATCTGCGTGATCAAACAGCTATTGAGAGACTTGCAGATCGCTGTCGAAGATCCCACAAAGATTTATGAAGATAACCAAACATGTATCCGAATGGCAACACAAGCCACGGCAAAACGAAGAAGTAATCATGTGGATAGAAAATACACTTGTGTAAGAGATGTGGTAAAGAAGAGTGACATTGGGTCGTGGTGGCACAGCGGTTAAAGCCATGAGCTGCAGGAAAGGCTGCTGACCGGAGGGTCAACCGTTTGAAGCGGCTAGTTTGTAGTGAGCTCTTGACTGTCAGCCCTAGCTCCTGCCAACCTAGCAGTTCAAAAGCATGCAATATGAGTAGATCAATAGGTACCGCCTCAGCAGGAAGGTAAAAGGGCGCCCCATGCAGTCCTGCTGGCAAAAAGATCGGAGATGTCTATTGACAGCAGGCTCTTTAGCATGGAGAATAGAACATTGTCGGAAGTTGAGCATGGCCTCCTCCAGATGCCAGAAATGGAAAAGGATAAGTCCTTCACCATATTTGTGTATTGTATGTCATTGTTGGTTGTGTAAAAGGCATTGAATGTTTGCCTTATATGTATACCCAGGGAATAAAGCAGAGTATAAATAAAGTGTGTTGTTGCTGCTGCTGCTGTTGTTGTTGTTGTGAATAACTTAGGAGGGGTGTGAAGGTACATGGCGAAGTTCCTGTGGGATCGCTGTGCGTGTTAAGAGAAAAAGACGGACCCTAGGTTTATTACAACCCACAGGCTGAGGAATTGATGCAATTCGAGTCAACCAGCCTTAAGCCACTCCTGAAGGGGCAGAACTGGGGGATGTTGTGGTGTGATTTTGGGCTCACTGAGTGTTCGCTCCTGGGCCTACTCGGCGCACGCTCCTGCTTGCAGCCTATTTGACGCCGGCAAGTTTGCCTTCCATGCTCGACTCCATGAACAAGAAATGGAGACTGGGAGAAGACATCTCTTCTGAAGGAAAGTGTTGCAAGAATTAAATGCAAGGACCATACGTGAGCAGGGGCGGCTCAAGCGGTACGCGAATTTGCGCCGGGCGCAGCGTCCCCAGGGGCGCCCGCACGGGTGCAGTGTGCAAGACCGTGACTTTGATCCTCCAGAGCAGTGCTTCCCATTCTTTTCTCTTTTTTTGACCAGAGACCACTTTGACCAGGAACCACTTTGTATTAATTGACTAACCAATTAATTTAATTCGTCAATCAGGGGTCAACTGGGCTCCTTCTCCCACTCACTTGCCAAACCGCAGGGCCAGGCACCCGCTCACGAGGGACCCGAGGAGGCCCCCGATGCCGAAGATGGAGACCACCAGGGACCAGAGGAAGAGGAGGGTCTGCTCTCGAGGGGCAGCGGTCGGTCCCGAGGAGGTCTCGTTGATGAAGGCCTTGATGAACTAAAGGAGGAGAAGAAGGAGAGAGAGATAGAGTCCCCTCATCGGCTTCCCTCTCTCCATGCAAGCAAGGCCTTGGGATCTGCAGTTGGGGAAGGAAGGGTCCTGGCCGCTCACCGCCGAAGGGAAGCCCACGACCGCGATCTGGAATCCCACCAGGAGGTTCCCCCCGAATCCCAGCACCAGCAGCATCTGGAAGAGGCCCTGCAAGCAGATGGGGGGGGGGGGAATTAATTAGCACCATTAATTAGCGTTGAGACATTACTGTAAAATCCCTCTCTCACAGGCCTGGGCCAACTGCAGCGCTACCCTTTGGACTCTAAGTCCCACAATTCCCAACAGCCAGTATTATATTTTTATTATTTTATATTTGTATTATTATATTTCACTATTATATTATTTTAATAATATTTTTTAAAATTATTATGTGTTTATTATTATTTATATTATTATAGAAGAACACCATCATCCCCACGTCAGCATAGGCGAATCTGTGCTTAAGTCCGTTCAGCAGTTCACCTCCCTGGGAAGCATCCTCTCTTCAGATGCCAAGATTGATCAAGAGATTGATCACAGATGAGCAAAGGCATATAGTGCGTTCAGAAAGCTTCACAAAAGAGTCTGGAGCAACAAGCACCTGAGGCAAAGCACCAAAATCAGTGTGAACAGAGCTATTGTACTGTCTATTCTCCTCTATGGGTCTGAAACATGGGTCACCTATCGCCAACAGCTACGACTCCTCAAACGCTTTCATCAGCGCTGTCTTCGCACAATCCTAAATATACACTGGACCGACTATGTGACGAATGTTGCTGTCCTTGAGCAAGCAGAGATCACCAGCATTGAGGCCATGCTATTGAGAACACGGCTGCGCTGGGCAGGGCACGTCTCTAGGACGGAGGACCACCGCCTCCCCAAAATACTATTCCAAGGTGAACTTGCCACGGGTCAGCGCAAGAAAGGCGCCCCCAAAAAGAGATACAAGGACTCCCTGAAACATCATCTCAGGCTCGGCCAGATTGATCACCAACAATGGTCCACCCTGGCCTCACATCGGGAGGCATGGAGACGCACTATCCACAATGTTGCGGCCTCTTTTGAGAAGACACGCCAAATGGGTCTTGAAGAGAAACGACAACGCAGAGAAAACCGCAACTTGGAAACACCATCACCCAAGGAGACTTTCTGCTGTGCTTTCTGCAACCAGACTTGCCTATCTCAGATTGGCCTTTTTAGCCATCAACGCGCTTGTAAAAAGTGTGGGATGAGTCCTTCCTGAACCTTCATTCGCGAAGTAATGCCGAGATATTGTTGTATTACTGTTAACATTTATTATGTATTTTATTATTGTTTTACATTATAATAGTTTATCATTATATTATTTTTAACATTTACTTTCTTACCCTATTCACACCCTGCCTTTCTCTGCCCCGAAGGGGACTCAATGCGGCTTACATACCGGCAGTTATTCAATGCCTTAAAACACATACAGTTCCAGTAATATTAAAATTCGAATTAAAATTAAATTAAAATTAACACATATTAAGTATTTAAAATGTTTTAAAACATTACATTCAATGTAAATCAGGCCACCCATAACTGTAGTCCAAAGACGCTCCATACTCATTGCACATATTCCAAATCTGTTATTGTGCTGCACTATTTATTTATGTATTATCTGGACTTACTAGACCGCCCCTCCCGAGGCTCGGGCCGGTTTCCAACAGATAAAATCACACAATATAAAAACATCATAAAGCATTCCTAAAACCATTCGAAATAAAAGTATAAAAGTGTCACAGTGGATCGGAACAAAGCCGATTTGCCATAGAATACAGGAGCAGCACTAGGTGGGGAGGTTAGTGTTCAGACGCTAATCAATCGCCGAATGCGTGCCTGAATAGCCAGGTCTTACAAGACCGACGAAAGGCCATCAGGTCCCGCAGGGCCCGCGACTCGGCTGGCAGCGAGTTCCACAGGGCCGGGGCGGCCACCAAGAACGCTCTCTGTCGGTTGCTGGCCAACCTATAGGACTTTACACCCGGGACCTCGAGCAAGTTGTAACCCTCTGAGCGCCGTGATCTTCTGGGCGTGTATTCTTCGAAAGCCTGATCCCAAAGCCATATTATTGTTACTATTTTATTACTTTGTAATAATAATAATAATATAATATTATATTTATTATTAACATTATTAATGTATTATTATATTATATTATTATATACTATATTATTATTACCTGCTGTTAGGAATTGTGGTCCAAAACACCTGGAGGAGGGCCAAAGTTGGCCCAGCCTGCTCTAATTAAAGGACAAGAGTTTAATGATTGATCAGAGTGGTTCATTGGTTGACCGACTGATCTTGCGGCCTCTAATCAATCAAATTAATTTATCAATAAATAGCTTTAGCTACATTTTGAGATTCTTAGGGAGGATTGGAAGATAGGAAAAAAGGTTGGCATGAAATTGAACCTACTTAAAACAGCGTATTGATTGACTGATTGGTTTTGTGGCCTCTAATCAATCAGTCCAAACAATCAATCACTTTAGTAACATCTAGAGATTCTTAGGATGGATTGAAAAATAGATAGATAGAAAGGATGGCATGAAAACATACACAACTAAAAACATAGATTATTGATTGATTGATTATGTGGCCTCTAATCAATTAATCAGTAACTTTAGTTAGGCCTTGAGATTCCTAGAATGGATCCCAAGATAAAAAGGACATTATGACATTAGATGCAGTTAAAAACACATATTTTTAAAAAAGGTTATGGGTGGATGGATTGATTGGTTTTGTGGCCCTTAATCAATCAATCCAATCAATAACATTTTTGACATCTTGAGATTCTCAGGATGGACTTCAAGATAGAAAGGACAGCATGACATTAGATGCAGTTAAAATATACATATATTTTTAAAAAATGATTGATTGGTTCTGTGGTCCCTGATCAATCAATCAATCAATCAATCAATCCAATCAATAACTTTATTGATGTCTTGAGATTCTTAGGATGGGTTTCAAGACAGAAAGAAAGGATGGCGCGAAAACATACACAATTAAAACAATTAATCAGTCAATATCTTATTGACTGATTAATTGGTTTTATGGCCAATTAATTGATCAATTGATCCCAGACTCACCGTAAACGAGCGCAGGCCTTCCATCTTCGGCCGACCGAGACAAAAACACATTATTTTTCCTGTTGGTTTCAGTGTCTCTTTCTCTTTGTGGAGGAAACCATGACACCCAAGTTAGTAATTAACTAACGAGGCCTTATAATTATTTATCCGGGAGAATAAATCGCCCGCTAACGTGACCGCCTCGCAATGCCTTTGACGAGGGAAAGGTGAAGACCCGCCAAGCGTTAAATCTCTCTGCTTCCTCGTTGCCTTGAAAAGCCAATTCCCACAAAAGCTTTGGAACTCACGTAACGTTTTGTATGGCATTTCAATCCTTCTTTACTGAACCGTTTCCAACACATGGCACGACATTCGGCACATTTTAATGCATTCGTAACCTTTAATTTAGTATTTAAAATTTACATAACACTCTGTGGTATTTTATATTACATTTTATACATTGAACGACATCCACGTTTTGCAACGTTTACATTTTAATAGATAAACATCGAGTGTTTTCTTTTTAATGACAGAGAAAATTTAAAACTGGAGAGACTTAAAAGTTTTGGAAATTAAAAAATATATATTTTAGGGTAAAACTAGTGAAGCCATGACTGAAATTTTAAGGATGGAAGGAAAATAAAATTAGCATTTTTGCCACTGTCATTGTTGTTGTTGTTCTAATATTTATTGATACCCTGTTTTCATCTCTTGAGACTCAACGTTAAACCCAAATGTTATTTAATTCTATTTATTTATTTATTTTCCGTGTCAGAAGCAACTTGAGAAACTGCAAGTCGCTTCTGGTGTGAGAAAATTGGCCGTCTGCAAGGATGTTGCCTAGATGTTTTACCATCCTGTAAGAGGCTTCTCTCATGTCCCCGCATGGTGAGCAGGAGCTGACAGATGGGAGCTCACCCCGCTCCCGGATTTGAACCGCCGACCTTTAGGTCTGTAGTCCTGCCCAGGACAAGGGGTCAACTCATTGCACCACCAGGGGCTCCTATTATATGATAATATGTATACATACATATACATTTATTATTATCATATGTGTGTATGTATATATATATATCTAAATACATACATACTTAACATACATATAATGTATATAATACAAATAAAATATTTACATAATTTTACATAAAAATAATTATGTATAATGAAATATAATTACATATAACATTATATATAAAATACTTACATATAATATATATATATACTATTACAAATACATTATAATTACATGTAATTATATTTTATTTGTAGTATTATATACATTATACATATGGTATTTATATTTATTTATTTACAATGTAATATATAACACACACACTCTCTCACACACATATATATATGTACATATGATAATAATAAATATATATGTATGTATACATATTATCATATAATAGGAGCCCTGGTGGTGCAATGAGTTAAACCCTTATTAATTTTACATAAACATAATTATGTATAATGAAATATAATTGCACATAATGTTATATATACAATACTTATGTAATATATATATATATAAACAAATAAATTACAATTACATGTAATTATATATATAAAGTAATCCAGCTCCCTAGTGGATACCGTTTACCTTGTAAATAAAACAACAACAACAAGAACGCCATTTGGGGGTCTCTTGATTCTTTTCTGGGGGTCAGGCTGGATGGCCTTCTGGGGTCCCTTTTGTCCCTTTAATTCTCTTTGTCCGTTTCACAATTTAGTGCAAAGGCTGCCACCCGGGGCTCGTTTGCCCCCCAAATTCATCCCCTGAAGTTCGTTGGTAATTTCCATAATAGATCTCCCTTTGGTTTCCGGGAAGAAGAAGTAGACGAAGGCGGCAATCCCAGCATCCACTGCCAAGAAGATCAGGAAGCAGAAGTATCCCATTGACTCCTGAAGGGGAAAGAGAGAGGGGGAGGGAGGGAGACGAGCTGGGTGGCCATCTGTCGGGAAGGATCTGTTGCAGCCCAACTACCCATGTGGCACCTTTTCACCCAGAAGGAAGAGCTAATTAGTCCAAACCTAGCTCCACCAACAGGAATCAATCAACTGGTTTAGAGTTTATTAAAGACAGGAGTGTCCTACAGAAAAAGCGAGTTTGAGGATCGATTCCAGAGTACAAATAGCAAAGTACTTCCGAGATATACAGAAAAGCAGGAGGACACCCCAAATACTGGCTTCAAAAATCATTCCAAAATATAGCTTTCAGTCATAATATTCTTGATGCCGCAAACAGCAGAGTCCGATACGGAAAGTAAAACCGAAAATCCATAGAGCTTAGGCAAAGAACTGTTTCTAAAACGTGATTCCCCAACACCAAAAAAAGAAAAGAAAATAAGGCCAGAAGGACATGAACAAATGACCTTCTCTTGAAATGTCAACGTTACTCTCACACAAAACAACTCCAGGGCCAACTTAAGAAACCAAACGTGTTCCCAGGGAGGCACCATCAGCCTAACACCTGGCAACCCTTTGTTTATCTTTCAAATGCTGGGAAAACCTTAATGGCCTTTCCTTGGCACTCTCTCTCTCCACCACAACCCAGTCTCTTCCACCTCCATTGCCTCCTTCTCAGGGTCAGAAAGAGCCTCTGGCAACGGGAAACATTCTCACTCAAAGCAGATCTGTCTGGGAAGCCATTCCCATCATCCAGAGGAGAGCTGCTTTCTCCCTGAGCCACGGCGGGAGTGGTGGGCTCCCATTCAGGCTCCCACTTGGGATTCCAATTCCTTCCCTGGAAAAAGGAGAGACTCACCACCAAGATGGGGAAGCCCATTCCAGAGAGGAAGAGTCCAAACCAGAGGATGGTCCCCAGGATGACCAGTGCCGGCGGCCGGACTGTACGGCTAAAGACTTCCATCATGAAAGCGAAGGTGGCCCCCGCTGGACAGGACAAAAGGAGATGGATGACCAGTCGTTGGGGAATATGAATGGGGAGGGTCAGCTGTGGTCATTCATTCACTAGTTCATTCACTCATTCATGGACTCACCAGGACCAACGGCATAGAAGACAATGAAGAGGAAGATGAAGGCGATGCAGAAGTAGGAGAGCCAAGGAAGGCGGTCCTTCGGGATAAAGAAACTACTATTATTATATTCCGATACTATTTTATTATTATATTACAATTATTAAACTATTTTAATATGACCGTTTATTATTATTGTTAAATTATTATTATAGAATAATTGTAATATAATTATTAAACATTACAGATTTTTATTATTATATAGTGTTATATTGTACTATTTTATCATTATATTATAATGCTTATACTATTATATTATCTAATGTTATATGTACTATGTTATTTTATATTACAATTCTTACACTATTTTATTATTTATTATATAATTATATATATATTGTTATATTTTATTATATTACAATTATATAATATTGCTATTATTCTATTACAGTATATTGTTTATTATTGTTATGCTTTATTATAATGTAATTTCAATAGAATTATTAAATATTATTGCATTATTATATTGTTAAATTATTATAAGAATATTATTACGGTGATGATGGTTTATTATATCATGTTATTATAATATATTTATATCTTTGTACTATTTTATTATTAAATTACAATTATTATACTATTGTTGTAGTATTTTTGCTATATTATTATTATAGTGTAATAATTATTAAATATTGATATTGCATTATCATTATTATATATTGTTATAGTATTATACTATTTTATTGTTGTATTATACTATATGATTTTACTAGCTGTACCCGGCACACATTGCTGTGCCCTATTTAGGAGATGTGAGAAAGTCTGAGTATGTAAGGGTTGGAATTGATGTGACTTATGGTCTTGGTGGGGTCATGGCTGTGTCGTTGTGGGTTGTTCTGGTGGGTGGGATGTTGAAGTCCTGTGGAGTTGTTGTTGTGTGGTGTTGCTGGCGTTCTGCATAGCTTGTGGATATACAATGTTTTTTGTCTTTCCGTCTGCTATGTTGATGTAGAGGTTGATGCTTGTGTGGGTGGGGTACTTTGGAAGTGAGTGGAGGTACTTGAAATCCCATCATCCATGGTGTGCCCTCCTCTAAACTGCAGTTGGATGGAGTGTGGGTCGTGGGGGCACTGTGTGCCAAGTTGGGTCTTTATTGGTCTTGGTTCTGGGCCACAGTGGTCTGTGGGGAATGAAGGGTTTGAAAGTACTACAAATCCCATAATCCATGGAGGTACATCAAATCCATCATCCATGGTCCACCCTCCTCCAAACTGCAGTAGGCTGTAGCGTGGGTCATAGGGGCTCTGTGTGCCAAGGTAGGTTACTGTCAATTCAGGCCATACACAATGTCCCATGAGCTGAGGCCTAGTTGGGAAAATCAAGTTAATAAAGCCTTACTGTCAATTCAGAGCTTAAACAGCATCCCATTAAGTGAGGCCTAGTCAGGGAAATCAAATTAATGAAGCCTTACTGTCACTTTTGGGCGTGGTCTGTGTTTTGAAGGGGTTTAAATTTTCTGTGGAAAGTGAATTGGGTGTTTGTGTTGGCGACTGCCTCAGGCCTTTGCCTTATCCTCCTCTGACAGTTTATTATGGGTCAGAATGTTCATGTTGGCTGGCCAATAGAGGCGTTATGCAAATACTCCCTCACTGGCAACCAATCATGTTGTCAGAATGTAGAGGCCGGGAGATTCGTTGGCGGCCGCGGAGGATGCTGGGAAATGTAGTTTTTGTATTGTTGTTTTGGGGGCCTTCTAGGTTGGGGGGGGAGTTTCTTTGCTAAAAACCTACCTTGCCTGAGGCCTATTTATGTTGCCAAGTTTGGTGTCTCTGCCTTGTAAGGCTTCTCTGCCTAGGACGGTCATTCCATGACGGGACCTCTTTTATATAATAGATTATTACGTTTTATATTTGTTATATTATTATGGTTTATTATAGTATATTGTAATATTATTTTTGAATCTTATTTTTGCATTTTATTATTGTTTATTATATAGTTATATTATTATACTATACTATTATTATATTATATTAATTATTGTCATGTTATTATTCTGTTTATTATTAGGGTTTGTTATAGTATATTGTAATATTATTAAATATTATTACTGCATTATTATTGTTTATTATATGTTGTTATATTATTATTGCCTTATCATTATACTAATTATGAAATATACTGTATTATTTTGCATTATTGTTTTATGATTATTCTGGTTTATTACCGTACATTGTATCGTATTACGGTAACGGTGACCCCTGCCGTGTCGTTGAGTGAGGCTGACGCTGATGCTTCTGGCTGAGCTCACCTGGAAGAAGAGGGCGAGCATGAGGAGCGCCATGGAGAGGCCCATCATCAGGAAGCCGCCCCAGAGGAGGACCCGCCGCCCAAAGCGGTCGATGATGGCAGACTGGAAGAAGAAGGAGGAGGAGGAGGAGGAGGAAGAAGAGGGGAAAGGTGCAATCCGAAGCCGGGCGTCCCGCTTTGCAGGGCCGGCATTGGCCGTGTTGACTTACGCAGAGGACGGAGGCCAGGAACTCGCAGGCGCCGGTGCCCAGCGTCACGAAGGGGATGAGGCCCTCCTGGATGCCCACCGTGCGGAAGACGTCGAAGGCGTAGAAGTAGATCTGGGAAGGAGGAAGCGAGGGAGGAAGTGAAGGAGGGAGGAGAGAAGGAAGGAAGGAAGAGAAGGAGGAAAGGGATGGAGGAAAGGAGAACAGGGGAAAGAGGAACGGAGGGAAAGGAGGGAGAGAGGAGAGATGGGAGGGAGGAAAGAAGGGAAGGAAGAAAGGGTGGAGGGAGGAAAGGAGGACAGGGGGAAGAGGAAAGGAGGAAAGATTGGGAAAGAGGAAAGAAGGACAGGAAAGAGGAAAGGAGAGAAAGGAGGGAGAGAGGAGAGATGGCAGGGAGGAAAGAAGGAGGGAAGGGATGGAGGAAGGGAGGAAAGAAAGAAGAAAGGAAGGAGGCAGGAGAGAATGAGGGAGGGAGGAGAGGGGAAAGAGGAAGGAAGGGAAGTGCAAAGAAGAAAAGAAAAGATGGGAGACAAGGAGAAAAGAAAAACAAGAACCTAGGAAAAGGCGGAGAAAGAAGGAAGATAAACACAATGGAGGAAGAGGAAAGGAGGAGTAGAAAGAGGAAGGGGAAAAAAGAGGAGAGAAGAAAAGAGGAGGAAAAGGGAAGAGGAAAAGGAAGGAGGTTGGCGGAGGGTTAGAATGAGAAGAGAGGAAGGAATAGAAGGGAGGAAAGGAAGAAAAGGAAGAAACAGAGAAGGAGAAGAGAACGAGGGGCCGAAGGAGGAAGACAAAGAAGAGGAGGAAGAAGACGAAGGAATCCCATTCACGATTTCTTCCATGGGACCTTAATTAATTAATTAATCGTTAATCATTCATTCACGAATCAATCAGACTGGGCTCTACTCAACGGCGCTGAGTCCGCAGAGCTGGAGGCCGAGGACGAGGAGGAGGGCGAGGGCCAGAGGTCTGCGCAGGGCAGGAGCCCTCAGGACCTCCAGGGCCCCCCACGTCCGCTTCCCGTCTGCAGCGTCCGCCTCCGCTTCCCGCAGAATCTCCTCCACTTGGGCCTCATGGCGGTGTCCGCGGTCGGGGCCCCAGAGCGTCTGCATGGCTGTTGGGGGTCAAGGGAGGAAAGGAGGGAGTGAGCGGAGGCAAGGGCTGGGAGGGGCCCCAGGGTCACCCAGACCAGTGTCGTAGCCTGGTCAGATTCAGAGTGCTCAGAAGATGAGGAAGGGGGTGCTGGGAGAGATTCGGGGGGCCCAGGGGACGATAGGAATGGCCTGGAGAGCATTGTTTTGGGATGTTCTGGCAGTTCCCAGCATGAGACTGGAGAAAGCGACATCCGTCCCCATGGGAATCTGCCAGAATCGTGGGAGACAGATGTTTGCTTGGAAGTGCAGAGACAGAGCCTGCAACACTCGCTTTCCCCAGAGGCTTAGAGGTAAGGAGAGGAAAAGCAGGTGCGTGAGCAATGATGTCATGGGAGGGATGGAGGCCTGGTACAATCTTTGTGAGGGCAATGCTGCATTCGGGTGAACAGCTCTCGGTCTTTTGGGGCTCATGATCTTGGAATGCATGTATGCTCAAGCTTCTAAGTTGCTCTTGCTTCTAGTTCAGGGCTGTCCAACTTCTACCAGACCAGTGGCCGGAATTCCGGTCACTGATCACCTGGGGGGTCTAAGGGTCTGCCCCGCCCCCTGCCCCGCCCCGGCTCCACCCCCACCCTGGCCCCGCCCCTTCCCCAGCTCCGCCCCTTCCCTGGCTCCGCCCCCTCCTCCAAAGAAATATGGATTGAGGAAGGGAATACATATGGGAGGGAAATAAATATTAATAAATAACAGAAATACACAAAGAGAGATGGATGGAGGAAGGGAATACATATGGGAGGGAAATAAATATAAATAAATAACATAAAAGCAAGAATTAAAGCAAGGAAGAAAGGAAGAAAGGAGCCCACCCCGGGAAAACAGCCCCCTGCTTCAGCCTGCCTTCCAGCAGCCAGACCACGAGAGACGCGACGACCGACCGAGCCAGGAGCCGAAGAAGGTCTAATCGTGTCTGTGTGGGCCGCAGGGATTCTGTAGCCGAGATTTCGGCAACCGGAGCAAGTCTCGCAAGACGCCAGCCACACGGGATTTTGCTCGCAACGTGAGATCACGCCTGCGTTGCGAGCAAAATCCCGTGTGGCTGGCGTAGTCTCGCGAGACTTGCTCCGGAACCCGGAAGTGGGTAATTTTTATTATTATTATTATTAAATTTAATCTTCTATTTTTACTTTTAATTAAAAAGCTTGGGGGGCCGAAGGAAAGGGGCTGGGGGGCCGTGTACGGCCCGCGGGGCACCTGTTCGACAGGCCCGCTCTAGTTCATGCGTGCCACATGTTGCCGGCCTTAGTTTTATGCAATCTTGTCTTTGGACATCTTTGTGGATTGATTTTGGAGACTGTATTTGAATGCATTTTTGGACTCTTGGCTTTCATGGAAATAACCCTTCGAACTTTGATCTTTTCTTTTTGAATTTGCTTATTTTTATCGACTCTTCTGTCAATAAACTCTGACTTGCTGGATCACCTGGACAGCGTGTGGTTTGTGGTGAAAAGGTGTTTCAGGGCTCAAGCGTCACAACCACGACCCAGGCCCCCCCCCCAGGGGCCGCCCAGGACAGGAAGGAGCAGCAGGGACCCCTCCTCCGTCTCCCCCCCTCCCGTGTATCCCACCATCCCCACGGACTGACCCCTGAGGCAGGCTTCCTTGTCCCCGTCCTGGAGCAGGAGGTGCGGAGGCGTTTCCGGGAAGAGCGGCAGCAGCAGCAGCTGGGCCAGGGCGGGGGCCCCGTTCAGGGAGAGCAGGAGCGGCCACCGGGAGGGGCCTCCCAGCACCCCCCTGGGAAAAGCAGGAAGGAAAAGACCCACCATCCATGAATCACTCCAAGACCCATCATGCATAAACAACCCTTCTACTATAAACAACTCCAAACCCATAGGTCATAAATGGCCCATCGCCCCCACCATCTCCCAAATGACTGCAAATCTCATCACACCTATCATCCCCTCAAATGACTCCAAAACTCATGGTCCACTTCATTTCCTCTCAAAATGACTCCGAAAGCCCACCATCTGCACCATCTCCCAAAACAACTTCAGAGCACATCATTCACATACTTTCCCCCGGATGACTCCAAGACCCATCACCCACACTGTTTGACTCCCCAAAACGACTTCAAAGCCCATCATCCACTCACCGAAATGACTCTGAAGCCCACACCAGTTACTCCAAAATGACTCCAAGACCCATCACCCACACCCACAGTTCCAAAACGACTTCGAACCATCATCACAATCATCCATCATGACTCCCAATGACTCCAAGATCCATCACCCACACCTTTTGTCTCCCCCGATGACTCCAAAACCCATCAACCCAATTATCTAAATTACTCCAAAGCCCACCATCCCCGCCACGACTTCAAAACCCATCACCCCTTCCTTCCTTCCTTACCTGAGCCCCATGACCTGCCCCATGACCTTCCCCAGCGAGAAGAAGACGACGGAGGCGGTGATGGCGAAGCCCCGGAGCTTCTGCGGGGAACTCTCCACCAAGTAGGGGCCGATCGTGTTCATGCAGATCCCTGGGAAAAGGAAACGAGCGAGAGAAGGAAGGAGGAAAGCCACACGTCAAAGTCCTGCCCCGAGCCCCAAAAACGGCCCAAAGTACCCCTCCGCCCGTCTCCTTCCCTCCCTGCTTGACCTGCGGCCACTCCGTAGCAGAAGCGTCCGGCCAGCAGCATCTCGCCAGAGTCGGCCATCTGGCTAAAGCCGATCAGGACGGCGCCCAAGATGACCAGCAGGTCTGACCACAGCAGCGCCTTCTTCCTGCCAAGAGAAAACGGCGCCCAACACACAATAAATAGACGGGGTTTCTGGCTTTTCTCTGCACATCTTCACGTCTCTATTGAATATCTGCATCTACTATTGGTTTCTATCAATCGTTCCTTGTATTTTAATCGTCTAACATATTTTTGAATATGTATCTACAATAACAATACTAACACAATATAATTTAATAACACACCAACAATAGTAATAATATAATACAAATTAACAAATAATGTATTAAAAATAATAAAATATAATAATCAAAAATACTAATGATATAATAAACATTAAATATTATACTAAATATTATAAAAATAATAAAGTAATAATCTATAATAATATAATATAATACAATACAATAATAGTAATAATACAATATAGTAATACCATTACCAAATAATATAATATAATGAAAATAAAACAATAAAATATAATACTAAATAATTAAAATAATATATTGTCATAAAACAATATAATAAAATATAATAATAAAATTGAAAAATAACATATTATAATAATGATATTATAATAAAATATAATTATAACATTAAACATAATGATAATAAATATTAAAAATAATATAATAATGAAATATAATAATAATAAATATATAAAATAATAATAATAATATAATACTGGCTGTCAGGGATTGTGGGAGTTGAAGACCAAAACACCTGGAGGGGGGAACCAAGTTGGCTCGTGTCTGGTCTAGATGCCCTCTAGGTGCCCCTTTCCGGACAGAATAGCACCCTATGTGGCGGCCACTCACTTTCCGCAGTGGCGGAGGAGGGCCCCGCTGGCCAGGCAGCCGCAGAGGCCCCCGAGGCAGAAGATGGATACCACGAAGGACCAGAGAAGGGTCAGTGCCTCCGGGGGAATGGAAGCCCCAAAACGCCGGACCCAGGACGCATTCAGGAAGGCCTGGACGTCCTGCAGGAGGTGGAATGGGATTTATTACTGTTTTATCATCATCATCATCATGATCTAGGCAAAAATTAAATGTGTTTATTCGTTATAAAAAATTTAATGTCTTTCATATTTATACTTTTAGAAATTAACTGAATATCATTCACATTGATTTAAAGGAATTCAATATATTTCAAATTAATTTTAACAATTTAAATGGATTTAGCATTTATTCTTTTAAAAAGTAAATGTATTTCAATTTTGAAAAATTGTATCCAAAATTAATTTTTTTTAAATTAAATGTATTTCAAATTCATTTTTTAAAAAAATAATATATTTTTATTTAATTTTTAATTGAAAATATTTCACATTTTTTCCTTTCAAAAATTAAAATATATTTTGATTTTATTTTTGATGGATTAAATGTATTTCGCACTTATTTTTTAAAAATTAGCTACGTCTAAAATTTATTTCAATTTTGTTTTTTTTTAATTCAATGTATTTCAGATTCATTCTTTTAAAAATCAAATATATTTCCATTTTTTTAAAAATTCAATGTATTTCAAATTTGTTTTTAAAAATTAGATGTAATTCATATTTCAAGTCAATCCTCTCTTTACCTGGGAAGGGTAAGCGATGACCGAGAGCTGGAATCCCACCGAAAGGTTTCCTCCAAATCCCAAAATGACAATCAGGTACAGCAGGCAGCGGTGCTGCGCCTACAAGAAAAGAAGGCATCAGGTCCATACATATATATATGTCACAAGCTGCAAGAATGGTATCGTATATACGGAGTATATATAATGTATCCAAAATTTATTTTAAAAAAATTAAATGTATTTCAAATTAATTTTCAAAAATATTTATTTTATTTTTAATTGAAAATATTTCACATTTTTTCTTTCAAAAATTAAAATATATTTCAATTTTATTTTTGATAGTTTAAATGTATTTCACATTAATTTTTTTTAAATTAGCTACGTCTAAAATTTGTTTCAAATTTGTTTTTAAACAATAAAGTATAATTATATATATATATATATATATATATATATATATATATATATATCGATATGGGGGGAATAAACTGGGAACAAAGAAGAGAAAACTACTCACAAGTTCGGCCAGGAAAGAAGCTGCCATCCTTCTTCGGCCCTTCTTCCCTTCTTTCTTTCTCAGTCTCTTTTCCTTCCTTCCTTCCACCCAGAAGAAAGTTCAAAACTTCTGCCCTTTTTGATACAAGTAAATGATTTGCCTTTTCCTAGGTTTATTTCGAGTTAAATAGTCCCAAGGAATAGTTGATGGAGGAGAGAAATATTCCTTTGTCATGGTGGAGTCAGCCTTTTTCCTTCCTTCCTTCCTTCCTTCCTTCCTTCCTTCCTTCCTTCCTTCCTTCCTTCCTTCCTTGTCTCAATATCCTTCAATCCCTCCTTTGCCTTCATACACACACAATTTTCCTTATTCTTCTGTATAACCTTCAGAAGGTATTTAAATATTCAAATTCTTTTTATTTAATTTATATTACCCTTGTCCTTATTCTTCCGAATCAACTTCAGTCCCTCCTTTGCCTTCTCATTAGGAGCAAATCGAAGCCCTATTTGCTCTCGTTCTGAAATCAACCTAGAATAAGAAAGTCAGAGACATAATAAATACATAAATATAATATAAATATTAAATAAATATAAAAAGGGACCCCCATCAACGGTCATCTAGTCTGACCCACTTGCCATAAAGGAATAGAGGTAAATAGGAAGGTAGGTACAGAGAGAAATATAGAGATAGATAGATAGAGATCAAGAGATAGATTAATAAAGACATAATAATAATAGAGAGAAAGATAGAAATATAATAATAATATAGATGCATAACAGTATATTGATATATTGATACAGGTAGATAGCTATAGATAGAAATAGTAACAGGTAGCAATATATAGATATAGATATATCTCCCAGCATTCCACACTGCCGGTTAGCAGCCAAAAGAAGCTAAGAAAAAACCGACTGGGCCAAGCGAGACGGAGACGGCTGAGAGAGAGACGCGCACGAGCCGGCAGTCGGTCACAACAGCCATCTCTGCCTGCGTTCACTCAGCCCAGTGTCCCTGTGGCCAATAGCAGCCCAGACCATGAGGAACCAACTAATGCTGGAGGTTCTCCATCTGACTCGGGGTCTCAACAGCTGGCCTCCTTCCCGCTTCCTTCTACGGCCCGGGCTAGTGCTGAGCCGACACTGGACTCGTCGGCCACCCAAGGTTCAGATCGACGCTCTCAGAAAAGAGGAGGGTCGGTAAGACCCAAAAGAGACCTTTCCGATCGCGGACCGTTGGGGGGGCCGGCTACAGCCGGAAGGAGAGCCACCCAGACCGGACTTGTGAATTGGCCCCGGCTGGCCAGTCTATAAATACATCAAAGGGTCAGAGGGGCCACCCTAGCAACCTATCGGACAAGTTGCCCATAGGGCCCTACCAAGGACAAGGACATGGGTGTTCGACCGGCGAACGGGTTGTGGTCTCCCTTCTTGGGAATGGGGGGTCCGAGATTAGGGGGCTACCGGCTGAACCGGTGACGAATGATCGAGACTCCTTGCAGGCCCCTTTTCATGGGGGGTGTGCCGGAAGCTGAACCCCCGGCCAATGTCTGTCAATCAGGTGTGCTGAGTATCCCAGTGATCTCGGGACGGGGTGAATACGGTAGGCGCAGGCCGAATGCTAATGTTACTGCGAGAACCGGACCGAGTCAAAGACGGACTCGTCCCGGTTCTGACCTGCGTCCTATCCCCAGACACGCTGTTGATAGACGTCCAGCTTTCCCCCCTTCCACTCTGGTGCTGGTTAACGCACGTTCCGTCCGGAACAAAACTGCTATCATCAGGGAATTTTGTGAAGACCTTAAAGCGGACATTTTTTGTATCACTGAGACTTGGCTTCAGGAGAGCGACTCCACCTGCCTCCATGAAGTGGTCCCCCCTGATTACGTTGCCACGCACCAGAATAGGAACAAGGGACGGGGGGTGGCAATACTCTCCCGTGATGGATTACACCTTAGAGCGATCCCTGCGCTTGTCACCTCGGGATTGGAGAGTGTTGGCCTGGTGTGGGAGTCCCCGGAGAGCCTGGCGATCCTGCTGGTGTACCGTGCGCCTAGCGCACCGGCGGAGAGCTTGGCGCGGCTACTGGAGACTGTGTCGGAGTGGGCATTGAGGTTTCCCAGGCTTATTGTTCTGGGCGACTTCAATGTCCACGCCGACGCAGCCTCCGTTCCATCTGTAGCCGCGGACCTAATCTCGACCATGGCGACATTGGGCCTCTCCCTGTGTAACTCGGGACCCACACACACGGCCGGACATACCTCGATTTGGTGTTCAGCGCAGGGGTTCAAGTGACCTAGCCTCTGTAATAGAGGTACCATGGTCGGACCACTGTGCTCTAAGTATCCGGGTTGAGCAACCGCCTCCCCCGTGCAAGGGCGCCGAACAGATTCTTGTTCGCCCAAGGAGACTTATGGAACCCGAAGGTTCCTGAATGCTCTGAGGGATCTGGAGTCTATCAGCGTCTCAGTCGATGAGCTAGTCCAGACCTGAACTCCTCACTGGCAAGAGCTCGACAGAGATTGCTCCCAGGCGCCCCTCTCCGCCCCGCAATCATCGGTCCCCCTGGTATACAGGGGACCTTAGGATCATGAAGCGTGACGGAGCCTCAATATCAGCTTATAAGCTAATTAAAGAGACTTATGAGCATGCGGTCAAGGCAGCCAAAAATGTATACTTCTCTGCCTTGATAGCGTCTGCAAGCTCACGCCCGGCTCAACTGTTTAAGGTAATTCGATCTTTGACGATGGTCCCTACCGTCCCAAAAAATAGTGATCAGGCCCTCACTGCCGGCGCTTTTCAGAGCTTTTTCACAGACAAGATACTGAGCCTCCGCCGGGACCTTCCGGCCACAGTTGTTACAGTTAGAGAGCTGGAGACTCCGTTGCCCTCCGCCGTGAACACCCTCAACCGGTTTCGGCCACAGGACGCAGATGCCGTTGATAAGATAGTGACTGCAGCCCGCCCTACCACCTGCTCCCTCGACCCGTGCCCCTCCTGGCTTGTTAGATCTTGCCGGGAGGGGTTACGTGGGCCTCTGTTGAATGTCATAAACAGCTCCCTTGAGCAAGGAGTCTTTCCAGAGTGCTTAAAAGAGGCGGTGGTAGCTCCATTACTGAAGA
Source organism: Anolis apletophallus (assembly GCA_030556195.1). Classification (NCBI taxonomy): domain Eukaryota; kingdom Metazoa; phylum Chordata; class Lepidosauria; order Squamata; family Anolidae; genus Anolis; species Anolis apletophallus. The sequence continues at coordinate 151,974,211 of JARBWK010000008.1, forward strand.
AACCATCATTGGACCCTGCGGTTCCCTCCAACTACCGCCCAGTGTCGAATCTTTCGTACCTGGGCAAGGTAGTTGAGAGGGCAGTAACGGAGCAGCTGCAATCCTTCTTAGATGATGCAACATGGCTAGACCCCTTCCAGTCTGGCTTCCGTTCGGGACATGGGACGGAGACGGTCCTGGTCTCCATCACAGACCAACTCCGCTGCCAGCTTGACCAAGGCGGGTCTGCGCTGCTCGTGTTATTGGACCTCACGGCAGCGTTTGACATGGTCGACCACAATCTTTTGATCCACCGCCTGGCCATGGCTGGAGTGAGGGGGACTGTCCTTAAATGGCTGACCTCCTTCCTCCGCCCCTCCTCAGCATGTGAGGAGGGGCGGGGTGGTCTCCGAGGGCTCCCCATTAGTGTGTGGAGTTCCTCAGGGGGCCATTCTCTCCCCTCTGTTATTTAACATCTACATGCAGCCGCTTGCACAGCTGGTGCGGAGTTATGGGCTGGTCTGTCACCAGTACGCTGATGACACCCAGCTCATTCTGAGATGGGGGCAGGCCGAGTCCGCCCCCGATAATTTTCCAACATTGCCTCGGCCGTTACTGGATGGCCGCGTGCCAGTAGGGTGAGGGTGAATCCGGCGAAGACGGAGATCTTGTGGCTGGGCCGCCCGGGCGGGGTGGGTGACCGGCTTCCGACCCTGGACGGTGCGGCGCTGCATCCAGCGCCGTCAGTGAAGAGCCTGGGTGTCCACCTGGACTCCCAACTGACCATGGAGGCCCAGGTCTCCATGGCTAGCAAGGCTGCTTTTTTCCACCTCCGCCAGGCAAGGAGGCTGGCCCCCTACCTCTCCCGGAGCGACCTAGCCACGGTGATCCAAGCCACGGTCATCTCGAGGCTAGATTACTGTAACGCGCTTTACGTTGGCCTGCCTATGTCGTCGATCCGGAAGCTCAAGCTGGTGCAGAACACTGCCGCCCGGCTCCTCTCTGGGGCTCCAGCAGGTTGCCGTATAACACCAATTTTGCAGGACCTGCACTGGCTGCCTATTGAGCACCGGGTCGCCTTCAAAGTGCTGGTTCTTACCTTTAAGGCCATTCACGGCCTGGGGCCAGCGTACCTGAGGGACCGTCTCACCCCATATTGCCCAGCGAGATCACTACGGTCCGAGGAGGCCAACCTCTTAGTAATACCATCTGTAAGGTTGGCCCACTTAACATCCACTCGCCGGAGGGCGTTCTCTGTGATAGCTCCTACGCTATGGAACGCCCTCCCGGCCGAAGCCAGGGCCCTGAGGGATCTACTCCTGTTTAGACGGGCCTACAAAACTCATTTGTTTAGGCAGGCCTTCGGTGAGTAGGCCCGTGTGTATATCCACTCGGCTGTTATATTTGCTGCTGCTTATTGTTTTAACTGTATTGCATGTTTTAATTTGTGTTTTTAAGTGTTTTATGTTTTAATCTTTGGCGCTGTGCCACTGGCTCTTGTGAGCCACCGCGAGCCCCCGGGAGTCGGCGGTTGAGAAGCCTCAATAAATAATAATAATAATAAATAATATAATAAAATAGGTATAGTTATGAAGAAATTATATATATATACACACACACACACATACACTGTCGTGATGCAGATGCCAATTAAAGCCAAACCCAAGAGTAAAAAGGAATAACAAAGAGTTTATTGTACAAGAAATGAGAATGGGACTAACAAAAAAAACTAGCCTAACTGGCAACCCCCCCAAAAAAAACCCCACGGAGAAGCCCACAAATTGCTGAAGGAATGATCAAAAGCAAACTAAAGACGTCACCTGCGACGTCCTCGGAGGGTTGAGCCAATAGCGTGGTCGATAACCGGTCCGGAGTCGTGGGCAGGAGAAAGACGGAGAAACGAGGAGACAATCCAAGGTCCACAGGAGCTAAATGCATGGGGACAACATACATCGCAATCCCCACAAAACACATTGTCAACCTCCCTCCGTATATACGATACCATTCTTGCAGCTTGTGACACTCACAGAAAGTCCAGCGGAGTTCAAACCCCGCCACAAGGAACACGCGGCTGTAGCTGGACAGAAAACATAACGTTGTAACCCAAAACCACCCACCTTTCCCAACTGCGGCAGCAGCATCTCCGCCCAAAAAGGCAGAGTAAAACCCCAACTCACGAGTAAACTGGATCAGGAACACGATGCAAGATATCAGGATACCAACACAGGCTACAACACAGGATACCAAGAACAACTCCTTGCTCGCCGCAAGGAAACTCCCAAAAAAGCCCACATTAAATAGACCTGGAGATCAGACTCGCCCGAAGAGGACCCCTCCCCCTGATGAGGCGATGCAGCTGCTTCTCTCTCTGCAGCTGAAACCCTTTGCGAGTCCCTCCAAGATCCCCAGCGTCTTTCAAAACTTAGCGTATCCCAATCATTCCCTGAGGTTTCAGAGCCCTTCTCTTTCCCCCCCTCTACCACTTAAGCTGTTAGGGATGATAGGAACAGAAGTTTGCCCATGGCTGGGTTAATCCTTTGTGACAGCAAATCTGCTGTCCGAAAGGTTGGTAGTTTGAATCCAGGGAGCAGGGTGAGCTCCCATCTGTCAGCTCCAGTTTCTCATGTGGAGACATGAGAGAAGCCTCCCAACAGGATGGTAACACATCCGGGCGTCCCCTAGGCAACGTCCTTGCAGACAGTCAATTCTCTCACACCAGAAGCGACTTCAAGTCACTCCTGACATACACACATACACACACAAATACTCATTTCATTCAATTCCATTCAAAGCATAACCCCGTAACCTCCTCCTCACCTGAGCCCCACCACTTGTCCCAGGACCTTGTCCCGAGGGCCGTGAAAGAGGCGCAGGTCAAGGAGACACAGCCGCGGAGGTCCCTGGGGCGCTCTCCCCCAAGTACATGGGCTGGATGCTCATCCCCACCCCTGCAAAGACAGGAATTGATCAACAACAACAAATAATAATAATAATGGTAGATAATAATCACTGATATAATAACAATATCTAATAATAATAATAATAATACCAGAGTTGATTCCAGCCAGGAAGCGTCCCAGGAAGACCATCTCAATGGACTTTGCTGACCGGCTGCTGATCACCAACACGGCCGAGAGGAGGACGAAGGCGTTGTTGAGGAGCAGAGATTTCTTCCTGTTCGATTTTGTTAGGAATTGTGGGAGTTGGAGTCCAAAACAGGCCTGAGTCTAGAAGAAAGGCCATCGTTCCCAACACCCTCGGACCCCTCCCGGCAGATGTCTGTACATCCCTCCCTCCCTCCGGAGTGGGCTCACCGTCCTGCCTTGAGGGCCAGGGGTCCGACCAGCAGCGCCCCTGCCAGGCCCCCCAGGGGGAAGAGGGAGACCACCAGTGACCAGCACAGCCTTGTCCCAAAGACCCCCAGCGGGGACCCCCAGCGCACCAGCCAGGAGACGTTCACAAAGGCCTGGAGGGGCTGCAACGGTTGTGCAACTCACGAGTAAACTGGATCAGGAACACGATGCAAGATATCAGGATACCAAACAGGATACCAAGAACAACTCCTTGCTCGCCGCAAGGACACTCCCCCAAAAGCCCACATTAAATAGACCTAGAGATCATACTCGCCCGAAGAGGACCCCTCCTCCTGATTAGGCGATGCAGCTGCCTCTCTTTCTGCTGCTGACACCCTTTGTGAGTCCCTCCAAGATCCCCAGCGTCTTTCAAAACTTAGCGTATCCCAATCATTCCCTGAGGTTTTGGAGGGCCACTCATTATCACTATCAAACCCCAGAAAAGTATCACTACTGGTGGCTGCATCACACAAATCCTAAACCTCCTTTAATTGAGTCCACTCCAATTCAGTATCACTGTCTTCTGACGAGCTTTCCCCATCCCTGGGAAAACCCTCAAAAGACTCAGAGTCAGTAAGGGACATAAGTATCTGCCGAATTCTCTTCCTTTGTGCCAAACTTTCCCTGCTGGAATCACTTGCAGCCCTCTTTCTGCCTGCTCCAGCGTTTAGGTTACTCTCAGCCCTACCAGTTCCATACTACACTCAGACGCGGTAGATTCAGCATCCTCCCCAGCCCTACTCACAGGCAGAGCTCAAACACAACACACACACACACACACAAAAGTATGTTCTTAGGAGGCTCCCATTTTCCCTTCTCTCTGGAGTTTCACATTAAGAAATATATTAATATATGCAAATGAATTTTTGGAGGCGGGGCCTGTTTGCCTTTTCCAAATGTCTCAATTGTGGGATTAAATTACACAATTTAACAGTGACTTTTAATTAATGAGCAGAGGCCCAAAACTTGCCGCTTTCCCAGGAATCGGCTGCAAAAGAACACATTCCAGAGCGAATTTGGATGGCAGGAATCTCAATTAATCCTCTTATTTAATTAAAATATTTTCCAGGAAAAAAGAGAAATAACAGCCTTCAAAAAATACTCACTAAAAATAATAGTATTTATTTGTTTCATTCTCACCGAGTACAAGGCAGGCATTTCTTATTTCCCGAATAAGAAGCAATTCGTTCTCATGCGTCGCCATTCACGATATTCGACAAGAAGGATTTCTTTAAAAATTATACATCAAAGAATTATATCCCCCAAAACAAAGAGAATATTATTATTATCCCACTTTGGTTTCACAGAAATACAACAAAATACAGATTGTCTCTTTGAGGTAGGTCTTGCAGGAAGGAAAAGGGAAAGGCGGGGTTTTCAATCATTAAATAATAATAGTAGTAATAATAATAATATAAATAAGGATTGGGTTGATTGCTTGATCTAAAAACATCATCAATAATTTAATAATAATAATAAATAAGGATTGGGTTGATTGCTTGATTTAAAAATATCAATAATTAAATAATAATAATAATAATAAATAAGGATTGGATTGATTGCTTGATCTAAAACATCAATAATTAAATAATAATAAGGATTGGGTTGATTGCTTGATCTAAAAACATCATCAATAATTAAATAATAATAATTGGATTGATTGATTGAACTAAAAATATCAATAATATAAATAAGGATTGGGTTGATTGCTTGATCTAAAAACATCATCAATAATTAAATAATAATAAGGAGTGGGTTGATTGCTTGATCTAAAACATCATCAATAATTAAATAATAATAAGGATTGGGTTGATTGCTTGATCTAAAACATCATCAATAATTAAATAATAATAAGGATTGGATTGATTGCTTGATCTAAAAACATCAATAATTGGGTTGATTGCTTGATCTAAAACATCATCAATAATTAAATAATAATAAGGATTGGATTGATTGCTTGATCTAAAAACATCAATAATTAAATAATAATAATAAATTAGGATTGGATTGATTGCTTGATTTAAAAATATCAATAATTAAATAATAATAAGGATTGGATTGATTGCTTAATCTAAAGTATCAATTATTTAATAATAATAATAATAATTGGATTGATTGTTTGATTTTAAAATATCAATAATTAAATAATAATAACAATAACAACAAGGTTTCCTAGGGATTGCATTGCTTTCTTCAAGTCAAACTAACATGAGTTCATCATAATCATCATCAATAATAATAATAATAATAATAATACAGCTTCCTACAGATTGGCATTGCTTTCTTTGGATCAAACTAACATGATTTCGTCATAATCATCATCCTCATCAGTAATAATCATAATATATTTTCCAGGGATTGGGTTAATTTATTCTCAAAAAATAAATATTTTAATAATAATAATAATAATAATAATTTCCTTGCAACTGCATTGATTTATTCAGGTTAAACTAACATGATTTCATCATAATAATAATAATACTATTTTTCCTAGGGATTGCATTGATTTCTTCAGTCAAACAAACATGATTCCATCATTATCAATTATGATGATAATAATAAATTGATTACAATGTTAATAATAATAATATATCAATAAAAATAAATTAAATATTCATAATAAATATGATTAATATTGATTTGGAAAGAGGCTTCCCTCTCGTGCACCCGTGTGAAGAGTATGGATGACGCAGTGCAACTCTCTCTCTCTGTCTCTCTAGATATATATATGTATGTATGTATGTATACATTAAGGCCTTCGGAAGGGGCTTGGCCTCCATTCCAGCGTCAAAAGGGTTTAAATGCCGAGCAAAAGTGCAGAGAACCAAGGCCTCCCTGGAAGCAGCAGCAGCAGCAGCAGCAAAGAGGAAGTGCCCGTCCATCCGTCTCAAAGGGCAGTGGCCCTCTCTTCTTCCTTTTCCTCTTCCGCTTCCTCCCCCTCCCTGCAGACCTCGAGGGGGGCTTGGCCTTGGGGGAAGTTGCGTTTCCTGAACTCGGCGGAAATTTCCAGGAAGGTCTTCCCTTTTGTTTCCGGGAGGAAGAGGCCCAGGAAGAGGGCGGCCGAGAGGCAGACCAGCAGGAAGGGCAGGTAGCAGAAGGGGCCCAGGGCGTTCTGGGAAGAGGAAGGGGAAGCAAGTCATTTCCTCCTCTTGTGGAAGGGAAGGAGGGAAGGAAGAAGTTAAGAGAGGAAGGAAGGAAGAAAAGGGAAGAAGGAAGGGAGGAAAAAAAGGAAAGAAAAAATCATAAGGGAGGAAGGCTATAGGAAGGGATAAATGGACTAATCAGGAAAGAGGTACTGAAGGAAGGAAGGAGAGGAGGGAAGGCAGACAGGAAGGAAAGAAGCAAAGAAAGAAGGGAGGAAGGAAGTGGGAAAGGAAGTGTAGAAGAAGAGAAGGAAAGAGGGAAGGAGAGAAGGGAGGGATGAAAAAGGAAGGAAGGAATGAGAGAAGGTAGTAAAGAGGGAGTGAAGAAAGGAAGGAGAGAAGGGAGGGGAAGAAGGAAAGAGAGAAGGAGGCATGGGAGGGATGAAGAAAGGAAAAAGTTAGACGAAGGAAGGAAGAAAAAGAAAAGAAGAAAGGGAGAAGGAAATAAAGAGAGATGAAAGTTAGGAAAGAGAGATGGAAGGAAGGACTGAAGATAGGAAAGAGGTAGGAAAGAAAGGAAGGAGAGATGGAAGGAAGAAGAAAGGAGAGAAGGAAGAGGGAAAAGGAAAGAAAAAAGTATAAGGGAGGATGTCTAGAAGGAAGGGATAAATCAACTAAGGGGAGGGAATAAGGAAAAGAGAGAGAGAAGGAAGAAGGGAAGGAAGGAAGGAAGGAAGGAAGGAGGGAAGGAGGGAAGGAGGCATGGGAGGGATGAAGAAAGGAAAAAGTTAGATGAAGGAAGGAAGGAAGGAAGGAAGGAAGGAAGGAAGGAAGGAAAAGAAGGGAGAAGGAAATAAAGGGAGATGAAAGATAGGAAAGAGGGATGGAAGGAAGGACTGAAGATAGGAAAGAGGTAGGAAAGAAAGGAAGGAGAGATGGAAGGAAGAAGAAAGGAGAGAAGGAAGAGGGAAAAGGAAAGAAAAAAAGTATAAGGGAGGATGTCTAGAAGGAAGGGATAAATCAACTAAGGGGAGGGAATAAGGGAGAGAGAGAGAGAAGGAAGAAGGGAAGGAAGGAAGGATGGAAGGAAGGAGGGAAGGAGGCATGGGAGGGATGAAGAAAGGAAAAAGTTAGATGAAGGAAGGAAGGAAGGAAAAGAAAAGAAGGGAGAAGGAAATAAAGGGAGATGAAAGATAGGAAAGAGGGATGGAAGGAAGGAAGGAAGGACAGAAGATAGGAAAGAGGTAGGAAAGAAAGGAAGGAGAGATGGAAGAAGAAAGAAGAGAAGGGAGAGGGAAAAGGAAAGAAAAAAGTATAAGGGAGGATGTCTAGAAGGAAGGGATAAATCAACTAAGGGGAGGGAATAAGGGAGAGAGAGAGAGAGAAGGAAGAAGGGAAGGAAGGAAGACAGGCAGGAAGGAAGGAAGTAAAGAGAGAAGGAGGCATGGGTGGGATGAAGAAAGGAAGAAGTTAGAGGAAGGAAAGAAAGGAAAGAAGGAAGGGAGAAGGGAATAAAGGGAGAGAAAAGATAGGAGAGATGGATGGAAGGAAGGAAGGAAGGAAGGAAGGGAAGACTGAAGGTAGGAAAGAGGGAGGAAGGAAAGGAAAGAGGGAAGGGAGAGGGAAAAGGAAAGAAAAGAAGCATACGGGAGGACTTCTATAAAGAAGGGATGAATGAACTAAGAGGAGGGAATAAGGAAAAAAGAGGAAGAGACAGAAGGAAAGAGTGAAGGGAAGGAAGGCTAGAAGGAAGGGAGGAAGGAAAAGGAAGAAGGGAGAGGGGGGGGGGGGAGATAGTAAAACAGGAGGGAAGGAAGGAAGAAGAGGAGGGAGGGGAAGAAGTAAGAAAGGACCTGGACTATAAGGAAAGGATATATGACCCAAGGGGAGGGAATAAGGAAAGAGGGAGAGAAGGAAAAGAAGGAAGGAAGGAAGGAAACTAGGGAGGAAGGGGCTGAGTTCTTCCTACCAGGAGGAAGGGGAAAGCGGTGCCGACCAGGAAGAGGTTCCCCCAGAGGAGTGACCCTGCGACCACGTAGGCGGCCGGGCGGGAGACCTGGTCAAAGATCTCCGTGGGGATGATCCCCGTGACCCCAGCTGGGAAGAGAAGAGGGAGGGAGGGAGAGAGGCAGGCGCGGGTCAGGCTGGATGCGCTTTGGGTGCCCCTCCCCATTGCACTCCATTGTGGACTTCCCTTGACGGACGATGGGGGTCTCTTTGGAGGCCCTGAAGCAGAGGTGGAGCTTAGGGGGGTGTTTATATAAATGTATGTATGTATGTATTTATTTAGAGTGGGTTACAAATTATATGTACATACAATACATTATATTATCAGCATAGCATAATATTAATATTATATATTATTACATTGTACTATACCACTATACTGTAATATTATTAGTAACATGTAATATGAAATATAAATTATATTGTATTTACATTATAGTATTATCAATATTATATGCGTATACAATATATTACTACACATTACTATATTGTAATATTATTAGTAATACTACATGTAATATGAAATATAAAATTGTTATATTGTATTATTATTAGTAGTATTATATTGTATTACATTATAATATCATCAATATTACAATATATTATATTATTAGCACAGCACAATATTAGTATTATATATTACTTTATTATACTATACCACCATACTGTAATATTATTAGTAATATAAATATATAATTATCATATTGTATTATTATTAGTATTATATTGTATTACACTATAATATTATTGTCAATTTTATATGTGCATACAATAAGTTATAATATTAGGACAGCACAATATTGGTATCATATATTATTATACTGTACTATACTATTATTTATTTATTTATTTTGATTTATTCGTCGCCACTCCCGTCAGGCTCAGGGCGACACTCACATGTTAAAAACACCATTAAATACAGATAAAACTACAAGATTAACATCCATAATTAAAACTATACAATAGTGCACGGGCACCAGAGTTACTCCCATGGCCTAACGGCTACATAGTAAAGGCCTGGGGTTATTTACTGACCGAATGCCTGTACAAACAGAAAGGTCTTACAAGCCTTCTGGAAGGCTAGTAAGTCAGACAGTGCGTGAACTGCGGGAGGCAGAGCGTTCCAAAGAACTGGAGCGATGACCCTGAAGGCTCTCCTCCGCGTTGAGGTCAGGTGAAGGGTTTTACAGCTTGGCACCGCAAGAAGGTTCAGGGACTCTGATCGCAGTGGTCTTACAGGACAATAAAGGGAGAGGCGGTCCCTTAGGTGCACTGGCCCCAGGCCATTCAAGGCCTTGAAGGTTAGAACCAGCACGTTGAAGGTGATCCGGTGCTCGATTGGAAGCCAGTGCAGTCCGTGCAGGACAGGAGTGATGTGGCAGCGAGATGGTAGGCCTGCCACCAGCCGAGCTGCAGCGTTCTGCACCAGCTTAAGCTTCCGGACCACCGACAGAGGAAGGCCAATGTAGAGAGCGTTACAGAAGTCCAATCTTGAGATGACTGTGGCTTGGACTACTGTGGCCAGGTCATGGCGGGACAGGTAGGGGGCCATTATACTGTAATATTAATATTACCATGTAATATGAAATATAAATTATATTGTATTATTATTAGTATTAGCCGCTCTGAGTACCCCCCCCCCCCGGGGGGTTTGAGAAGGGCGGGGTACAAATGCTGCAAATAATAAATAATAATAAATATATTGTATTACATTATAATGTTACCAATATTATATGTATATACAATATATTACTATGCATTACTATATTGTACTATGCCACTATACCAGTGGTTCTCAACCTGTGGGTCCCCAGGTGTTTTGGCCTACAACTCCCAGAAATCCCAGGCAGTTTACCAGCTGTTAAGGATTTCTGGGAGTTGAAGGCCAAAACATCTGGGACCCACAGGTTGAGAACCACTGCACTATACCGTAATATTATTAGTAAGACGGAATATGGAATATAAAATTATTATATTGTATTAGTATTATATTGAATTGTATTATAATATTATCAATATTATGTGTATACAATATGTATTATTAGCACAGCAAATATTAGTATTATATATTACTATATTGCACTATACTACTATACTGTAATATTATTAGTAACATGTAATATGAAATATAAAATTATTATATTTTATGTCTTTGTGACTTTAGATATTCAGTTGTATAATAATTTTTATTATATATATATATGTTTTATTGCATTTCCTGTTGGTGTTGCATTATATTATCAATATTATGAGTATACAATATATATTATTAGTATAATATTAGTATTATATATTACTATATTGCACTATACTACTATACTGCAATATTATTAGTAATATTACATGTAATATAAAATATATAATTATTATATTGCATTATTATTAGTATTATATTGTATTGCATTATAATATTATTGTCAATATTATATGTGTATACAATATATTGTAATATTAGCATAGCACAATATTAGTATTATATACTACTATATTGCACTATACTACTCAGGCCCGGATTACCCATAAGGCCACCATAGGCCATGGCCTAAGCGCGTAGGCCTAGGGGGCGGCAGATCAAGCAAATTTTTTTTTAAAAAAAACCCCGCCCTCTCACAGCGCTCTCTCCCTGCCCTCTCCCGAGAGAGAGAGAGAGTCATCATACCTACCGTGTTTCCCCGAAAGTAAGACACCCCCGATTGTAAGACGTATCGGGGGTGTCGGGGGGGTTATATAAGCCGTACCCCGTATGTAAGCCGTACCTCGTCCCGCTGCCGCTACGCCGCCGCCGCAACCGGAGGTGTGCCGCGGCACACCTGCGGCACACCTCCGCGGCACACCTTTTCGCCAGGCCTCCAAGCAAGGAAAGGGGAAAGGAGCCAGGGGCGGGACGAAGCGGCGACGCGTCACTGTGACGCGCGATCGCGACGCCCTGGCTCCTTTCCTCCCTCCCTTCCCAAGCAGGGAGGAAAGGAGCCTTTCCCCTCCCTTCTTTCGTCAAGCAGGGGCCTGGAGGGAGCCAGGGGCAGTGGTGAGGTGTGATCGCACACCTCCGTTGCGGTGGGCATGGCGGCGGCGTGGGCATGGCGACGGGCACGTCTTGGGTTATATAAGACGTACCCTGAAAGTAAGCCGTGGGGGACTTTTTTGGGGAAAAGAAAGTAAGACGCTGTCTTGCTTTCGGGGAAACACGGTAGGGAGAGGGTGGGGGAGAGCACTGCGAGGGGCGGGGAGGAGGGAATGGCACCCTCCCCTTGCCATCGCCTGCCTGGGCCGCCCCCTTGTAAAGGAAGGAGGCAGCGAGGAGGAGGAGGAAGGGAAGCCCCGTCCTGCCAGGGCCGCTGGTTGGCATGCATGCGCGCGCGGCAGGAGGAGGGCGTCTCTGCCTCCTCCGCCATGGTGGAAGAGGCAGAAGCGCCCTCCTCCTGCCGTGCGCGCATGCCCGCCAGCGGGCTTCCCTTCCTCCTCCTCACGCCTCCTTCCTTTGCAAGAGGGCGGGCCAGGCGGCGAGGAGGAGGAGGCGGACTGAAGCCGCAAGGCCGGGGCAGCAGCACCCTGGGGGCGGGACTTCCCTTCCTCCTCGCGCCTCCCTTTCAGTCGCGGGAGGAGGAGGCGACGGAAGCCACAAGGCACCGGCCCCGGGGCTACCGTCTGCCTCCTCCTCCTCCCGCGACCGGAAGGAGGGCGCGAGGAGGAGGTGGACGGAAGCCGCATGGCCGGGGCATTATTATTAGTATTATATTAGTATTATATTGTATTGCATTATTGTCAATATTATATGTGTATACAATATATTACAATATTAGCACAGCAAAATAGTATCATATATTTGGGGGAGAGGCTCCCAGGTGATGACCCCCGTCATATCTCAATCTGTTGTCCTTAAGTGACTCCTGGATGTCCTAATGCTCATTGGGTTCAATGCCGAGACAGGGGCCAGAATAGATGCCCTTTGGTTGGCCCTCCCCTGCCCTCCAGCTGTGGACTCACCTTGTTGCATGTCTGGGCAAACTTGGGCCCTCCAGGTGTTTTGGACTCCAACTCCCACAATTCCTAACAGCCAGTAGGCTGTTAGGAATTGTGGGAGTTGGAGTCCAGAACACCTGGAGGAAGGGCCGAAGTTGGCCCAGGCCTGTCAAATAACACTGATCTAACCCTATTGTCCTTAAGTGACCCCTGGATGACCTCATGTCAACCAAGGGACGCTCACCGGGCCCGATGCCGAAGCTGAGGATGTAAGCGAAGATGCAGCTCATGCTCACGTAGGGCATCCACGCCAAGCTTTCCTAAATAAGAAAAGGAAGTCTCAGGTGCTTCGTACATATTTCCCTTTAACTAGACTCTGCGCGTGCCCAGAGGCTATGGGGAGCCAGGTATCACCATCACCCTGCCTCGTCCCCAACTTACCTGGAAGTAGAGCGCGAAGGTGAAGACCAGGGCCCAGATGGACATCAGGCCGTAGCCGCCGACCACCAGGACCCTCCGGCCGACCCTCTCGATGACGAGGGTCTATAGGAGGACAGCAGTATGAATCCTTTCCATTGTGTCTCTATTAGGATCCCTTTCCACCATAGCCTCTGGGCATGCGCAGAGTGACTCACGCAGAACAGGGCGGTCAACAGCTCGCAGCTTCCGGTGCCGATGATGCAGTACTGGATGCTCTCGCTCGGGATCCCGGCCCCTTGGAAGACCTGCGAGGCGTAGGAGTACATCTGGGGGCGGGACACGGGCTGTCCGTTACAGCAGGGCCTTGGCAAGCGTGGCCCCAAGGGAGCTAGCTCCACCCCCTGGAAGCAAGGCTCCTCCCCTTACAGCCGTCATTCACACAGAGCCAAGCCCTGCCCCCCATTGAGCCTCCTCTCAATGGCTTTCAGTGTTTGTATAGAGCCAAGCCCCACCCACTCTGAGCAAGGCTCCGCCCCCTCAATCTGTCACCTGCAAAGTGAGGCCCCGCCTCTCATTCTCCAGTCACCTGCTCAGAGGGAAGCCCCACCACTAGCAAGTGAGGCCCCGCCCCTGTATATGAGGCCCCGCCCCTTCAACCTCCGGGTGCCACTTGCATAAAGCAAAGCCACGCCCCTTCCAAGGGCGTCTCCTCCACTCAATGGCTTCCTCTATTTGCATATAGCCAAGCCCCACCCACTCTGAGCAAGGCTCCGCCCCCTCAACACCAGCCACTCACTTGCAAAGTGAAGCCTTGTCCCTTTAAGTAAGGCTCCGCCCCTTCAACTTCTGCCTATCACCTGCAGAATGAAGCCACACCCCTCCCAAGGGAGGCCCTGCCCCCTCATTCACCTGTCACTGTCATAGAGTGAAACCCCTCCCTCCAAGTCAGGCTCCTCCCTCTCATTATTCTGCTATTTGCATAGAGCAAGACCCTCCCCTTCAGGTGAGCCTCCCCATGCCAACTTCCTGCTGTCACTGGTGTAGTGAAGCCCCTCCCCTCTAACAAGGCCACTCCCCACCAAGCGAGGCTCTTCCCCCTCTTCCTCCTGACATTTGCATAGAGCCAAAGCCCCGCCCCTTGAGAGAAGCCCCACCCCTTTGCCACCCGCCACTCACAGAGTCGTTGCCGCAGAGCTGCATGGCGGAGGCGAGGACCACGACCGAGAGGAGCTGCCAGCGGGTGTCCCGGGTGCGGAAGAGGTCGAGGGGTGAGGGGGCGGCCTTTCCCCGGACGGCGGCCTCCTCCTCAAGGAGCTCCTCCACCTCCGCCTCCAGGGACCCCGACGCGCCCCGCAGCCTCCGCAGCGCTGGAGGAAGGGAGGGCAGAGCAGGGGGCATCATGGGGGCCCTTCCTGGCCAAAGGTGGGAAACCCCCCACCACACACAGAAACAGAAACAGAAACCAGTTCTCATGGAAGTTGGCCAGGGGTTGATTTGGAAAGAATGGGGGGGGGGGAGGAGCTCTCCCCATAACCCGCCGATTCCGGTTCCGCAAGGAGACTGTTGCACCCGAGGCCTGAGGCACCTTTGTTGGAAATAAAGAGTTAAGTGAACAGTTTATACCTGTTGTAGTATCTGAGTAGATTTCCACTGTGGAGTAATCAATTAATCAGCTGTGTGCTGAGCTGTGTTTGGGGAGTGGTTTCCTGGTTGCTATAAAATCTCTCTGCTGTGCTAAATGTGGGGGATTGAAGAAGAAGAAAGTCTGGCCGAGCGTTTGGCTGATAAGGAGGAGGAGAAAGAGTTTGTTTGAAAAGACACGCTGATATCTTTGCCAAGGCTAATGACAAAGAAAACTGAAGACTCTGTTTATCCTGTTACTGTTTTGTGGTAGTTTTGTTTTTCTCTGGAGAACCACTTCATGGATGCAAACTACTGGAGCAGAAGGATCTGTGAGTCTCGGAGCGTGAGCAAACAAAACCTCCTGTATCTATGTTTGTGTTTTTTTTGCCATGCCATGCAAGAGAATTTATCTTGTAGTGGATATATTTGCTGACTGGACTATACTTTATGAATTTTACAACATTAAAGAACTGAAGTCAACCTTTGCAACAAGAAACTTCAAGTGTCCTAAGTTCTTCCGCTTGCCGCTGTGTTTTTCCTTTTAAGGTGGAGTTGGGAATTTTATTTCCATCATTCCCAGCTTCCTACATATTTCAACAACCTTCTCACCCAACACCCAACACCAGAGGCCGGCCAGTAATTCTATTTAAAACTGTTTATTAAAGAAAACAGAGTAAAAAGGGGGAAAGGGCAATTCCAAAAAGACCTGCAGCATGGAAAATACACTGACTGACTGACTGACTGACTTTATTATTTCTGAGTCGCCCTCCACGTTAGTGCTCCGGGCGACTTACACACAACAAATTCCACAATTAAAATAGAGTATTTAAAACTAGATTAAAATATTCAGTGGTTAAATGCAGGGGCCAGGCTCGGTATTTGGGTTCCTGGTTCTGCATTAGCCATGGGCTTTCCTAAATAGCCAGGTCTTCAGAGCGGTCAGGAACTGGGGCAGGTCGAGGGAGGCTCTCTGGTCCGGTGGCATCGAGTTCCAAAGAACGGGGGCCACAACGGAGAACGATCTCCATCTCGTGGTCTCCAGGTGGGCCTATCTCCAGCCTGGTACGTGAAGAAGGTTCTTGTTTGCTGGCCGCGGGGTCCTTGGGTAAGCAGGCATCAACAGGCGGTCTTTTAGGTATGTTGGGCCCCGGCCCCGTAGGGCTTTGAAAGCCAAGGTCAAGGTCTTGTGTAAGGCTCTATACTCAACGGGCAGCCAGTGCAGGCGCTGCAGAGATGGTGTAATGTGGCATCTCATCGATGTTCCTGTGAGAAGCCTGGCGGCCGCGTTCTACACAATCTGGAGCCTGCGGGTTAGTGACCGGGGTAGACCTACATACAAAGCGTTACAGTAATCCAGCAATCCAGATATCATGGGTTAGAGCAGGCATGGGCCAAGTTAAGCCCCCCAGATGTTTTGGACTTCAACTTCCAGAATTAGGAACAACAACAGTCATCCAAAAATGGCAAGGAACATAAAGTAAAGGAAACAAAAAGGCATGGACATGAAAACAGGATCTTTACCAAGGAAACACAGGTGTCGGTCAACACGGGAAACTTGGGAATACTTGGACAAGAACTCGAGAGCAGAAAAAGAACCGTCTTATTTAGCAACGTTGCCTCCTTTGACGGGCCTGAAGCCAAACCGTTTACTTTAAGCCCTCTGAGATACCCATGGCATCATGTCTGACACACCTGGCCTTCAAAGTCTTAATCTTGGATCTGCTGGGAATGCCTCTTTTCACTCCCTGCGTTCTCGTGTCTAATCTCCTCTCTCTGGAAAACTCCCCATCTGCCCACGGTCGGTGCTTCAGGGAACTTGAATGTTCATTTTCCACAGACCAAGCACAGGAATCCAAAACACCAGCCTGAATCTGCTGGCAATTCTCTCTGACCTCTGACCAGAAACTTTGAAATCCATCATCCCCCTCATCTTCTGAACCTTCCGGAAAATCCTCTGACGCTTGCTGAACTGCAACACGTAGCGTGAAGGAGGGGCAACTACGTTTTCCCCAGAGGCCGAGAGATAAACCAGGTTGGTCCCGGTGTGAGAAAGAGTGATATCATGGGTTAGAGCAGGCATGGGCCAAGTTAAGCCCCCCAGATGTTTTGGACTTCAACTCCCAGAATTAGGAATTGTCCAAAACACCCGGAGGCCCAAATTGGCCCGTGCCTGGGTTAGAGCTGGGTTCTGGAACGCCCTGAAAAAAATCCATTGTGAGAGCAACATTGGATTTCCTTGCGCCAAGTTGTACCTGTGTCTAGGACGACAGTTCTGGATTCTTGTCTTAAGCCTAGGAATTATAGTCCTGTTCATGTTTTCAAGCCTTTGGATTAATGTTCCCGTTCCCGTTCCTATGCTTTCGGATTATATCTCTGTGGTTAAGTTTGGATTTTGAGTCCATGTTCAGCATTAGATCAAATAATACCAAGTTGATGGATTTTATTCTGGGAATACCTGCGAAGTCTGGATATTAAATGCGCCTTAGTTCTTCTTTATCCTGATTATTCCGAATTACCTTTTGGATATTTGCTTAAGGATCTTTACCCGGCCTTTTTATTATATACTAGCTTGGGGACCCGGCCCTGCCTGGGCTATTTGAGAAGGGCATTGTGTGCCAAGGTGGGCCGTTATCATTTGTTTATTTGGCTCGCAGTGGTCTCAGGAAGTGAGTGAAGTTACTTCAAGTCCCATCATCCCTGGTCCACCCTCCTCCGACCTGCACCAGGATTTAGAGTGGGTCATGGGGGCTTTGTGTGCCAAGTTTGGACTTGGTCAGTCATTGGATGAGGTTGGCAGCAGTCATGTGAAGTGAGTGGAGGTACTTCAAGTCCCATCATCTATGGTCCATCCTCCTCCAAACTGCACCAGGATGTAGAGTGGGTCATGGGGGCTCTGTGTGCCAAGTGTGGTCTAGATCAGTCATTGGATGAGGGTTGCAGCAGTCTTGGGAGGTGAGTGGAGGTACTGCAAGTCCCGTCATCCATGGTCCACCCTCCCTCAAATTGCATCAGGATGTAGAGTGGGTCTTGGGGGTTCTGTGTGCCAATTTTGGTCTTGTTCTCTCCTTGTTGGGGGCCGCAAAGTGTTTTGGCCTTAAACTCCCACCATGCCCGACTGCCTCAGGCCTTTCCCCTTCCCCCTTTGCCACTTTAGAGTGTCGGAATGTTGGTGGTGCTGGCCAATTAGAGTCCTTTATGCAAATAATCCCACAGTAGGAGCCAATCTGAAAGCTGCCACATATCCGCCCTCCGCACGCATACATACAAACATTCTGTTTTATTATATAGAAGATAGATAGATATAGATATAGGTATATAGATATAGGTTCTTTCCTTTAAAAACAAACTACGATTGTGGATTATCTTTGAACTGTGTGGTGTTTGGGTGAAAAGCTTGCACGCTGTTGTGGCTCAGCCTGTTGTGGCCGGGAATTGATCTGACGCTACCGCGGACGCGCAGGGGCGGTCTAACCTAATCCGGGGGGGGGGGTACACAAAGGAAATTTTGTCGCTCTTTCTCCGCCGCCGCATCACGTACCATCGCCGCGCCGCCTCCGCGCCATGTTGCCGCCGCCGCCACACCGGGCGTGCGGGCGCCTCCGCAACCCGGCCCCATCGACGCGGCGCACCTCTGCGTCTTGTGAACATCCGCGCCGCACACTGCCTCCTGGCGCTTGCTGCTTTGGAGCCAGCGCGCATGCGTGCAGGTTTTGCACATGCGCGCTGGCTCCAAAGCGGCAGGCGCGCTCGGGAGGCAGTGCGCGTGCGCGGATGTTCGCGCATGCGTAGAAACATCTACAGGCGCCAGAGCGCCTTTGGGGTGCTTCTGCGCGTGCGCGGCCGGCTGTGGAGGCCGCCCGGCACACCTGGCGTAGCGGCAGCACAGGGCAGTGCAGCAGCGGCGTGGGCGTGGAGGCGGCGCGGTGGCGCCCTTCCCAGCCAGTGGTGCCCCTCCCAGCCGGTAGCGCCCTACGCGGCCACGTAGGTCGCGCAATCGGAAGGACCGCCCCTGCAGACGAGGGAATGGATGGGGTTCAAAGCGAAGAGTCTGCGAGTGACTCCAGAGAATTGCAGGCTGAGGAGGAGGAGGAGGCCTCTCTTTGGGATCCCTGAGCTCATTCCCAAGCAACAGAAAGTCAGGATTTCGGTTCCTAGTGAAACGGCCTTTGGCTGATGAGGAGTTTCCCCATGAAGCTAGATTAGGTCTCCAGACGGAGGGAGTGAAAGACAGATTAGTTAAATGTTTGGAGGGACTCCATGAAAAGTCCTTGAAGCCCAGGTGCGTCCGGTATGATCCCATGGCTTCTTGGTCAAGCCTGGGATTCAACTAAGTATCTTCCAGTGGAGACAAGGCTGCCATGAGGATGGGGTTCCCGTCTCGGCTCTCAAGTTCATATTTCAAGTTCCCAGTATTTGCGGATGTTCCTGGAAGGGTTTGCCTTGGGGAAAGGTCCTGTTTCCATGCTTATGGATTCACGCCTGAGTTTTTGGCTCTCTTGACTTCATGCGCTTTGCCATGTTTGGACTGCTACCCTTTTGCATATGGACTGCTGCTACTCTGAACGCCCTTCCTTGCTGCTCTTTTGGGAAATGCAGTCCCCCTTTGTACATGCTTTTCTTAATACATTTCTGTAGTCAGTACTACTGGACTCTGGTGTGGTGCTGGGTGAAAAGGTGACTCAAGGCTAGAGAGCATCACACACACACACACTTGGACTCACCTTCCAGGCAGGCCTTGGGGTCCTTCTGGTCGATGAGGAGGAAGCGGGGGCTCTCAGGGGCCCAGGGCAGGAGGGCCAGCTGCAGGAGGGCCGGGACGGCGTTGCTGGACAGCAGGAAGGGCCAGGCCCCCTCCGACCCCAGCACCTCCCTGCAAAGGAAGCGAGCAAGCAAAGAAAGGAAGTAAGTCCCCCTCCGTTTCAGCCCCTCTGACCCCTTGTCACGAATATTTTTCAAGCAAAGCTTCTTTCTGTTGCAGTTTCAGTGTGAGAGGGTATCTCGGAGCCACTTTTGCACAAAGAATGGCCTCAGGCATACAGATTCTATAGAACTACATGGGATACACAAACAAAGGGGATTTTACCCCATCTATTTAGCATTCACACACATTCACCAACATGCATACACCACCACTCTTCCTCCGTCTCCTGGAGAGGAACACCCGCACTTCGGCCAGGTGGCTTCCCTGCAGATCTCCCAAGACTTCCCCAAGATGCACTCCTCCCCTTCCAACCTGAGAAAGAGGCAGGTGGCCGGGCTTGTGCTTCCCATGCAGATCTGTCACTCTGGAAACACACCATCTCTCCCTCTCTCCCTCTCCCTCTCCCTCTCTCCTTCCCGTGGAGCAGAACATGGCAAGAGGCCAGACTCCCCCAGTCAGCCACCATTTTGGAGTATTAAAAGGTCTCTTAGATCGCAATATTTCTTGCTGATGTTCCCATTGTCTTTGTCAATGAATGGCGAGTGTGCTTCCAGCTACAACATCCCGGCTCCCCATCAGTTCCCAGGCCGACGTTGCCTTGGCTTCCTTAAGTGGCAATAATGGGCTCTCCTCCTTAAGCCAGGCGCCTTCCTTCCTTCTTAACTTAAAAGAGCGGCCATCTTTAGGAATGTAAACATGTTGTTTCCCACCACAGAGTTCGTCATGTGCCTCTAGTCATCCGTGTCAGCGGTTCAGCCACTTTTAATGACTGTTCATGAATGTGGTTGTTTTCCTGGCCTTCCTTAGGATGGCATCTTTTGGCTCTATGTTCGGATCCTAACCACATTCCTAGGAGACCCTGGTGGGTTAAAACAAATATAGCCAAATTTGGGCCCTCCCTCCCTCCAGGTGTTTTGGACTTCAACTCCCACAATTCCTAACAGCTTCAGGCCCTTCTCTTTTCCCCCTCAACCACTTAAGATGTTAGGAATTGTAGGAACTGAAGTTTGCTCATGGCTGGGTTAAACCATTGTGCCAGCAAGACTGCTGTCCAAAAGGTCGGTAGTTTGAATCCAGGGAGCAGGGTGAGCTCCCGTCTGTCAGCTCCAGCTTCTCATGTGGAGACATGAGAGAAGCCTCCCACAGGATGGTAACACATCCGGGCACCCCCTAGGACAGTGTTTCCCAACTGGTGTGCCGCGGCACACTAGTGTGCCATGACGGACCTCCTGCTGTGCCGCGAGAAAAGCTCTCTGCCCCCCTTCCTTCCCCCCTCCTCCTGCTGAACTCCTGCTGCTTGGGGGAGGAGGAGGAGGAGGAAGGGCCGGGTGGCAGCGAAGAAAAAGAAGAAGGGGCCGGGGCGCCGCCTCCTTTGGCCGTTTCCCCAGCCAGCCTCCGATCCACCATGACTCCCTCCCCTCACTCGCACTGCCCCCTCAAGGCTGGAGAAGCTGTGGAAGAGCTGAAGCTGCGGGAGGCGGAGCCAGGCCGCGCCATGCCCCACCCCCTCCTCCCGGCTTCAGCTCTCCCACAGCTTCTCCAGCCTTAAGGGGGCACTCCCAAGCCAGCATTGTGCTTGCTATGCCACCGCTGGCTTGGCACTGCCCCCTCAAGGCTGGAGAAGCTGTGGGAGAGGTGAAGCCGGGAGGAGGGGGTGGGGCATGGCGCGGCCTGGCTCCGCCCCCTCCCCAGCTTTGTCACTCCCAGCAGCTGCTCCCAGCAGGCCACCATCCCCCAGCCGTTCTTCACTGTGTTAGAGTGTCATTTTGGTTGGTGGTGTGCCCCCGGATTTTTTCAATGTTAAAAGTGTGCTCAACAAAGGTTGGGAAACACTGCCCTAGGCAACGTCCTTGCAGACAGTCCATTCTCACACCAGAAGCGACTTCAAGTCACCCCTGACACACACACACACAATACTCATGCCATTCAATTCCATTCAAACCATAACCTCATATTTATCCGTGACCCTCCTCACCTGAGCCCCACCACTTGTCCCAGGACCAGGCCGAGGGCCGTGAAGGAGGCGCAGGTCAAGGAGACACAGCCACGGAGGTCCCTGGGGGCGCTCTCCCCCAGGTACATGGGCTGGATGCTCATCCCCACCCCTGCAAAGACAGGAATTGATCAACAACAACAACAACAAATAATAATAATAATGGTGGATAATAATAATCACTGATATAATAACAATATCTAATAATGTAATAATAATAATACCAGAGTTGATTCCAGCCAGGAAGCGTCCCAGGAAGACCATCTCAATGGACTTTGCTGACCGGCTGCTGATCACCAACACGGCCGAGAGGAGGACGAAGGCGTTGTTGAGGAGCAGAGATTTCTTCCTGTGGGAGTTGGGAGTCCAAAACAGGCCTGAGTCTAGCAGAAAGGCCACCCTTCCCAACACCCTCGGACCCCTCCCGGCAGATGTCTGTACATCCCTCCGGAGTGGGCTCACCGTCCTGCCTTGAGGGCCAAGGGTCCAGCCAGCAGCGCCCCCGCCAGGCCCCCCAGAGGGAAGAGGGAGACCACCAGCGACCAGCACAGCCTTGTCCCAAAGACCCCCAGCGGGGACCCCCAGCGCACCAGCCAGGAGGCGTTCGCAAAGGCCTGGAGGGGCTGCAACGGGCGGGGGAAACGGGAAGAGACATCGCAAGGTCAGAGTGAGGTCCATCATGCGATAAACGTACCTGCTGTGCTACAGGTTTATTGAAACACCATTCATATAGACCAGGCCTGGGCAAACTATGGCCCTCCAGGTGTTTTGGACTCCAACTCCCACAATTCCCAACACCCGGGGGACGAGGGAGAGGGCCTTCTCGGTGGTGGCTCCCCGCCTGTGGAATGCGCTCCCTATTGATGTACAATCCACCTCATCCCTCCGGGCATTCAGGAAAAAAGTGAAATCCTGGCTGTGGGACCAGGCGCTTGCACACCAGCGCAAGGCAGCACTTTAGGTGGGATTTTAATGGAAAGTGGATGCATCGGGCCAATGCTTTTATGGACAGAACATTGTTTTAATCTGGAATGAATGCGCATGATGCTAATGTAATTGTATTTTAATGTATTTTAATTGTTGAAGGGTTCTGGGGACTTATATTGTTACTGTGTGCGCATCGAATTGCGCCTTACGGTAAGCCGCTCTGAGTCTCCCCTCCCTCGGGGGTTGAGAAGAGCGGGGTAAAATCCTGAAATAATAATAATGTCACTAGGGAGGGAGTTCCAAAGCCGAGGAGCCACCACTGAGAAGGCCCTGTCTCTCGTCCCCGCCCGGCGCACCTGCAAAGCAGGCGGGACCGAGAGCAGGGCCTCTCCGGATGATCTTAAGCATCTTGATGGCTCATAGGGAGAGATGTGTTCGGACAGGCAAGTTGGACCAGAACCGTTAAGGGCTTTAAAGGCCAAAACCAGCACTTTGAATTGTGCCCGGTAGCAAACTGGTAGCCAGTGGAGCTGGCGCAACAGGGGAGTTGTGCGTTCCCCGAGTGCCGCTCCTGTTATCACCCTGGCTGCTGTCCGTTGAACCAGTTGACACTTCCGAGCAGTCTTCAGAGGCAGCCCCACATAGAGAGCGTTGCAGTAATCTAGATGGGATGTAACCAGAGCATGGACTACCGTGGCCAAGTCAGACTTCCCAAGGTATGGGCGTAGATGGCGCACAAGTTTTAACTGTGCAAATGCTCCCCTGGTCACCGCCGAAACCTGGGAGCGACCCTCGAGGAAGGACTGGAGCCACTGCAAAGCAGTATCCCCAAGGCCCATTCCAGCAAGGCGTCTCAGAAGGATACCGTGGTCGACGGTATCGAAGGCCGCTGAGAGGTCCAGTAGAACCAACAGGGACACACTCCCCCTGTCCAGCTCCCGGCATAGATCATGCACTAAAATGACCAAGGCTATCTCAGTACCATGCCCCGGCCTGAACCAGACTGCGCCGGATCTAGACAATCAGTGTCTACCAAGAATTCCTGGAGTTGCGAGGCAACCACACGTTCCAAACAGGGGAGACTGGAAACGGGCCAATAGCTGACTCATTGAGTGGGGTCCAGGGATGGTTCCTTCAACAGCGGTTTTATCACAGCCTGTTTTAGGCTGGCTGGAATATTGCCTTCCTGAAGGGAGGCACTGACCACCACCTTGACCCACTCTGCCAAACCCCCTCTGGCCTCCTTTACAAGCCAGGATGGGCAGGGGTCTCGGATGCAGGTGGTCGCTCTCGCCTCTCCGAGAATCTTGTCCACAACCTCGAGCTGAACAGATTGAAACGACTCCAGCAAAACCGGACAAGCAGATGCTCGTGTTACTCGTGATTGATCCCTCCCAACAGATGTCCTTCCAGCCTCTACTTGACAAGCTCCAAGGAAGGAGGAACCAGTCCCTTTCCTCCCTTCCTTGCACTCCCGATCTCCCTTCCCTTTTCTCTCTCTCTTTTCCCCTTCCTTTTATTCTTCCTTCCTTTCCTTCCACCCTTTCTTTACCTCCGTCGGGGCGTTGATGATGGTGAGGTTGTATCCGTATTGGAAGGAGCCCCCAATTCCGGCCGCGACGACGGTGAGGATCAGGACCCGGCCCTGAAGCTAAGGAAGGAAAGAAGGGAAAAAGGAAGGGGAAAAATGGAAGAAAGAAAGAAAGAAAGGACGGAAGGAAGGAAGTAACGAGTTTGTGGAGGAGAAAGAAGGAAAATGAAGGGGAAGTGGAATTTGAAGGTGGAGAGTTTATGTTTATATTATATGTTTATATTATATGTTTGTATATATATATATATATATATATATATATATATATATATGAGGCCTGGGCAAACTTTGGCCCTCCAGGTGTTTTGGACTACAACTCCGGCTGTTAAGAATTGTGGGAGTTGTAGTACAAAACACCTGGAGGGCCAAAGTTTGCCCAGGCTTCATATATATATATACATACATATATATATACATATATATATATATACACACACACACATATATACACAAATACATATACACACACACATATACACACAAATACATATATACACACACATATACACACAAATACATACACACACACACATATACACACAAATACATATACACACACACACACACACACACATATACACACACATATACACACAAATACATACACACACATATACACACAAATACATATACACACACATATACACACAAATACATATACACACACACATACACACACACACATATACACATATACACACAAATATATATACACACAAATACATATACACACACACATATACACACACACATATACACACAAATACATATACACACACATATACACACACACACATATACACACACACATACACACACACACATATACACACAAATACATACACACACATATACACACAAATACATATACACACACACATACATACACACACACACAAATATATATACACACAAATACATACACACACACACATATACACACACATATACACACAAATACATATACACACATATACACACAAATATACACACAAATACATATATATACACACACAAATACATACGCACACATATACACACACACAAATACACACATACACACACAAATACATATACACACACACATATACGCACAAACAAATACATATACACACACACAAATACATACACACACATATACGCACAAACAAATACATACACACACATATACACACAAATACATATACACACACATACATACACACAAATACATATACACACATATACACACAAATACATATATACACACACATACAAATACATATTCATTGTATTCATTGGCTATGCTATTCATCTCCCCATGCCTGACCCAGGCAGAAGGCCAACCTGGGCCCTCCTGAACTCAGAGTGTTGTGGACTACAACTCCCACAATTCCTGGCAGGCCTACCTGCTGCGAGGAATTGTGGGAGTTGTAGTCCAAACCCCTCTGAGGGAGGGCCCTGCAACCAACAATACAGAACGGTGCTGCTTACGAGAGTGATGGATACTGACCGCCTTGTGGAGGAGGGAGGCCATGGCCCTCCTGCCTGCCCGCTCCCTCTCCCTCTCTCCCCGCCGGGAGCCCTCGCTAACCCTTCAGCCTTCGCGGGGAGAGTCCCGAGCCCACTCCAGCCCCGGCGGAGCCATTGCCTTCTTCGGCTGTATGCAAATGAGGGCAGCGCTGGTTGGCTGGCTGCTCCCGGGCCGGCTTCGGCCCTCTGGTGGTGACGCCCCGCCCACTTGATAGAACCGTATGCAAATAAGGACCGTGCTGATTGGTCGGTTTCGGGCCGCTCACTGCTCGTAGGCCACGCCCTCTCCGCCCGCGATTGGAGGAGGGGGGAGTCTCTTCCAGAAAGCAATGAAGGGGGAGGAGCCTCGTCCTTCCAAGCGAGGCTCCTCCCCTCAAGTGCATAGAGCAAGGCCGCGCCCTCCAATCGAGGCTCCGCCCCTTCGTAGCATGGGGAAAGCCACGCCCCTCCAGGAAAGGCTCCGCCCCTCAACCCACTACCAATTGTAGAACGAAGCCCCGCCCACAAAGCGAGGCTCCTCCCCTCAACCAATCCCAATTGTAGAACGAAGCCCCTCCCCTCCAAGCGAGTCT
Organism: Anolis apletophallus; assembly: GCA_030556195.1. NCBI lineage: Eukaryota > Metazoa > Chordata > Lepidosauria > Squamata > Anolidae > Anolis > Anolis apletophallus. Next base: position 152,000,152 of record JARBWK010000008.1, read on the forward strand.
CCTCCCCTCCATCTCCTTTCAATTGCATGGAGGGAAGCCCCGCCCCTCGATTGCATAAGGCAAAGCTCCGCCCCCTCCAGGCGAGGCTCCTCCTCTCAATTGTGTGGGACAAAGCCACGCCTCCAAGGGAGGCTCCTCCCCTCAATCCACTTGCAATTGTGGAACGAAGCCCCGCCCCTCCAGGCGAGGCTCCTCCCCTCCAACGCGAAGCCCCGCCCCCAAGCGAGGCTCCTCCCCCTAAAGGTCCTCATCAACAACCCATCCTCCCAGGCCAGGAATAGGAAGCCATGCAAGTGAATGGAAACCAAAATATTAACACGTTTATTCAAAAAGATGTCTTGAAGGGAGAGAGAAAGAGGAAGGAAAGAAGGGAGGGAAGGAGGGAGGAGGGAGCCGGTCCCAGGGCCGCCGCCGCCGCCGCCTCTTCGTCTTCATGCAAAGGCTACCAGGCCGGAGCCGTGTTGGCCAAACGCCTCATGCGCCTGCAGGGAGGGAGAGAGAGAGAGAGGGCGGGCATTACCATGGACACACTATGATGATGATGATGATTTATTGGGCAGGATGGCCATCTGCCGGGAGGGATCAGGCGGCCACCTTTCCCCAACCCGAGGGGGGGTTCCATGAGCAAAACTTGGAAACAGTCGAAGAGACGCCCCAAAGGGGAACCCAGAGGGCCACCTGGTCCCATGCGAGGTACACAAGGTTATATCCCGATGCAAGCCTACATGGCATTATTTTTGGAGGGAGGGGGCCCCCAAAAGGTCATCTAGTCTGACCCCGTTCTGCAACAAGGAATGCAAGGCTACATGCCTTCGGTCAGAATGGCCACAGTCTAACCCACGCCTAGGCAAACTTGGGCCTTTCAGGTGTTTTGGACTTCAACTCCCACAATTCCTCACAGCCTTTGGAAGGGGCCTGAGGCTGTGAGGAATTGTGGGAGTTGAAGTCCAAAACACCTGAAAGGCCCAAGTCCTCTGCTTCAGGGGCCTTCCACTCCTCAGCTGAGACTGGCTTGGTTGGACCTGCTGGGAGTGACACGCCCGCCAGCACAGCTCTCAGCATCCCTGGAGCAGTGAAGCCCCCCCCAGCCCACAAAACGACAAGGAGGCACCTCTCTTGCAGCCCGGGGGCAAGACATCAGAACTAAGGCACTGGGAATGTGGCGCAGCTGGCTGGGTGTCAGCTGCATAAGATCTCTACTGACCAGAAGGTCATGAGTTCGAGGCCTGCCTGGGTTGGGGTGGGCTCTCGACCTATTGTGTAGCCTGTTGTCGACCTTTGCAACCCGGAAGACAATTGCATCTGCCAAGTAGGAAATTAAGGTACCACTTAGTGGGGAGGCTAAATTGAACTGATTTACGAGGCCATAAAAAAGGTCTCCAGGAGACACGCTGAGGAATGAAGGAGTGCGACAGCTCCCCCTGGTGGCCAGGTGTTAAATTGCCTCTGTCTGTCTTGTGTGTGTGTGTCCAAATGTAATGTGTGCATTGTAATCCGCCCTGAGTCCCCTGCGGGGTGAGAAGGGCGGAATAGAAATGAAGTAAATAAATGAATTAAGGCCAGGATCAAAAAATCAGGCGATGACCCCAAATGCAGACTGCGCAAGAAAGCGGAGGAAACCAAGGACCTTCTCCTCAGGTGCTGCAAGGAAATCGCGCCGACGGACTACACACAGAGGCACAACTCCGTGGCCCAAAGGATTCCCTGGAACTTATGCCACAAGGAACACCTGCCAGGAGTCCAGAACTGGTCAAGGGGTCATAAGCCCGCAAAAGTCGTGGTCCCAGTGGTCATTGGCACCCTGGGTGCCATGCCAAAAGGTCTCAGCCGGCATTTGGAAACCATGAACATTGACAAAATCACAATCTGTCAACTGCAAAAGGCCACCTGACTTGGATCTGCGCGCATCATTCGGAAACACATCACACAGTCCTAGATGCTTAGGAAGTGTTCGACTTGTGATTTTGTGATTCGAAATCCAGGGCATAGATCTCGTTTGCTGTGACAGACTGTGGTTTTGTGCCAGTAAAATAATAATAATAAGAAGAAGAAGAAGCCAGTCAAGGTGGTCCCAGTGGTGACCAGTGGGGATTGGCACACTGGGTGCAGTGCCTCAAGACCTCGGCCTGCACTGAAAAACAATCGGCACTGACGAAACTACCACCTGCAAAAGGCCACCTTGCTGGGATCTGCACGCATTATTTGCCAATACATTACACAGCCCTAGGCACTTGGGAAGGGTCCGACGTGTGATCCAATACAACAGCCACCAGAGTGGTCTTGTCTGTTTTGGACTCCTCTTGTTGTGTTTCAAAAATTAATAATAATAATAACAATATACCGTGTGTTCCTGTCCTGGTCGCGGATCTTCTTCTCCATCTCGGCGTCTGTCAGGGTCTCCAGCAGCGGGCACCACTGGTCAGCGTCCCCTGTGTTGCGGATGGCGATCTCCACCGTCGGGAGGGGGTTCTCGCTGGAAGGGAAGCACACGAAGGGGCTTTTGTGTTAGTTCGTTTTGCTGCAGCATCGCACCCTTGGCTCACGTTGGCCTTACCGTCAGTAGAGGTGTCACTCATCCCTATTGCATACTGAGACTCCTATTCATTAAGCCCACAATTCTATTAGTTCTGTTTGCTGCAGTGTCACACTCTTGCCTCATGTTCTTCCTACAGCCTACGAAGACTGGAGGGGAGTGGCACATTTCATTGGCAGATGCCACGCCTTCACTCCCTGCAACGCTGCAAACACACACACAAAGATAAATATGCCTGGGATTGGATTGGTCTTCTCTGGTGCAGCATCACACTCTTGGCTCATGTTCATCCTACAGTCTGGTAAGACTCCTAGGCCCCCTTCATTGGCAGAGGGCACCCCTCCGTTCCTTGCAATGCTGCCCTCAGTATATTCAGCCCAGGATCGCCTTGGCTGTCTCTGCTGCAGCATCACACTCGTGGCTCATGTTCGTCCTGGTCTACTAAGACTCTTAGGTCCATTTCACTAGCAGATGCCACCCCTCCACTCCCTGCAATGCTGCCCTTGGTGCAAATAATAATAATATCTTTAGCCTGGGATGGGATAAGCCTTCTCTGCTGCAGCATCACACTCTTGGCTCATGTTCATCCTACAGCAGGCCTGGGCAAACTTTGGCCCTCCAGGTGTTTTGTACTTCAACTCCCACAATTCCTAACAGCCTACCGGCTGTTAGGAATTGTGGGAGTTGGAGTCCAAAACACCTGGAGGGCTGAAGTTTGCCCAGGTTTGTCCTACAGTCTACTAAGACTCTTAGGCCCATTTCATTGGCAGACACCACCCCTCCACTCCCTGCAACGCTGCCCTCGGTGCGTATATAATAACTATATATATAATTCAGGCCAGGGTGGGATCTGCCTCGCCTGCTGCAGCACCCCCTCTTCATCCGCCCCTGCCGCCGGCCCACCTGAAGGCGTAGGTCTTCTGGTGCCAGCTGAGCTGCCCGCGGATGCTGTAGGCGATGGTGGTGACGAACTCCCCTCCGAGGCCGAGCTCCGAGCAGAGCTTCAGGGCAAACTTCTCCGGGGAGTTCTCCCGCTCCGACATGTCCCACTCGAACTGGTCCACCAGAGAGATGTTCCCCACGTGGATGTTCAGCTGCAGGGAGGGAGGGAGGGAAGGAGAGGCGCATCTCACCGACAGGGCCAGGCAGGAAGGGAGGGAGGCCTCCCCTGGAAGTCAGAGGCCCAGCAGCAGCAGCAGCCTTTGTGTTTGGCATCACCAGCCACTACAGAAGCAGCCCGGGGCGCTGCCCGTGAACCGCAGAGTGTTTGAGGGGCCTGCCGCTGACCTTGATGATGACCCTCTGGTCGGACTGGTCCTCCAGGATGCTGTCGGTGGGATAGGACTCAATCTGCTGCCGGATGGCCGAGGCAATGGCCGGGACAAAGGTCAGTGGGTTCAAGTCCAGGTCGTCACACAGGATCTCCGAAAACATCTCCGGGGTCATCAGTTTCTCTGCAGGGCAGGAAAGGCAAATAGCAACAACAACAATAATAATAATACCATGATGAAGAAAAGTGGAGTCTTATTACTGTAATAATTTTGAAATTATTGTAATACTCCAATAATAATAATAATAATATATTGTAATAATATAATAGTGTTATAATGGAATATCATAATAATAGTATTATATCATAGAAATATATGTATTGTATTAAGAATATATCATTATTATATTATTGAAAGTAATTGAGAGGTCAGTAGCGGATCAGCTGCAACAGTTCCTAAATGACACAGTTGGACTTGATCCCTTCCAGTCCGGCTTCCGTGTTGGGCATGGGACGGAGACCGTGCTTGTCGCCATTACAGACCAACTTCGCCGCCAGCTGGACCATGGCGGGTCAGCCTTGCTCGTGATGGTAGATCTCACAGCAGCGTTTGACACGGTAGATCACGTATTACTGACCCACCGTTTAGCCGTGGCGGGAGTTAGGGGGATTGCCCTTAAATGGGTGCACTCCTTCCTCCAAGATCGGGGACAACGTGTGGAGGGGGGTGGCCTCTGGGAGACTCCCATTAAACTGTGGAGTCCCCCAGGGGGCCATCCTCTCCCCTTTATGTTCAACATCTATATGCGTCCGCTGGCCCAGCCGGTTCATGAGTTAGGCCTGGAGTGCCATCAGTACGCTGACGACACCCAGCTGGTGCTGAGAATGGATGGCAGGCCGGACACCGTACCCGATTGTTTCCATCAATGCCTTGAAGCCGTGACTGGATGGCTGCATTCCAGCCGGCTGAAGGTGAATCCACTGAAGACGGAGATCCTGTGGTTGGGTCGCCCTGGTTGGGTGCGTGCTGGTTGCCTACCCTGGATGGCGGTCAACTAAGCCCGTCATCCCTGGTAAAAAGTCTGGGGGTCCAGTTGGACCCACTGCTATCCATGGAGACCCAGGTCTCCACGGTTAGCAGGATAGCATTTTTCTATCTTTGACAGGCTAGGCGGCTGGCTCCTTACCTATCCAGGGATGACCTGGCCGTGGTAATCCAGGCAATGGTCATCTCGAGGCTAGATTACTGTAACGCCCTCTACATTGGCCTTCCCTTGTCTACAGTCCGGAAGCTCAAGCTGGTGCAAAACGCTGCTGTTCGATTGCTGGCAGGAGCATCAGCGAGAGAGCATATCACTCCCATCTTGCAGCAATTGCACTGGCTGCCAATAGAGTACCGGATTGTATTCAACGTGCTGGTATTGACCTTCAAGGCCTTGTATGGTCTAGGCCAGGGCTGTCCAACTTCTACCGGCCCAGGGGCCTGAATTCCAGTCGCTGATGACTTGGGGGGCCATAGGGTCTGCCCCCGCCCCGCCCCCACCCTCTCCCCGCCCCCACCCTCTCCCCTGGCTCCGCCCCCACCCCGCCCCCGCATGCATACAGTCAAATATAATCTTTTACTGAGATAAAATGCAGGGATAAGATATTAAATTATTTTAATTTAATATTAAATATATATAATTCCATCCTCCCCTCTCCCCTTATTTTAATTTAATATTAAATATATTTAATTCCATCCTCCCCTCTCCTCTTATTTTAATTTAATATTAAATATATTTAATTCCATCCTCCCCTCCCCCCTTAATGTATCCCATCTCCCCTTATTTAATCTTTAAATATATTTAATTTTATATTTAATACATGAGGGTGGGGAGGGAATGAGGAGCCCCCTGAGGAGCCCCCTGCTTCGGCCTACCTTTTCCAAACGCGCAGGATCCAGGAGTACCCGGACGACGAGAGAGGCGACGACCGACTGAGTCGAAGAAGGTCCTAATCGCGTCTGTGGGCCTCAGCGATCCAGTAGTAGAGTAGCCAAGGAGTATCGCGAGAATACGGAATCCACATGGGATTTTGCTGTCAACAGCGGCGTGATCTCGCGTTGACAGCGCAATCCCGTGTGGATTGCGTATTCTCGCGATACTTGCTCGAACCCGGAAGTAGGTTTTTTAAAACATTTTTATTATTTATTTTATTTTTCAATTTTTATTTTTTATTTAAAAGCTTAGGGAAGGGGCTGGGGGCCGTATACGGCCCCCGGGCCGCCAGTTGGACAGCCCTGGTCTAGGCCAGGGGTGCTCATTAGGTAGCTCGGGAGCTACTAGTAGATCTTCGGCCCTCTTCCAGGTGATCTTCGGGCCTCACCAGCCAGATGGGGCGCTCCTGCCATGCGCGTGCACACCCTGCGCGCACGTGCGCTCCTGCTGCTGGCTTCCACTCTCACGGTGCTTCTTCCGCCTGCGGGGCATTGCAGGAAGAAGGAAGCACGAGGCGGGGCCTCTGGAGGGAGCGCCCTGCCTCTCTCTCGTCCAGAAGCAGCTGTGCAGCCTCCTTGCCAGTGAGACAGGCAGGGCGGAGCATTCCCTCTGGATGCCCCGCCTCGTGCTTTCTCCTTCCTGCAATGCCCCGCAGGCGGAAGAAGCACTGCGCGGGCGGAAAACAGCAGCAGGAGCACACACGGTGGCAAGAGCGCGCGCTGGTGGGAGCGCACGGCGGCGGGGGCAGGTAGATCTTTTGGACTTGGTTGCTTTAAGAGTAGCTCGCATGCTGAAAAAGTGTGAGCACCCCTGGTCTAGGGCCAGTGTACCTGAGGGACCGCCTCACCCCGTACGTTCCCCTGAGATCACTACGCTCAGAAGAGCAAAATCTCCGGACAGTTCCATCAGTCCGCTCATGCCACCTTTCCGTGACTCGACAGCGAGCTTTCTCCGCGGTGGCCCCGATGCTATGGAATGCGTTGCTGGACGACTTTTGCGCCATCATGGAGTTAGTTCCCTTCCGGAGGGCATGTAAAACAACTCTGTTTAAGCTTGCCTTTAACTAAGTCCTCCGGTTTTCTGACCATGCCCTTATCTGATCTAATGTTTTATATGTATTTTATGTATTTTGTGTATTTTACGTGTATTTTAACTGATTGTTTGTAAACCACCTTGAGCCTGCAGGGAAGAGCGGTATATAAAATTGAATAAATAAATAAATAATAAAATATTACTATAATTATAATAGTATTACTACTACTAATAAAATAATGAATATTAATATTCAACTTCTTATACATTATAAATGTTATTATTATATCCCGTTATTATTATTCTATGATTATTATATTTACAAATTATTATAATACCTATTATAGTATTACATCATAGCAATATAACAGGATTATATTACATCAATATTATATTATTATTATATTATGATGAAATAATAGTAGCATATTATTATATCCTTGTAATATAATAGAAGTACTACTAACAATCAAATAATTGTTATTATCAATATTATATTCCACTTATTATACATTGTCAATGTTATTATTACTACTTGAAACACAAGATTAGTCCACAGCAGACCAGATTATTATTATTATCATTTTGCATTGTTGGTGTTATTATACTCTTGTTGTTATTATACTCTACAATATATTATATTATATGGAAGTCCCTTCCTGGCAATATTAGGTCAGCCCCCCCCCCCCCCTGCTACCCTTCGGAAGGGTGGTGGGTCAGGGCAAGCCTTTGGGTCAGAGCAAGGAGGCAGTAATCAAATGTAATATATTATTTTTAAGCAACTGATTTTAAAGTGAATATAAGTGATTTCAGCGTTTCTGTATGTTTATGGCTTTATGTCCTGGCATTGAATGTTTGCCGTGTATATTTTGTGCTCCGCCCTGAGTCCCTTGACGGTGGCAGAAGGGGCTCGGACACTTCTATGGATCCTATGCACAGAATACAATGAGAGACCCCTCCCCCTGGGATGCCTACCGTTCATGTTCCAGGTGAAGGCGTCCCGCAGCTTCTGCCCATCGATCTCCATGTCCAGCCGAATGGGGACCAGGACTTCCGGCTGAGAGGCATTTTCGTGGATCACGGCTGGATCGTGGTCGTCAAAGCTGCATCAATCGGGCCATGGAGAGAGGGGGGGAGAGTCAGGCTCCGCCCTCCCCAAAGAGACGGCCTGTGGTCCACTCTGGGCCAAAGGCCCCCCTTTCCCCCTTCTCCCCACAGACTGACCACAAGGGGAAGGTCCTCTTCTTGTCGCGGCCCATGCGGTTGCGGTTGATGGTGGTGGAGCAGGGCACGGCGTCCAGGTGGTGGGAGCTGTTGGGCAGCGTGGGCACCCACTGGCTGCTGCGCTTGGCCTTCTGCTCCCTGCGCAAGGAAGGACAAGAGGGGGGAGGAGCCTTACCACGAGGGGAGGGGCTTCGCTCAGAGGGGCGGGGCTTGGCTTGGCTCTAGACCAGTGGCAAGAGGAGCATTAAGGGGAGGAGCCTCACTCAGAGGGGAGGTACCTCTCTTGGAGGGGTGGGGCTTCACCCAGGAGCGTAGAGGGGATTCGCCTATGCAAATGACAGGAGGCTGAAGGGGTGGAGCCTCACTTGGAGGGGAGGGGCTTGGCTCAACACAAGAGACAGAAGGAGGAACCTCACTTGGAGGGGAAGGGTTTCACCCAGGAGCGGAGGGCTTTGCCTATGCAAATGACAGAAGGCGGAAGGGGAGGAGCCTCGCTTGGATGGGAGGGGCTTCACTCAGAGGGGCGGGGCTTGGCTTGGCTCTAGACCAGTGGCAAGAGGAGCATTAAGGGGAGGAGCCTCACTCAGAGGGGAGGTACCTCTCTTGGAGGGGTGGGGCTTCACCCAGGAGCGAAGAGGGGATTCGCCTATGCAAATGACAGGAGGCTGAAGGGGTGGAGCCTCACTTGGAGGGGAGGGGCTTCATTTTGACGGGCAGGGCTTGGCTCTACACAAAAGGAAATAGGAGGGCTAGGGGAGGAGCCTCACTTGGAGGGGAGGGGCTTGGCTCAACACAAGAGACAGAAGGAGGAACCTCACTTGGAGGGGAAGGGTTTCACCCAGGAGCAGAGAGGGGCTTTGCCTATGCAAATGACAGGAGGCTGAAGGGGAGGAGCCTCACTTGATGGGAGGGGCTTCACTCAGAGGGGTGGGGCTTGGCTCCAGACAAGTGGAGGGGCTGAGGGGAGGGGCCTCAACACAAGTAACAGGAAGAGGCTGTGGAGGAGCCTGGCTGGAGGGAGGGGCTTGGAATGGCAAGAGATGGCTGATGGGAGGAGCCTTACTTTGAGGGGTGGGGCTTGGCTGCTGCGATTGGCCACCTGCTCCCGGTGGAGAGAGAGAGAGAGAGTCCACAGGCCAAATAGGGAGAAGGCTGGGGGGAGGAGCCTTGCTTGGAGGGGAGGAGCTTCACTCAGAGGAGAGGGCCTTGGAGGCTAAGGGGGAGGTGCCTCACTTGAATGGGCGGGGCCTGGCTCCATGTAGGTGACAGGAAAATGAGGGGAGGAGCCTCACTTGGAGAAGAGAATGAGGGGAGGAGCCTCACTTTGAGTGGCAGGCCCTCGCTTGGAGGGGCGGGGCTTGGCTCTATAAGGGAAAGGGGGTAATGGGAGTGGCTTCACTGGGAGGGGCCTGTCTCTATGTAAATAACAGGAGGCTAAGGGGAGGGGCCTCATCTGGAGGGGTGGGGCTTGGCTGTGCGCAAGTGACGTGAGAAGGACGAGTGGGAGGAGCTTGTCTGTGAGCCAAGAGGGACACCTCTTACCTGCAGGGTGACATTTTTATTTATTTACTTATTTACGACCTTTCTATGCTGCCCTTCTCACCCCGAAGGGGACTCAGAGCGGCTTGCAAGTAAAATGTAAATGCAATATATTATATTATTGCCATAGCACAATATCAGTATTATATATTACATTGTACTATAACATTATACTGTCATATTATTAGTAATATAAAATATATAATTATAATATCATATTATTATTAGTAGTAGTATTATATTGTATTACATTATAATATTATCAATATTATATCATTATATATATATACAATATATAATTAAAGTAAAATGTAAATACAATATATATTATTGCCATAGCACAATATTAATATTATATATTACATTGTACTATAACATTATACTGTCATATTATTAGTAATATTACATGCAATATAAAATACATAATTATATCATATTATTATTAGTAGTATTATATTGCACTAGCTGTACCCGGCACGCGTTGCTGTGCCCTTTTTAGGAGATGCGAGAAAGTCCAATCATCCACGGTGTGCCCTCCTCTAAACTGCAGTTGGATGGAGTGTGGTTCATGGGGGGGGCATGGTGTGCCAAGTTGGGTCTTTATTGGTCTTGGTTCTGGGCCGCAGTGGTCTGTGGGGAATGATGGGTTTTGAAGTACTACAAATCCCATTTTCCATGGTGGTACTTCAAGTCCCATCATGCATGGTCGGGGCTCTGTGTGCCAAGGTAGGTTACTGTCAATTCAGGCCATACACAATGTCCCATGAGCTGAGGCCTAGTCGGGAGAATCAAGTTAATGAAGTCTTACTGTCAATTCAGAGCGTAAACAGCTTCCCAGTAAGTGAGGGCTAGTTAGGGAAATCAAGTTAATGAAGCCTTACTGTCAATTTTGGGCGTGGTCTGCGATATTTTGGGGTGTAAATTTTCGGTTGGAAGTGATTTGGGTGTTTGTGTTGGGGATTGGCTCAGGCCTTTTCCTTATTATTTTGGCAGTTTATTATGGATCGGAATTTTCATGTTGGCTGGCCAGTGCAGCAGTTATGCAAATCCGCCCTTATTGGCAGCCAATCATGTTGTTCAGAATGTAGAGGCTGGGGGAGTCTTTGGCTGCCCCGGAGGATGCTGGTAAATGTAGTTTTATTTTTACTCGTTGTTTTGGGGGCCTTTTAGGTTTTGGGGGGAAAGTTTCTTTGCTACAATCGTACCTTGCTTGAGGCCTATTTCTGTTGGCAAGTATTGTGTTTCTGCGTTGTAAGGTTTCTTTGTTTGAGGTATACATCACATGACGTGAACCCATTTATATAATAGATTACATTATAATACTATCAATATTATATGTATGTACATTATATTATATTATAATCACAGTGCAGGAGGCAAGATGGAACCGCCTTCCTGGCCCCGCTCTTCACTCTGATCTCAGGCATTCTGAAGTCAGAACCAATCCTTAGCCTGGGAGCCCCCTGGTGGCCAATGGAGTGGCTGCAGCCGAACAGGTGAGATGATAGACTACTAATAGTAAGAGGGAAATAGGTGGTAATGCTATGAGGGAAAATGCCCGTGTCTTTTATGATGGGAAATAAATAGTCAAGGGAAGATACACACACACACACACACACACACACAGGCCTACCTGAGGTAGGTGGGGGGCTCTGTGCTGATGGAGACGGCCTTGTACTTCTCGTCATTTCCGTCCAGGATCTCCTCCACTTCGCAGGCCTTCAGGAGGGTGACGCTGGTGGCCAGGGTGGTGTAGCCGTGGTCTGGAGGGGGACACGAGACACAGAGCCTGATGCTGCAGCTGCAGCAGAGGCGGCCAATGCCATGGCGGGCTGAATGTACGGAGGGGAGCCTTCCAGGAGAGAGATGAGTGGTATCGGCCTAGGAAAGGATATCTAGGAGCCAAGAATGTGGTGCTGCAGCAAAAAAGGCCAATGCAATTCTAGGCTTAATCAATGCAAGTATTGAGGTAAGTAAGACAGGATGTGAGTGAACAACACGTGGCTTTACAGCAAGAAATACTCTAGTTTTGGGACTGGTGTAAAAATCACTGTATAAGATTTTTTTTGTTCCTTGCGTAACACTCAATGCTGTGTTATATAAGCTGGATACATGTTTAATATTATATTTATCTCTGTGATTTATGTACTAAGGATTGCAGTGGATTTGTGGCGCTGGGAATGTGGTACAGCCGGCTAAGTGTCAGCTGCATAAGATCTCTCTGACCAGTAGGTCATGAGTTCGAGGCCTACCCGGGTCAAGGTGGGTGCTCGACCTTTAAGTGTAGCCTGCTGTTGACCTATGCAGCCCGAAAGACAGTTGCATCTGTCAAGTAGGAGATAAAGGTACCACGTTAAGTGGGGAGGCAAATTTTGACTGAATTATGAGGCCATTAAAGAACTCCATTAAAGAATCGCTGAGGAATGCTGAAGGAACAACAAGGGACGCTGGGGACGCTGAGAGATGAGGAGTGCGTCAGCTCCCCCTGGTGGCCAGAATTTGCCTCTGTTCATCTATATGTGTGTACTGCGTACTGTGTGTACTGTGTATGTGGAAATGGCAGAGATTGTCTGCTAAATATGTGTACCTGTAATCCGCTCTGAGTCCCCTCCAGGGCGAGAAGAGCGGAATATAAATAATGTAAGTAAGTAAATATTTGTGTCTTTTGCGATTGTGGGCATCCCTTGTCTTTTGTGTTACGGGATAGGGACCGGCGGTATCTGCCCATGAAAGGGAGATCTAGGCCACTTAGAAGCAAAACAAGCCAGTGCCATTCTGGGCTGAGTGCAGAGGGAAGCATCCCAGGACACAGGTGGGCCATACCTGTTTACGGAAGGGGCCCAGGAGTCTTCATAGATGGGAATCTGAACACGTTGGCATTAAAAGTGTGGCGCAACAGCAAAATAAGGGCCTTGTCAGTGGTGGCTCCTCGGCTTTGGAACGACCTTCCTTATGACATCAGATCAGCCCCCTCCCTCTTGACATTTCGCAAGAAGGTCAAGGCCTGGCTATTTGACCGGGCATTTGCTGATGTAGCATGATTACCAAATTGAGACCTACGGAACGACGCCGCCGCAATCGGATGCCGATTTAATAACGAGACGCTGACATTGTGTTTATAACGTTAAGTGCTAATTTGTATATGATGGAATTGTGTTGATAATTGTTGATATGTTTGTCTTGGGCAGTTCTTGCCACTTGTACACCGCCTCCAGCCTTTGGGCTGAGAGGGGCGGTCTAGAAGCAAAGTAAGTAAATAAATAAATAAATAAGCCCATGCGCTTCTGGACTGGATCCACCCCTCGGAGACTAGTGCCTAACACATTGAGGGAAGTCCCCGTCCCTCCAACTCCGTCCTTCTCTGGAGGTTTTTGAGCAGACACTGGATGGCCATCTGCCGGAAGGGATCGGGTTGTTCCTTCTTTGAGGGGTTGGGCTGGATGGCGTTAAGAGATCCCTCCCTCCCTCCCTCCCGGCTCTGGGACTCAATGACTTACACCTCCGTGGGCTGTGGCTCCGCTGGGACTCTGCAAAGGGAGAGAAAGGAAAGGAGACATGAGGAGGATGCGCATGTAAATACCAGCCTTCCTCACCTACTTAGTGTCATCGACATTCCATGCTTTGTATTGTAATATTACGGAGCAGGGTGAGGCCTCCCAATCCCTCCCGGCAGAGGCCCAGACCACGTCTTCCTCACCATGGGAGGAGGCCACGATCTTCTTCCGCTCCTCGACGGTGGCCAGGCGCCTCCAGAGGGACGGGTAGCGCTTGTAGAGGGAGCCCCGGAACATGCGCAGGTAGTTCCCCACCTGAACTCGTGGTTTGGAGGAGGAGGAGGAGGAGAAAGAAGGGAAGGAAAGAAAGTGGGTGGGAGAAAGAGTGGGGCGGAGAAAAGTCTCTGTGCCCCCCACCATCTCCCTCTTCCTTTGTTAAAGGGACATTCCATTATTTATTATTTATCTATCTATTGCAGGCCTGGGCAAACTTCGGCCTTCCAGGTGTTTTGGACTACAACTCCCACAATTCCTAGCAGCCTATCGGCTGTTAGGAATTGTGGGAGTTGTAGTCCAAAACACCTGAGGGCCAAGTTTGCCCAGGCCTGATCTATCGTGTCGGGAGCAAATAAAACAATTGTATTGCATTAAAAAACAAACAAAACACAGAGTTTGCAAACTTGGCATTCTATTAAATGTCCCTTGACCAGTCGCTGGCCACTTGGAGTGCCCCTGGTGTGGCCATAAGAAGGCCCTCCATTGTGCACATGGCAAGGCTCAGGTTGCATTGAAGTCGGTGGATTGCTCCTCTCCACACGCGCATGCTGTGGGCTCCGCTCTGTAGCCCCATTTCTGAAGGTTGGCTCTGCATCTCGTGGTGCCAGGGTACAGGCTGCTCAGCGCCTTCCAAGTCGCCCCGTCTTCTGTTGTGTGCCCAGGAGGGAGTCTCTCATTTGGGATCAGCCATGGATTGAGGTTCTGGGTTTGAGCCTGCCACTTTTGGACTCTCGCTTGCTGAGGTGTTCCAGTGAGTGTCTGCGGATTTGTCACTGCCTTGCCCGTTCACTATTGGTTATTACTATCATTTAATAATGATAATGCATCATAGAGTTGGAAGAGACCAAAAGGCCCATTCATAATAGTAGCAACAACATAGTTAGATGGGCCTTTCAAGGGCCTTTTATACGACATCATCATCTATTTAAATAACGTCTATTTAATAATAAGCTCAAATTATTTAAAAACAACATAAAATCGTAGATTTGGAAAACCACAAGGGCCATTTCATAATAATAATCTCTCAGCATTACTTCGTGAACGTAGATTCTTAGGAAGGACTTATCCCACGCTTTTTACAAGCGCGTTGATGACTCAAAAGGCCAATCTGAGATAGGCAAGTTTGGTTGCAGAAAGCACAGCAGAAAATCTCCTTGGGTGATGCTGTTTCCAGGTTGCGGTTCTTTCTGCGTTGTCGTTTCTCTTCGAGACCCATTCGGCGTGTGTTCTCAAAAGTGATGTGAGGCCAGGGTGGACCATTGTTGGTGATCAGTCTGGCCGAGCCTGAGATGTTGTTTCAGGGAGTCCTTATATCTCTTTTGGGGGCGCCTCTCTTGCGCTGACCCGTGGCAAGTTCACTGTAGAGTAGTATCTTCGGGAGGCGGTGGTCCTCCATCCTAGAGACGTGCCGTGTTCTCAATAGCGTGGCCTCAACGCTGGTGATCCCTGCTTGCTCAAGGACAGCAACATTCGTCACATAGTCCAGTGTATATTTAGGATTGTGCGAAGACAGCGCTGATGAAAGTTCACCTCCCTGGGAAGCATCATCTCTTCAGACGCCAAGATTGACAAAGAGATCGATCACAGATTAGCAAAGGCATAGAGTGCATTCGGAAGGCTTCACAAAAGAGTCTGGAGCAACAAGCACCTGAGGCAAAGCACCAAAATCAGTGAGTACAGAGGTATCGTACAGTCCGTTCTCCTCTATGGGTCTGAAACATGGGTCACCTATCGCCAACACCTACGACTACTTGAACGCTTTCATCAGTGCTGTCTTCGCACAATCCTAAGTATACACTGGACCGACTATGTGACTAATGTTGCTGTCCTTGAGCAAGGAGGGGTCACCAGCGTTGAGGCCATGCTATTGAGAACACAGCTGCGCTGGGCAGGGCACGAGGTCTCTAGGATGGAGGACCACCGCCTCCCAAAGATACTACTCTATGGTGAATTCACCACGGGTCAGCGCAAGAGAGGCGCCCCAAAAAAGGGATGCAAGGACTCCCTGAAACAACATCTCAGGCTCGGCCAGATTGATCACCAACAATGGTCCACCCTGGCCTCACATCGGGAGGCATTGAGACGCACTATCCACAATGCTGTGGCCTCTTTCGAGAAGACACGCCGAATGGGTCTCGAAGAGAAACAACAAAGAACCGCAACTTGGAAACAACATCACCCAAGGAGACTTTCTGCTGTGCTTTCTGCAACCGGACTTACCTATCTCAGATTGGCCTTTTTAGTCCTCAACGCGCTTGTAAAAAGCGTGGGATGAGTCCTTCCTAAGAATCTTTGTTCACGAAGTAATGCCGAGAGATATACTATATTATAATATATACTGCATATATTATATATTACTATATTGTACTATACCATTGTACTGTAATATTATTAGTAATACTATATATGTATATAGTATAATATAATATATACTACATTTATTTATTTATTTATTTAGATTTTATATACCGCTCCTCCCTGCAGGCTTGGGGCGGTTTACACAGCAATCAATTAAAATACACATACACATAAAACACATATAAAACATCTGATCAGATAAAAGGACATGGTCAGAATTAGCCGGGAGAACTTAAGTTGAAGGCGAGCTTAAACAGAGTTGGTTTGCATGCCCTCTGGAAAGGAACTAACTTCGTGATGGCCCGAACATCGTCCGGCAATGCATTCCATAGTGTCGGAGCCAACACGGAGAAAGCTTCCTTGTCTTGTCACAGAGAGGTGACAGGAGCGGACTGATGGAACTGTCAGGAGATTTTGTTCTTCTGAGCGTAGTGGTCTCGGGGGAACATACGGGGTGAGACGGTCCCTCAGGTACACTGCCCTAGACCATACAAGGCCTTAAAGGTCAAAACCAGCACCTTGAAAACAATCCGGTACTCGACTGGTAGCCAGTCCAACTGCTGCAAGATAGGTGTGATATGCTCTCTCGCCGGTGCTCCCACAAGCAATCGAGCGGCAGCATTTTGCACTAGCTTGAGTTTCTGGATTGTCGGCAAGGGAATGTAGAGGGCATTACAGTAGTCCAGCCTCGAGATGACCGTCGCCTGGATTACCGTGGCCAGGTCACCTCTGGATAGGTAAGGAGTCAGCCGCCTAGCCTGTTGAAGATGGAAAAATGCTATTCTGCTAACCGTGGAGATCTGAGTCTCCATGGACAGCAGTGGGTCCAACTGGACCCCCAGGCTTTTTACCAAGGACGACGGGCTTAGCCGCTCGCCATCCAGGGTAGGCAACCGGCACTCACCAATACCAGGGATCTCCGTCTTCGATGGATTCACCTTCAACCGGCTGGCACGCAGCCAACCAGTCACGGCTTCAAGGCATTGATGGAAACAATCGGGTACGGTCTCCGGCCTGCCGTCCATTCTCAGCACCAGCTGGGTGTCATCCGCGTACTGATAACACTCCAGACCAAAATCGTGAACCAGTCGGGCCAGTGGACGCACATAGATATTAAACAATAGAGGGGAGAGGATGGCGCCTTGGGGGACCCCACAACTTATTGGGAGTCTTCCAGAGATCGTCCCTCCCCACTCCACGTGTTGTCCCCGATCTATCTCAGATTGGCCTTTTTGGTCAAAAACGTGGGGTGAGTCCTTCCTAAGAATCTTCGTTCACAAAGTAATGCCGAGAGAGAGATATATATATACACACTATAATATATACTACATATATTACTATATTGTACCATTACACTGTAATAACAATAATATATACTGCATATACTACATAATAGTTAGGAGAGACTACATAATAATAATAACAATAACAACAATAATACTAAGTGGATGCTGAAGAGGCCACGAGGCCCAAGGCCTGCTTCCCATGCTGCTGAATGGAAGGAAGGCAGGCGTCCTTCCCTGCTTCCTTCCTTCCCGCTCTCTCCGTCGGACCTTCACCCACCTCGGACCCGATCACGTAGAACTCTCCTTCCTAAGGGATGAGTCCTTCCTAAGAATCTACGTTCGCGAAGGAATGCCGAGAGAGAGAGAGATATACACTATATTATGTAGTACATATAGTATTACTAATAATATTACAGTGCAATGGTATCGTACAATATAGTAATGTACTGTATAATATATAGTACATATATTATACAGTACATTACTATATTGTACTATACCATTGTACTGTAATATTATTAGTAATACTATATATTATATAGTACATTACTATTTTATTACTATTACCATAGCATACTGTAATGTTATTAGTTAGATATATAATTTAATTGTTAAATTGTTATTATATTTTTTTCTGGGGGTTTGACTTGTTGCTGTGTTGTATTGAGGGCAGAGGCTGCCTGTGTAAACCGTCCCGAGTCGCCTTCGGGCTGAGGGGGGCGGTACAGAAACGTGACAAATAAATAAATACATAGATAGATATAGACTTAAGCACAGATTTGCGTATGCTGACGTGGGGGTGAGGGTATTCTTCCTGTGGTGCGGGCTGGTAGAGGACTTCCGTTTCCTTCAGGTTGACTTACATGATATATGATGTATAACATATTACTACATATATCATATATTACTATATTATAGAACAGCATCACACTGTAATATTATTAGTTTTATATAGATATAGATACACACACACACTATACTATACTATATACTACATAATAACAAGACTGCTAGGTGGGCGCTGAGGAGGCCACCAGGCCCAAGGCCTGCTTCCCACGCTGGTGAATGGAAGGCAGGCAGGCAGGCCGGGCAGGGCCTCGCTCCCCTCCCGCTCCCCGCTCCCCGGGCCCGGGCCCACCTCGGAGCCGATCATGTAGAGCTCGCCGTCCTCCTCCAGCTGGAACTTGACGGGCTTCTGCCCGAAGGTCTTGCTCAGCGCCATCATCATGCTACTCGGAGGAGGAGCAGCAGCAGCCAGGGCCGGACTGCGCCTGCGCGGGGGAGGGGGCGTGGCCGCACCTTCCGCCGCTCCCCATTGGCTGCTTCGTCGCCGCTTCCTCTTCGCGCCTCCGCGCGGGCGTGGCTTGTTGCTAGGGGCGACGGCCTGGCGTCGCGCGCGGGGACGGCGCCTGCCCGAGGACCCCCCCGGGCTGTCTTCCCCGCTGCCTGTGCGCTTGTCGTGCCGAGACCCAGGGGCGCGGCGGCGATGGCTTCAGAGAAGAGGGAGTGACGAGGCCTGAGGCCTGAGGCGAGGTCCCCTTCGGCCCCGCCCTTTGGGGGAGGAGGAGGAGGAGGCCCTCCCCCGCCCACTGCGCATGCGCCAGGCCCCATCGCCAGAGGTTTCGGTGCTTGTGAGATGCGTTCACGCGGCGTGACGTCCCAGGGCCGTAGAGATGGACGTGAGTCCCCCGCGGGCTTCACACACACGCAAACCCCATGGTGACTAGCGCTATGGTGATTGTTATTCTATTGATATATTATTATATTGTGAGTAATTCATATTTTTTTGAAACCCGCGAAAGAGCGAGCCCGCAATCAGCGAGCCTGCGGGTTCCCTCAGTACTTCGCGGCTCGCTGATTGCGGGCTCGCTCTTTCGCGGGTTTCAAAAAAATATGAATTTTAACTATTTATTTAATGTATTTGGTCTATTTCTGCCCCCCTTACAAAGCGACCCCCCACCCCCAGAGCGGCCCCACACGGGCACACACACGGGACGCAACAACACAAATACCGTAAACATTACAATTCACAATAAAATCTTTATAAAACATTGTACAACATCATCAGTAGATTTATCAACACATTCGCGCCAGTAAAGCCAAGCCGGGAGAAGCCATGTCGCAAAACGCCAATTCCCTTCTCCTGTTGCCGCTGGCCTCTGATCAGACGCCCGGCCCCAGAGCCAGGTCTTCACTTCTCTCCTAAAGGACAGGAGGGAGGTGGCCAGCCTGATGTCCCTGGGGAGGGAGTTCCACAGATGGGGGCCACTGCCGAGAAGGCCCTGTCTCTCGTCCCCACCAACCGCATTTGTGAAAGTGGTGGGATCCAGAGCAGGGCCTCTCCTGAAGATCTTAAGCTACGTGGTGGTTCATAGCAGGAGATACATCCGGACAAATAATCTGGGCCAGAACCATTCAGGACTTTAAAGGTCCTGCCCGGAAGCTGATCGGGAGCCAGTGGTTCGCTCCCTGTACGCTGCTCCCGTTAACAACCTGGCCACCAACAGTTGGACTATTTGGAGCTTCCGAGAAGTTTTCAAAGGCAGCCCCATGTAGACAGCATTGCAGTAGTCTATTCGGGATGTAACCAGAGCGTGGACCACCGTGGCCAAGTCAACTGCTAAAATAATGTACAGTGTTCCCTCACTTATTGCTGGGATTACGTTCCATGACCTCCCACCCGCAATAAGTGAAAAACCGCGATGTAGAGACACTGTGTTTTATTTTAATATGTATACATTATTTTAGTAGTTATACACTATTTTAAGTCTTTATACACTTAACATAAAGGGAAGGGAAGGAAGGAAGGAAGGGAAGGAGGAGGGAAGCCGGAGGAGGAGGGAAAGTGCCTCGGAGAGTGGCAGCGGCAAAAGCTCACAAAACACCGGAAATATCGCGATATATGTTTTAAATTAATATTTTTTTGAAATCCACAACAGCGAATCCGCAATAAGCGAACTGCAAAGTACCGAGGGAACACTGTAGAAATATTAAAATGAATAGAGCGTCCCTACGTCGCGGTTTTCCACTTATTGCACGAGGTCCTGGAACCTGACCCCAGCATGTTGTGAGTTCCACTTTGTGGCTCCATTTCTCCAGTGGTGTAGGGCGCAGACATTAAGAGGCACATCCACTGTCTTGGTAAGATGTGTTCCACACTGGGCATGCATACTTAGCAGCAAAGCGCAAGGGTGGGTGCCTTCACTGTGCCTGGTTGTGATCCCCAGGTTGTGCCGGTCAGCTCCCGTATGATATTGTTTCCAGCGCCGCCCACCTTTTGCTTGATATTCAGGCAGTGCTTCTTGTAGGTCAGAGCATGGTCCAGGGTAACTCCCGGGTACTTGGGTGTGCTGCAATGCTCCAGTGGGATTCCTTCCCAGGTCATCCTCAGAGCTCGGGATGCTTGTCTGTTCTTAAGATGAAAACCACACGCCTGTGTCTTAGGTGGGTCAGGAATCAGCTGGTTTTCCCTGTAATAGGCAGTAAGAGCACCTGGAGCAGTGTTTCTCAACCTTCCTTATGCGGTGACCCCTTAATACAGTTCCTCATGTTGTGGTGACCCCCAACCATAAAATAATTTTCGTTGCTACTGTACTTCATAACTGTAATTTTGATACTGTTATGAATCATCATGTAAAATGTATTTTCATTCACCGGACCACATTTGGCACAAATACCCGATACGCCCAAGTTTGAATACTGGTGGGGTTGTGGGAGGTGATTTTGTCATTTGGGAGGTGTAGTTGCTGGGATTTATAGTTCACCTACAATCAAAGAGCTTTCTGAACTCCACTAACGATGGAGTTGAACCAAACTTGGCACACAGAACTCCCATGACACAACAGAAAATACTGGAAGGGTTTGGTGGACATTGACCTTGAGTTTGGGAGTTGGAGTTCACAGGACTACATCCAGAGAGCACCGTGGACTCAACGCTCCCTCCCATAGATCTGGATCAATATTACCAAATGTGAAACAGGTGGAGAGGGAGGGAAAATAGACCTTGATATTTAGGAATTGATAGTACAGATGCCTGGATTTATTTATAGTTCACAAATACAACCAAAGGGAACTCCACCAACAATGGAAGGAACCAAAAATACAGAACCCCCATGGCCAATAGAAAATAATGTAAACCTGATGGTCCACTGGGACCCCTCTCCAAAACACATAGAGCAGCAGGGGTCGCCTCCCAGGTTGAGGGGTAAAAGGGAAGAGGAAGAGCTTCAGGGAGCTTCAGTTCAACCATCTCAAAGCTCCCTGCTTGAGCAGTGATGGTTGTTGTTGTTCTGAAATACAACAATAAGAATGATAATAAGACATAACTGAGTCTTCTTTAAGAGGTTAAATGGAAAATAATAATAATAATAATTTTGTTATATATATATATTTGTTATTTCTTCAAGTATGAAGGAGAAAAGTAGAAGGTAAATAAACATGATGATGAGACATGGCCATGTTTTCTTTAAGAGATTAAATGGGACATCACAATAATAATAATGATTATTATTATTATTGCAGGTATGTAACAGATGAGGGAAAAGACCCACAAAATGTGCCTCGCTTGTTGTTGCTGCAGCGTTTGCAGGGAAAGGCCCGGATTCGAGAGGAAAGCGGAAATTGCAGCAGAATCTTATAATTTTGCCCAAAAAATCCACAACGAACATGAAATTTCCACGCCTGAGGAAAATAGTGAAAACACCTGGGAAGAAAAAGAAGCGAAAACATAAAGTTGGCAGAAAAAGAAAACACAAAGATTCCGGGGAAACAAATGGAGGTGAGCAATAGTGTTACAACAAATATTATTTATTCGCGGCATGATAATTCGAATGTTAAGGAATTTTATCGATGGTTTTATAATAATGTTTTTAACTGTGCCAATTTTTTAAATTGAATGTGTATGCGGATTGCATCACTGATGCACATGTGAAGCCGCCCTGAGTCGAAGATAATAGTAATAATAATAATAATAATGTCCTGTTTTTTTGCTTTTAATTCAATAATTTAGGGGGAGAGAGACAGTTCCAGCCCTTTGCATTCAGCCACCCACAGCTTGAGAATGAAGTTCTATTCTCAAAGCAGGTCTTGATTGGGAGATTTTAGCTCAGGGGCAGCCCCGCTTCCCTCCTGCGGTGGTGCAAGGTGGGCCTGACTCTCTTTGGCCTCCCCTTTCGTCAAGAGACCCCCAAAGGCCGTCCACACCAACCTTGCCACAGCCTGGAAGATCTTGGCATTGAGGCAAGCTCACCAGGATGAGAGATGGAAACAAATCTTATCTCCGTCTTCCCTGGAATCTTAGAAAGACCGCTCTAAAATTCCCCCTTCACACACTCCATAGAGCAGGCCTGGGCAAACGTCGGCCCTCCAGGAGTTTTGGACTCCAACTCCCACAATTCCTAACAGCCGGTAGGCTGTTAGGAATTGTGGGAGTTGGAGTCCAAAACTCCTGGAGAGCCAAAGTTTGCCCAGGCCTGCCATAGAGAGACGAAGCCAACTTACCTCCCCCTTCTGTGGCAGGTAGACAGAGCGCAGGCTGGTACAATCTTCCTGACATTCCTGAGGACACTATTCAAGCCCTCCGGACAGGTGGCCAGCCAGCCTCTGTTGAATAATACTACTACTAATAATAATAATAATACTACAACCATAGTATCCTGAGTTGGAAGGGACTCCCAAAGGCCATCCAGTCCAACCCCCACCTGCTTTCACGCAGGCAAAACACAATCAAAGCCCTCCAGACAGATGCCCATCCAGCCTCTGCTTAAAAGCATCCAAAAAAGGAGCTTCCAATGGACTCAGAGGCAGAGAGTTCCCCTGCTGAACATCTCTCTTGACTTACGTTTCCTGCCCTCCCATGGGTCACAGTTGTGGGTTGAATATCTTATCTATCTATATCTATCTATCTATAAACATAATAAAAGTGACCTTGACATTTGGGAGTTGTAGGTACTGGGATTCGTAGTTCACCTGCAATCAAAGAGCACCCCTTCCTTTTGCCCCTCAGCCGCTTAAGCGGAAAGGGAAAAGGAAAAGCTTAAGCGGCTGAGGGGCAAAAGGAAGGAGCCCGAGGCCGTTAGGAATTGTGGGAGTTGAAGTCCAAAACACCTGGAGGGCCAAAGTTTGCCCAGGCCTGATCTATACTGTAGAATTAATGCACTTTGATATGCTATGGGTCAGTGCTGTGAACCCATGGGCGCAGTGGGTTAAACCCTTGTGGCAGCTGAACTGCTGACCTGAATACCTGAAGGGCGGTGGTTCAAATCCGTGAGATGGGGTGAGCTCCTGTTTGTCAGCCCCAGCTTCCCATGCAGGGACATGAGAGAAGCCTCCCACAGGGTGGTAACACATCCAGGCATCCCCTGGGCAACGTCCTTGCAGACGGCCAATTCTCTCACACCAGAAGCAACTTGCAGCATATTCCCAAGCAGTGTCTGACATGATATTTTTTTTTAATGGGAGCTTTGCAATGTCTTAATCTGATCTGGATGTTTTTAACGTGTTTTTAACTTAATATTTTATTTACTGTTTTAAACTGTTGCTATTTGTGTTTATATTTGTATTATATTGAGGCTTTGAATTGTAGCCTCAATTCATCCAGAGTTTCGGGGTGGGGTCTCACCTGTACGCAGATGATGTCCAGCTCTGTCCCTCCTTCCCACCTGCTACTAAGGAGGCTGTTCAAGTCCTGAACCGGTGCTTGGCCGCTGTGACGGACTGGATGAGGGCTAACAGATTGAAACTATATCCAGACAAGACAGAGGTACTCCTGGTCAGTCGTAAGGCCGAACAGGGCATAGGGTTATAGCCTGTGCTTGACGGGGTGACACTCCCCCTGAAGGCGCAGGTTCGCACTCTGGGAGTGATCCTGGACTCATCGCTGAGCCTGGAAACCCAGGTCTCCGCAGTGGCCAGGGGAGCTTATGCATAGTTAAAGCTTGTGCGCCAGCTGCGCCCATACTTTGGGAAGTCTGACTTGGCCACGGTGGTCCACGCTCTGGTTACATCCCGAATAGACTACTGCAACACTCTCTACGTGGGGTTGCCTCTGAAGACTGCTCAGAAGCTGCAATTAGTCCAACACTCGGCAGCCAGGTTACTAACAGGAGCGGGGCACAGGGAGCACACAACTCCCTTGCTGCGCCAGCTCCACTGGCTGCCAATTAGCTTCCGGGCACAATTCAAGGTGCTGGTTTTAACCTACAAAACCCTATACGGTTCTGGCCCAGTTTACCTGTCCGAACGGATTCTCCCCTACGAACCATCAAGGACATTAAGATCCTCCGGAGAGGCCCTGCTCTCGGTCCTGCCGGCTTCGCATGCGCGGCTGGTGGGGACAAGAGACAGGGCCTTCTCTGTGGCGGCCCCTCGGCTGTGGAACTCTCTCCCAAGTGACGCTAGATCTGCCCCCTCCCTGTTGTCCTTTAGGAGGCTGGTGAAGACCTGGATGTGGAGCCAGGCCTTCCCTGAATAGGCCGAGATGGGCTGTTGTCTGAATGTATGACCACGTTTACAGACTGAGTGGAATTGTTTTAATGGCCATGTGGTTTGATGCTGGGTTTTTATGTATTTTAATATGTTGTTGTCATTGTTTTTAAATTGTATAGCATTGAATTTTTGCTGTTATGCCGGTCTGAGTCCCTCGAGAGAGAGGTGAGAAGGTCGGGGGACAAAAGTTTTAAATAAATAAATAAATAAATAATAGCCGGCTTGTAAACCGCCCTGAGTGTCCGCCCCCCCTCCAGGGGGGGGGGGGGTGTTGAGAAGGGCCGGATAGACATATTGGAAATAAATAAACAATGTGGGCCTTGCAGGGTACCCAAGCGAGTTGCTACATCTAAAGTGCAGGAGGCCTTCCTTGGACCCTTCCCTGGCTGGGAAGCGAAGTAGGAGGGAGGGCCGAGCCAGGCCCTTTGGTGTGGACGCCAGCCCCCTCCGCACATGCATTCCTCCTCCACGGACGTAATGAATGCAGCTGGTGGGCGTTGGGACTCCGTGGCCTCTGCCAGGTTCATTCTCTGGAGCCAGGAGAGCGCAGCTTGTGCCGAGAGGAAAGGCTTGCGGAGGGGACGCCTGGCTTTGAAAGGCCTCCAAGCCACCATGGCTATGGGCCAGCAGCAGCAGCAGCAGCTCCCATGATCACCAGCCTGCCTCTGGGTAAAGTTAGAAGTGGTGGGAGTGGTTATTCAATAGGATCCAGTGACCCCTTCACTGCCCGCAGGCCTTACCCTGGACTCAGGCAAGACACAACATGAAACGCAAATATGCCGAAGGGGAGGCGCCTGGCTCTGCCACAAACAGCCCACGGGAGAATAACCACCTGGGCGTGTTTGTGGAGAACACGCTGAACATGAGCCAAGCGTGTGATGCAGCCGTGGAAAAGGCCAGTGGGCTTGAGGGCCGCCTCCAAAGGAGCCGGGGGCCCAGGTGGAGCCGGGTAGAAGCCCTGGTGCCTCGAGTCCACTTTCCCTGGAATCCCAGTGTGTCCAGTTCTGGGCCCCACCGTTCAAGGGAGACCTTGACCCTCAGCTGGAAGGAGTCCAGAGGAAGGGGGCGACCCAAAGGATCCAAGGTCTGGAGGCCATGAAGAATCCCTATGAGGAGCGTCTTAAAGAACCGGGCATGTTTAGCCTGAGAGAGGGAGGCCTGAGAGACAGGTATAAACCACACGTGAGGGGGTGTCCTCGGGAAGAGGGAGCCTTTGGGGGTCTCTTGTCCATGAACCTGCCAATGCCCACGAGGCAGGGTGGGCATCTGTGGGGAGGGCTTGGATTGTGCTCTCCCTGCATGGAAGCAGAAGGGGGTTAGGCTAGGTTGCCTCAAGGGGCCAAAGGAGGGGCAGGGGGCTCCCCACAGACCCCCACCCCCCACTGACCTCCTCCAGGGCTGTTTCCTCATGCAAAGCAGGGCCGCCTTCCAGCACTTCCAGGGGCCTCTGTTCCAAAGCCTCCAAGGAAGGAGCGTCCACCGGACTCCCTCCGACGCAGAGAGTTCCCCTGCTGAATAGCTGCTCTCCTTGCAGTCAGGAAGTCAGGTGCTGGGACGGAGGCTCTCCCTCCGGGTCCCTTCTCCCGGGAGTCTCCCCATTCCCTTGGTTCTCTCAGAAGGAGTGCGTCATTATCACTCACGCCATCCTGGTACTAACACATGCTGACAGGGCCAAAAGGCCTTCCAAGTCGCCCCATGTTCTGCGTGCCCAGAAGGAAGTCTCTCGTTTAGTATCCGCCACTGATCGAGGTTCTGGCTTTTCGCCTGCCACCTTTGGACTCTCGCTTGCTGAGCTGTTCCAGCGAGTGTCTCTGTAGATCTTAGAAAACTATGTCTTGATTTAAGTCGTTGCCATGCTGGCTGATGTCCGAACAGGGGATGATGGGCCGGAGATGTCGCTGGCAAATGGAGATGCCAAATGATACTGGAAGGGAACGTGAGCCAGCCATGAAGATCAATGGCCCTGATGTGTTGGAAGGGGGACTGTGGTATGTGGGGAAGGGCCAGCACCAGAGGATCTCACTCCGTGAGGGGGGACATAGTTAGGCAAAGGCCACCGTGTGTCCCTGGGCTGTCGTGCAAGGCTCTTGTGTCCCGAACAAGAAAGGTGCCTGGCCCCTTCACCCCCGGTGCGCCGTGAGGTGAGGCTGAGCCCATTGCAACAACACACGCAGAGGAGCAAAGGGCCCCGAGTTGTAGCTCAGCCGTTTCAGCGGTCAGGGGCTGATGGGTTCCCCGGTGAGTCGGAAGGGGTGGTGGGCTTTCCTGGGACCCAAAGAGATACAGGCCAAGGGAGTGGAAGGGCCTCCAGTGGTGATGCAGGCCAAGAGAGTGCCGTGGTTGCCTTTGGGCTCCAGGGTCAGTCACAGGAGTCGGAAACAACACCCGTGGGTAAGGAATCGAGTGAAAATGGATGGGCAGGAAGCTCTCACCGGAGAACAGCTGGTGAGCTGAGCCAGGATGGACGCCTGAAGATCAGGCCAGATGGTCACCTCCATTGAACCCCAAGGCTCTGTGCCTGGGAAACAGAGAGAGAGAGTCCGCCGTGGAAGGCGTCATGACTTCATGTGTGTTCTTAGGAGCTGCGAGTGTTGGCCTTCAATGTCCAGTTGAGGCAACAGGGCTGGCCTTGCGGGAGAGGCCGGGCCTGGCTTCCCTCCTGGGCCTTGTTTCAAGCCAAGCCTTGGGAGTGGGCCGAAGTCTCTCCTGTGAAGTCTCCTGGGCTTTTCCTCTGGTCTTCCTGCTCCAGTTTCTCCTGACTCGACCTTGGTGGTTTGGGGCTGTTCTTGGAGGGGGTTCCCTCTGGACTCACTCATGCGGACACGTGGGTGTCTGTTTGGTTCTGGCCTCCTGACCGCCCGTCTCGTGGGTGGCTCCCCTTCCCCCTTGGCTCCTGCTGCTTCCCCCATTGACTTGCCTGCCTTTGGGACAAGAAGCGGCTGCCTTCTCTTCTGGGTTCTTGTGTGGCGCTCTCCCCCCCCCGAAATCCACGCCCGCCAGCCAAGGGTCTTGGCAGAGGGAGGGGTCACTCGGGGGGGGGGGGCTGCCTTCGGGAGACAAAGACCCAGGAGTTACCAAGGGCTTGATGAGAGAGAGAGAGAGAGAGAAGGGAAGCCAAGGGGGAAGGCTCCTCCGGGGAGCGAAGGGCAGCCCTTCTGGACTCAGGCCTCGGCCTTTTAGGATCTCCACACGGGGGGGGGGGCGAATGGTCAAGGGAGCGCCCGGCCTTGCCCGTGAGAGGACCCGCATCCCCCCCCCCCAGAGAGAGAGAGGAAGCGCCCTTAGGGGGGGAGGGAGAAGGGGGTCCCGGTCTCCTTCCTTCTATCCATCCATCTCCCCCCCCTTCTCTCTCTGGAGTGAAGCCCCCGGGGGTGGCGCCGTGGGTTCAGCCCTTGTGCCGGCAGCAGGTCGGAAGGTCGAACCCGGGGAGAGCGGGCTGAGCTCCCGCCTGTCAGCTCCAGCTCCCCACTGCGGCCGGGCGCAGGAGAGGAGCCTCCCGCCAGGATGGGAACCCGTCCGGGCGACGTCCTTGGAGGCGGCCCACCCCCTCCTTCCCCCCCTCCCCCCAGAAGGGGCTGCCCGTTTCCCAGTCACGAAGATAAAAGCCGGTGCCCCTCCCCAAGCGGGCTCCCGCCTGCCCCCCCCCCCGGCGGCAGCGGCAGGTGGTCCTCCCCCTCCTCCCTTCTCCTCCTTCTCCACGGGAAGGAACCGGGCTCCGCGGGGGAGGGGGGGGGGTCTTCGTCCCGGCCGGTGGGGACTGCTCAAGGCTTCTTCCCCCCTTCCTTCGTTCCCTTTTTCTTTCCTTCTCTCCTTCCTCTTCTCTTCCTTGCCCCCTTTTCTTTCCCACCCTCTTTCTCTCCTTCCTTCCTTCCCTCTCGTCGCGACCTCTCCTCTCTTGGCTTCCTTCGAAGGCGACTGAGTGGGCGAGTGAGTGGGTGAGTGAGTGAGTGAGCCTCTGGGGGGCCGCCACGCGCGCCGCCTTGGTGGAGCCCCGTCCGCCGAGCTGCCAGGAGCGCGGTGCGAAGGGGGCGGGGCCTCTGGGGAGGGGGCGGGGGCGGGGGTCCCCCCTCCCCTCTCATTCTTTCTCTCTCTCTCCGCCTTCCTTCCTTCCTTCCCTCCTTCTGCCACGGGGGGGGGGGAGGAAGACAAAAGGCAGAAGAGGGAGGAAGACAAGACAAGAGGAGGAACAAACACATCAAGAAAGAAAGAAAGAAAGAAAGTTGGGAAGGGGCGGAGGGGGGGGGGCCCGCCAGAGACAGACAGACAGACAGGAGGGGGAGGGGGAGGGAAGTTGTGGACCAAAGAGAGGAGGAGAAAGAGAAGAGAGGGAAGGGAAGGAAGGAAGGGGGGCCGGCAGGAAGACAAAAGGCAGAAGAGGGAAAGAAGGAGGGAAGAAAGAGAGAAAGTTGGAGAGAGAGGGGGGGCACAACAGAGGAATAGGGGGGCAGGGGGGGAGGAAAGTTGTGGGCCCAACAGGAGGAGGAGGAGGAGGAGGAGAGCGGTCTTCTTCCAGGTAAGGGGGAGGGGAGGGGCGGGGGGAGCGCCTTCTTGGCTTCCGAGGGGCGCCTTCTGCACATGCTCTGGAGCCCCGCTTGCCCTTGGCCCCATCCTTCCTTCCCTCCCCTCCATCCCTCCCTCTCTCCGGGGCCGCTCCCTTCTCCCTCCGGGAAGGAAAGAGGGCGGCGGGCGGTCATCCCGGGCGGGGCAGGACAGACAGCTGGCCGGCGGGCGGGCGGGCTGGAGAGAGAGCAGGCGGGGGAGGGGGGGAGGGAGGCAGGGGGCCTGGCCTGGCCTCTTCCTCTGGAGGATCTCCTGCTCCTCCCTTGGGGGAGGGAGGGGGAGGCTTGGCCCTGGCGCGACCCCTCCTCTCTCCCCCCCACGGCGCGACCCTCCCCCCTCCATCTGCCGGCGGCCTCCTAATCCCTGGAAGGCTGGCGCACCGAGGGAGGGGGGGGGAGGGAGGGGTCGTCGGGGACACAGCCAGAGACCCCCGAAGGCTAGGGGCCAGCACCAAAGCAGCCCCAGCTGGAGGGGAGGGAGGCCCCCGGGGGATGGGTGGGTGGGTCCCCTGCCTGCCCGCCCTCCCTCCCCCTCGGGCCCAGGGCGGCAGGAGAAGTCAACAAGGCAGCAGCTGCGCCCCTGAGCAGCACAACCAGGCCCAAGGGGACGCAGAGGGGCAGGCCAGGGCCAGCCCACAAGCAGAACACAAGCTGCAACAAGGGTCTCCACAACAAGGGCACCATCCCAGTCGCAACACTTGAGTGGCGCGGGGGTTTTCTGCTGTTGCGACTGGGATGGTGACCTTGTTGTGGAGACCCTTGTTGCAGCTTGTGTACTGCTTGTGGGCTGCCCCTGGAGTGCGCCTCGGAGTCCCTTTGGGGAGGTGAGGGGGAGGATGGTTTGTCCCACCCTGAAGGTTCTGCTCCCGGGCCCAGTTCTGCTTCACACCCTTATGCATGGCTTACATGGAGGTTTCGGGCAGGCCTGGGCCAACTTGGACCCTCCCTCCATCCCTCCTTCCATCCCAGTGTTTGGGACTGCAACTGCCCCCATTCCTCCCGCCCTGGAGGGCATGACTCCACAGGGGTGTCACACACACACTCCCCTTGCCTCCTTTCCAACACAACTTCTGAGGAGACTATTATTTATTTATTTATCATTTGCGCTTATCGGTCGCCACTCCCAATGTGGCTCGGGGCGACTTACAACCAGGGGCGGTCTAAGGTTATTTTATATAGTAAGCCAGTGTTTCCCAAACTTTTTTGAGCCGCGGCACACGCCTCGGAGTCCCTTTGGGGAGGTGCCACCTAGTGTCCACCACCAGAACTTTAGCAACACTGTAGGAGCAAAGCACCAGCGCCACCTAGTGTCCACCACCAGAACTTTAGCAACACTGTAGGAGCAAAGCACCAGCGCCACCTAGTGTCCACCACCAGAACATTAGCAACACTGTAGGAGCAAAGCACCAGCGCCACCTAGTGTCCACCACCAGAACTTTAGCAACACTGTAGGAGCAAAGCACCAGCGCCACCTAGTGTCCACCACCAGAACTTTAGCAACACTGTAGGAGCAAAGCACCAGCGCCACCTAGTGTCCACCACCAGAACTTTAGCAACACTGTAGGAGCAAAGCACCAGCACCACCTAGTGTCCACCACCAGAACTTTAGCAACACTGTAGGAGCAAAGCACCAGCGCCACCTAGTGTCCACCACCAGAACTTTAGCAACACTGTAGGAGCAGCACCAGCGCCACCTAGTGTCCACCACCAGAACATTAGCAACACTGTAGAAGCAAAGCACCAGCGCCACCTAGTGTTCACCACCAGAACTTTAGCAACACTGTAGGCAAAGCTCCAGCGCCACCTAGTGTTCACCACCAGAACTTTAGCAACACTGTAGAAGCAAAGCACCAGCGCCACCTAGTGTCCACCACCAGAACTTTAGCAACACTGTAGGAGCAAAGCACCAGCACCACCTAGTGTCCACCACCAGAACTTTAGCAACACTGTAGGAGCAAAGCACCAGCGCCACCTAGTGTCCACCACCAGAACTTTAGCAACACTGTAGGAGCAAAGCACCAGCGCCACCTAGTGTCCACCACCAGAACTTTTTAGCAACACTCCACCACCAGAACTTTAGCAACACTGTAGGAGCAAAGCACCAGCGCCACCTAGTGTCCACCACCAGAACTTTAGTTTTGTAAGTACTTTAGAAACATTTAGAAGCATGATTTAACAGGCCTGCCCTTTACATATTCAGTCAGAGCTTCCTTTGTGGACCGCAATGTCCAGTTACATAATGTTTATTGCAAAATCAACACAGTCACAGAGTTGGAAGGGACCCCAAGGGGCCTTCATGCACAACCTAAGCCCTCCTGACAGATGGCTATCCTGCCTCATAGGCATTAGTAGGTTCATGGAGAAGTTGGGCTACGGAATCGTCAGCTCCTAGAAAGGGAAGGGGCCCCAAAGGCTATCCAGTCCAACCCCTGCCTGCACAACCTGCTGGTTCCTTCAACACTCGTGGACGCAGTTCACATGACCCGGGAGACTTGGATGTCTTTAGAGTGGCTGCCAGGTATTCGTGGGCTCCTTCTTGACCTCTTTGGGGCTGCCTTTCCCCGATGATGACCTTGCCTTCTCCTCCGCCTTGCTTAGGCCGAACCCCAGTCTCCTCCTTTGGGGAGAAAGACAACGGAGGCCAAGGCGTTGTGGGCCCGCTCGACGTCTTCCCTGCGCTGTTTCCTGGTTCTTCCTCTTTCTATTGACATAGCCAGAGAACACCTCTTTATGGCTTGTCTGTCGCCTCTCTGGCCAGCCTGGGCTCATCGGTGCCTTGGCCTTTCTGACCCATTCCCTACACAGGTTGCTTCTGTGTCCGAATGCCTCTTTGGTGATATCCCCCCTTTTTCATGTCTTCTGGGTCTCTCTTTGAAATCCTGGCCCAGTCCAAAGTCCTTTGGGCGCCCGTCCTGGTGGTCTCTTGAGTCCTTGAGACCCTTCCCATCCTTGTTCCCCCCTTCATGCTCTCCATGGTTTCGGGGACTGGAATCCTGCGTCTCTTCCCAGGTGCCTCTCTTCCCTCGGCGTGGGGTCAGGCTGCGTGGTTTCTGGGCTGTGTGGCCAAGATGTTCCAGCATTTGGAACATCTGGTTTCTGGGCTGTGTGGCACAAGATGTTCCAGCATTTGGAACATTTGGCCTGCACCTGTGGCTCATGGGGCCAGTGTACCTCAGGGACCGCCTCACCCCATACTGTCCCACTAGGCCACTACGTTCAGAGACGGGGCAACTTCTGGAGGTCCCTAGTTTCAAAATGGACCACCTCACTACTACTACAAGGAGGGCCTTCTCGATAATTGCCCCCACTTTGTGGAATGCATTGCCTTCTGATGTTCGCGCCCTTACAGATCTGTTGGCATTCCGGAAGGCGTGCAAAACTCTCCTGCTTCGGCAGGCATTTGGTGCTTAAGATTGCTGACCCTCGGTTACCCGCCCTCCTATTTTATATGCACAGCTTTTGTAGAGTTGTATGTAATCAATGGTCCTATTGTGTTTTTCTTGTTTTTGTCGTGTTTTTAGTGTGTTTTTAATCTTGTGATTCCACTGTTGTAAGCAGGGGCGGTCCGACGTATACGCGAAGTAAGCGGCCGCTTAGGGCGCCAACTTCTGGGAAGGGCGCCATCTTCTGGGAAGGGCGCCGCCACGCCGGCTGCACAGTCGTAGCAAACCTCCCTGCAGTTGTGTCGGCTTCAGCGCCTGGCCTGCAGGAGCTTCTGGGCATGCACAGAGATTTTCGCGCTGAAGTTGGGCTCCGGAGCCACTGCACATGCCCAGAAGCTCCTGCAGGTGCTGAAGCCAAAGCCTGTGAACACGTCACGTCACGTCAGCACTCCGTCCGTATTCGGCACGCAGGGGGCAGAGGCAAAGGGAGAGGCTTAACAGAGAAGCTCCTGCAGGCGCAGAAGCCTGTAAACACGTCACGTGACGCAATTGGGCAGGCAGGGGGCAGAGGCAAAGGGAGAGGGGGCGGAGACAAAGGGAAAGGGGGCGGAGACAAAGGGGGGCGCCAAAGTAATGTTTGCTTACTACAGTGTTTCCCAACCAGTGTGCCAGGGCACACTAGTGTGCCGTGAGCGATCATCAGGTGTGCCGTGGGAAATTGGAACCTCCAAAGGGGGGGGGGGGGGGAGAGTCTAGTGTGTTGAAGTATATAAACCCTAAGAAACCTACCTCGATAAAAGCACAAAATTACAACCCCCTCCCCACCCGTTGTCTACTTGGTCTCTCCCTCTCCATGCATTGGGAAGGCCCGCCTCCCTTTCCCCAAGTAGAGACCTCCTCTTGCCTCCTGGGGGGTTCTGTGTGGGAAGTTTGGCCCAGTTCTAAAATTGGTGGGGTTCAGAATGCTCTTTGATTGTAGGGAACTATAAATCCCAGCAACTACAACTCCCAAATGTCAAGGTCTATTTCCCCTGAACTCCATCTGTGTTCATATTTGGGCATATTGAGTATTCATGGCAAGTTTGGTCCCGATCCAACATTGTTTGAGTCCACAGTGCTCTCTGGATATAGGTGAACTACAACTCCAAAACTCAAGGTCAATGCCCACCAAACTTTTATAGTATTTTCTCTTGGTTATGGGAGTTCTGTGTGGGAAGTGTGTGTCTTTCTGCCATTCCTGCCAGGATATCTATGTTGTGTTCATCGAAACAGGCCCAGGTTTCACACTGAGTGTATAAATACATTTAAAAACACATTAACTACATGTATGACTGTGTTAGAGTGTCATTTTGTGTCATTTTGGTTGGTGGTGTGCCCCAGGATTTTGTAAATGTGTCCACCACCAGAACTTTAGCAACACTATAGAAACAAAGTACCAGCGCCACCTAGTGTTCACCACCAGAACTTTAGTTTTGTAAGTACTTTAGAAACGTTTAGAAGCATGATTTAACAGGCCTAGTAAAGGGATGTCTTGAGGGAGCAGGCCCGGTTTCTGCCGCCCTGGAGACTCAGCGCAGACTCATGGGTGGGTTCCCATGACAGGGAAGAAAGGAGATTCCACTGATTAGGAAGAACTTCCTCACTGTAAGGAGAACTGTTCAGCAGTGGAACTCTCTGCCTCAGAGTCTGATGGAGGCTTCTTCCTTGGAGGCTTTTAGAAAGAAGCTGGGTGGCCATCCATCGGGGATGCTTTGATGGTGCTCTTCTTACATGAAGACGGAATAAAGGGGGTTGGACTGGATAATGGCCTTTGCTCTCTTCCAACGAATTCCATCATCAGCATCATCACTAGCTGTCCCCTGCCACGTGTTGCTGTAGCCCAGTCTGTGTATATGTGTTTTGTGTGTATATGTGTGTATATATGTGTATATATATGTGTTTGCGTGTATATATGTGGTTTTGCGCATGTGTTGTAATGTAATTTTTTTGGTTTTTGAAGTCATTTCCGCTGTGTTTCCCAGTGTTTTGATGAGTGATGGTCACTTGTTGGCCTGAGAGGTGTCTTGTGTCCAAACTTGGTGTCAATTTGTCCAGTGGTTTTGGAATCCCACAAATGAACACGACATTTTTGTTTATATAGATAGATAATTATTAGGAGGCTGGATGTCCATCTGCCTGGGGGGGGGGGGGCTTTGAGAGTGCTTTTCCTGCATGAAGGCAGAAGGGGGTCGGACTAGATGGCCTTTGGAGGACCCTTCCGACTGCATGCATCCGCAAAGCGGGAGGAGGACATCCCTCTGCAGCCTCTCCCTCGCCTTCCTCCTTTCTGTCCACTCAGCTCCCCAGGCCTGTAATCATGGCATTGCCTGCATGGCTGCGGCTGCCTTTCTGGCCACAGGATCCTGGCCTCCCCATTGGAGGAAAAGAAGGCCCAAGAAGGATCTGTCTTGGAGAGCTGGGCAAGAGTGTCCTCAAGCACTGAGCTTAACCCCCCCCCCCATCCCTATCCCCAAAAAGGCGGAGGCAGAAGGAGCGGGGAAGGGAGGGATCCTAGGTGGAAGGGACCTTGACGGGCCATCCAGCCCAACCCCCTTGATTCGGCCTTCATGCAGGAAAAGCACCATCCAAGCCTCCCCCACCCAGTAGTAGTAGTAGTAGTAGTAGTAGTAGTAGTAGTAGTGTTGGAAGAGACCTCAAGAGCCACCTAGCCTCAATAATAATAATAACAATTGGTATAATAATATCTTCAAAGGCCGTCCAGCCCAACCCCCTTGGTTCGGCCTCCTGTGCTGGGGGTCCTGCTGACCGTGCGGTCTCTCTCCTTCCTTCCAGGATGAAGGCTCTCCTGGGCGTCTGCTGCTGCTGCTGCCGCCGCCCGCAGGTGCTGTGGGCCGCCCTGGCCACCTCCATGACCATCGGCTTCGCCCTGCAGCTTTTGGGGGTCTCCTTCCAGAAGAGGTAGTAACGCCACCCCCACCCCCCTTTGCAGTCCCTTTGCAGCCGCTCACCCAGGCCTGTGCCAACTTGGGGCCTCCCTCCAGATGTTTTGGACTCCCACAATTCCTAACAGCCAGTAACAATACTATAATAATATAACAATAATATGATAATACAAGAATATAATATAATAATTGGTAAAGGTTATTAAGCCTAGTTGTGTCTGACTCTGGTGCTTGTTTCCATTTCTAAGCCAAAGAGTCGGCATTGTCCATAGACACCTCCAAGGTCATGTGGCCACTGGCATGACTGCATGGAGCGCCATTGCCTTCCTGCCAGAGCCATATCTATTAATCTACTCACATTTGCATGTTTTCGAACTGTTAGGTTGGCAGAAGCTGGGGCTAACAGCGGGAGCTCACCCCACTACCCGGATTCGAACCTGCGACCTTTCAGTCAGCAAGTTTAGCAACTCAGCGGTTTAACCCACTGAGCCCCCGGGGGCCCAAATAATATAATAATAGTAATTAATAATATTATATTTGTAAAATAATATATTATAAAAATAATAAAACAATAAATATAACAATATTATAATAAAATAATAATATCAAACAATAAAAATAATATCAAACAATGTTTTCTATTATTATCATATTTCTGTATATACGTTATGTATATATGCATCTATGTATCTCTACCTATATATGTATCTATTGATTTAGCTCTGTAGATACCTTTGTATCTATCTGATTGATTGATTGATTTTATTATTTATGAGTCGCCCTCCACGTCAGTGCTCCGGGCGACTTACACATAGAACACATAAAAGAGTTCAATAGTTAAAAGCTAAAAGAATAGGAAGATTAATTAAAATAGTTCCAGTAACTCAGGCTAAGTCTGGAGGGTGTCCTTAGCCGTAAGCCTTTCGGAAGAGCCAGGTCTTCAGTGCGGTCAGGAACTGGGGCATGTCCCGGATGGCTCTCTGATCCGTCGGCATCAGGTTCCAGAGAACAGGGGCCGCGATGGAAAAGGCTCTCCGTCTCATGGTGTCGAGGCGGGCCTCACTCACACCTGGAATGCGGAGAAGGTCCCTGTTCACTGAACGCGGCGACCTTAAATGGACTGGTTCGGACAAGCGGTCTTTTAAGTAAGCTGGGCCGGCGCCATGGAGGGCCTTAAAGGTAAGCGACAAGATCTTGTGGATGGCTCTGAGCTCGACTGGCAGCCAGTGCAGGCGCTGTAGAGATGGCGCGATATGGCATCTCAGTGGTGTCCCGGTGAGTCTGGCGGCTGCATTCTGCACTCGCTGGATTTTGCGAGTGGTTGACTGCGGCAACCCCACGTACAAGGCATTACAGTAGTCCAGCCGCGATGTCACTGTGGCATGGACCACCGTAGCCAGCGCATCTGATGGGAGGTAAGGTGCCAGTTGACGTGCCTGGCGTAGGTGGAAGAAAGCTCCCTTGCTTGTCGCAGCATCCTGGGCCTCCAGTGAGAGTCTCGAGTCTAGTATCACACCGAGGCTCTTCACTGACGGGGCCGGGATCAGCGGCTCTCCCTCAAAGAGAGGCAGCGGAATGGGTGGCTCTGGGCGTATCTATTATGTATCTATGTATTTATATACTTATCCATGTATATAATAATAAAACATAATAATAATGCCGGTTGTTAGGAATTGTGGGAGTTGGAGTCCAACACTAGGAGGGAGGGAGGGCCCAAGTTGGCCCGTGCCTGGCCTAAGCCAGAGGGAGGGGAGGGGTCCACACGTATGAGAGGGCATGCGCATGTATTAATGACCTCCTTTTGCTCACCTCCTCTTGCAGGGAGCCCCTCCCACAACAACTGCCCCCCTCCCCCAGCCCAACTTGTCGGCCGCGGCAGCACGTGGTCTTCCTGAAGACGCACAAGACGGGCAGCAGCACCGTGGTCAACATCCTGCACCGCTTTGGGGACCTGCGTGGCCTGCGCTTCGCCCTGCCCACCCGCTACCAGTTCAGCTACCCCAGCCCCTTCCAGGCGCGGAGGGTCAAGGGGTGGCACCCCCGTGGGCGCCCCTTTGACCTGCTCTGCCACCACATGCGCTTCAAACTGCCCGAGGTCAGTGGCCAAAGGATTGGGGGGGGCAGGAGGGCCGGAATCCATGCCAGTGGAATGGCATGGGTGCCAATGGTATACCTGAGCATGCACAGAGAGCATGGGCCTTTCCTCTGGCGAAGGTCTTTAGTAGGATGGTGTGGCTGCAAATGGTGCATCAGAGCTTGTGCAGAGAAGGAAGGAAGGCCCCACATGTGTGGAAGGAGGAAGGTGTGGGGGCTGCCAGGGGAGCCAATAGCACACAGCCCCCCTCCCCCAAAGTGAAAGGTCAAAGGTCTATCTTTGCAAGAGAGCCCTCATTTTCCCTCAGGATGACCCTTTCACCCACTCTAGCCTTTCGGTTGCCTTTCGAGGGCTGGTTGGAACGGCAAGACTGTCTATGTCAGGGGTGGGCCATTATTTTTTCCAAGGGGCCACACGGGAGCCAAAAAATATTATGGAGGGTCGCACTTGAAGGCTGAACTACATTCTAATCTACATTATTTATTTATTTACTATATTTACTATATATTACACATCATTAATATTAACATATTAATAGATCAAGAAATATTCATATATTATTAGTATTAATATCATAGTTATTATATTATAGTATAGATATAGGCATTATAATATACGGAAATTATAATATAACATATTATATTATTTATATAAAATAATAATATAAACCACTAGAATAAAATTAAATTCAAGAAGACAAGGTGCGAACCAAGATGGAATGGCCCAATGGCCCCAGCCCAGAGGATGGCAAAGCGGACCCAGCTGCCGCTGCAGCAGAGAAGAGCGGAGCAGCAGGCGATTGGAGGCTGCAGGCCTCTGCCCGCTCTCGGCCTCAGCCGTTCCCCAGCTGATCGGCCTGCTATGGAGTGCTTGCCATCCCTGGAGGCGATCCGGGCCTGCAGGGGGAGCAGTCGGTGATCTGAGGCGGCTGATCACCCTGGCGACCCGGAAGACGATCAAGTGTTCCGGGTCGCCAGGGAGATCAGCCCCCGCAGATCGCTGAGTGCTCCTGCTGCAGGCCCGGATCGCCTCCAGGGATGGCAGGCACTCCAAAGCCGCTGCTCCTTTGGCTGTCTGCCGACACAGGCCCCACAGAGCCCACGATGGGATGGCGGCAGCGGGACCCCTTCCTCTTGGCCCCGCCCCCAACACCCTTCTCCCCGGGCCGGACAGAATCAGCTGCCGGGCCGCATCCGACCCGTGGGCCGCAGGTTGCCCACCCCTGGTCTATGTTGCCCTGGCATTGAAAGCCCGGTGGGCCACCGATTGTGATATGGTGGGTGGGCGTGAATAGAACAGAATAGAATAGCTTGATTGTACATTGCATCCATCCAGATATCTATTGACCTTTCTTTCTATCTATCCATCATCCACATATCTACCTATCTGTCGAACTACCTACTTACCTATCTGCTAATCCATCCATTAATTCATCCATCTACCTTAATAATAATAATAATAATAATAATACTCTATTTATCTATCCCTCTATCGTGGTGGATGGTGTGGGCTAGTCCATGAGGTCACAAAGAGTCGGAAGCGACTGAACGAAGAAATAACAATATCTATCTATCTATCTATCTATGCATCAATCTATCCATGCACCAATCTATCTATTCATCCACCCACCTATAGATCTTTCTATGCATTTAATAATTCATCCATCTATCCATTCAATCTACCTATTGATCAATCTATTGACCTTTCTGTCTATCCATCTATCTACCTTTCTACCGATCTATGTGTCCGTCCGTCTGTTTATGTATGTATGTACAGTATGTATGTATGTATGTACAGTATGTATGTATCTTTTTCTTATGGTTTGATTCATCTATTGTCTATCTCTTAGGGTTTGGTTAATCTCTCTCTCTCTCTCTCTCTCTCTCATATGGAGTGGTTCTTCCAAAGGACCCGTGGGCCGTGCCCCCATTGGGCAGGTGTGCCTGAGTCCTGAGTGTTGGTCTCCTTCCTTCCTTCCTTCCCTCCAGGTGCAGAAGGTGGTTCCTGCGGACAGCTTCTACTTCTCGGTGGTGCGGGACCCGGTCTCCTTGGCGGAGTCGGCCTTCTCCTACTTCCGCGGCGTGGCCTCCGCCTTCCGCCGCGCGCCCTCCCTGCCCGCCTTCCTGGCCGCCCCGCAGCGCTACTTCCGCCCGGGGGAGCGCGGCAACCACTACGCCCGCAACCTGCTGTGGTTTGACTTTGGCCTGGACCCGCCCTCGTCTCCCGGCCCTGCTCCCATCCGGGAGGCCCTGGCCAGCCTGGACCACACCTTCGACCTGGTGCTGGTGATGGAACACCTGGACGAGTCGCTGGTGCTCCTGGCGGAGGCGCTGTGCTGGGACCTGGAGGATGTGGTGGCCTTCCGGCAGAACCTGCGCAGCCCGCGGGCCCTGGGCCCCGCCTTGAGCCCCTCGGACGCAGCCCGGCTCCGGGCCTGGAACCACCTGGACTGGCAGCTGTACGCCCACTTCAACGCCTCCTTCTGGGCCCGCGTGGAGCGCTTTGGGCGGGGGCGCATGGCGGGGGCGGTGGGGCAGCTACGGGCACTGCGGGCGGAGCTAGAGGGGCGCTGCTTGCAAGGAGGGGGCCCCCTGGAGCCCACCCACATCCCCGACCAGGCGGCCCGGCCCTTCCAGTTTGGCCAGGCCCCCATCCTGGGCTATGCCCTGCGCCCCGGCCTCCTGCCCCCCTGGAGCCAGCTCTGCCGCCGCCTGGTCACCCCCGAGCTCCAGTACAAGGACCTGCTGGACGCCAAGCAGTTTCCCCCCATGGCCGCCCGGCGGAACGCCACCCGCCCCCGCCCAGCCTAGGCCCTGCCCTGCCAACCCTTTGCACAGCCATGGGTGGACGAAGGCTTCCTTGCACAGCCGGGAGCATTGGGTGGAGTGTGGGCTGTGCTCCAGCAGCATTTGCTCCTGACGTTTCCCCTGCATCTGTGGCTCATGGCGTTTGCAGAGGATCTGATGGGAGCCGAGCCAGTGGGGGATATCTGCCCAGGGTGGGAGGAAAGAAAGAGAAATCCACCAGAAGCACATGGGCGATTGCAACCGAAAGGAAGGAACCCCGTCTCTGCCTGGGAGGCGTCCAGTCATAACAATGGTTCCCTTGGCCTTGTTTGCTGCCTCGCAGACCTCTTCAGCTCTTGATTGCTTGCAACCTTGAGGCATAGTAGTAATAATAACAGTAATTGATGCAACAGGTTAAACCACTTAGCTGCTGAACTTGCTGACTGACAAGTTGGCAGTTTGAATCCAGGGAGCAGGGTGAGCTCCCACTGTTAGCCCCAGCTTCTGCCAACCTAGCAGTTCAAAAACATGCACATGTGAGTAGATCAATAGGTACTGCCTCAGCGGAAAGGTCATGGCACCCCATGTAGTCATGACCTTGGAGGTGTCTACGGACAACACCGGCTCTTCAGCTTAGAAATGGAGAGGAGCACCAGAGTCCCACTCAATCTAGTCAGACGCGACTAGGGGGAAACCTTTACCTTTTTAGTAGTAGTAGTAGTAGTAGTAGTAGTAGTAGTAGTAGTAGTAGTAGCAGCAGCAGCCTGGCCTTTGTTCCCTTTGAATGGTTTGCCTCCTTGCAGACACCCTCAGCCTGGGTGGTGCTTACTGGCCCGATGGCTTGCAACCTTGAGACATAATCATAACAATAACAACAGAAGTATTTATGTCTGTACAGCGTTTATATTCCGCCCTCCCCACCCGGAAGGAGACTCAGGCGGGATCAGAGAACACATGCACAGCAAACATTCAGTGCCGTTACACAAGGGGCAGGGCAGACAATCCACGTCATCACACAAGAGCAAGCCTGGGCAAAGTTGGGCCTTTCAGGTGTTTTGGACTTCAACTCCACAAGGGGCCTCAGGCCCCTTCCAAAGGAAATTGTGGGAGTTGAAGGCCAAAACACCTGAAAGGCCCAACTTTGCCCAGGCCTGCACTAGAGGAGAACAATCCACTTCAAATCCGGTTTCTGCCTCCTGCAGAATTCTGGGGTTTGTAGTTCACTGAAGTTGCTAAAGGCCCCTCCCTAAACTACAAACCTCCAAATTCTGCAGGAGGCAGGAACCGGATTGAAAGGGGATTTTTCTCTCTCATGTGATGAGGCCCCAGGTGTGTGTATCGTGTTGGCATTTCCCCCAACGTCAGCGTCCTGGAGGTTGTGCTTGATTCCGGCCACAGGGGGCGCTATCACTCTCTCCTCCATGCCTGATGGAGAGTCTTGGTCACAGCAGGCTTCCTTCTTCCTTCGGTGGCCAAAGTCGCCCGGCCTTGGCTCCCTTTGCATTGTTTGCTGCCTTGGAGGCACCCTTGGCCTGGGCGGTGCTCGCTGGCCCTTGACCGCTCGCTGCTGGCAAGGGGACTTCCTGTGCCCGGGTGGCGTTCCTTAGTAGCCGCCTTGATTCTGGTGTCGTTCAATCAATACTGGCAGCCCAATTGGGTTCGTTGGCATGGTTTCTTCCTTTGTGTTGATATTATTCTCCATGTGCTTCTGGTGGGTGTCTTTCTTCCCACCCACCCCCCCACCCCTTGGGCAGATATACTCACTCCTCTGGCTTTGCTACCATTAGATCCTCTGAAGATGCCAGCAGCAGCCACAGGTGCAGGCGAAACGTCAGGAGGCAATGCTGCGAGAAAACCCTGGCCACACAGCCCAGAAACCACACAACAACACTCCAGTGGGACTGGGACGGAAGTGGGAGCCTGTGGGTGAAGAGGCCGGGGGTCCCACAGGTAGGCCCCACGCGGCGCAAGGCTCCCGGGAGGGAAGGTAATGGGAGACCCTAGTGCGAGGGGTGCGGCGTCTGCCCAAGGGGCCTTGGAGCCAGGCTTCTTCTGGAAGAGAACTTGGGTGGTTTGGCCAGCCTTTTCTCCTGAAGCACCGGCAAGACGCCTCGGGCCTCCCATGCCATGCTTCCTGCTCAAAAGCAAGTACCTTAAGCCAGTGTTTCCCAACCTTTTTTGAGCCGCGGCACACTTTTTGCATTTGCCAAATCCTGGGGCACACCACCAACCAAAATGACACAAAATGACACTCTGACACAGTCATACATATAGTTAATATGTTTTAAATGTATTTATACACTCAGTGTGAAACCTGGGCCTGTTTCGATGAACACAACATAGACACCCTGGCAGGAATGGCAGAAAGACACAAACTTCCCTCACAGAACTCCCATAACCAAGAGAAAATGCTATAAGAGTTTGGTGGGCATTGACCTTGGGTTTTGGAGTTGTAGCTCACCTACACCCAGAGAGCACTGTGGACTCAAACAATATTGGATCAGGACCAAACTTGGCATGAATACTCAATATGCCCAAATGTGAACGCAGATGGAGTTCAGGGGAAATAGACCTTGACATTTGGGAGTTGTAGTTGCTGGGATTTATAGTTCCCCTATAATCAAAGAGCATTCTGAACCCCACCAATGATGGAACTGGGCCAAACTTCCCACACAGAACCCTCAGGAGGCAAGAGGAGGCCTCTACTTGGGGAAAGGGAGGCGGGCCTTCCCAATGCATGGAGAGGGAGAGACCAAGGAGACAATGGGTGGGGGTTTTTTTTTGTTGTAATTTTGTGCCTTTATCGAGGTAGGTTTCTTAAGGTTTTTATACTTCAACACACTAGACTCTCCCCCTCCTGGAGGTTCCAATTTCCCACGGCACACCTGATGATCGCTCACGGCACACTAGTGTGCCCCGGCACACTGGTTGGGAAACACTGTTTTAAGCAGAGACTGGGTGGCCATCTGTCGGGAGAGCTTCCACTGTGTCTTTCTCCTTAGCACGAAGGAAGGAAGGGAAAGGAGGTCCGACTTGATGGCCCCCGGGGGCCCCTCTCAGCCTATAATCCCGCCACCTGTTTTCTTTCGAAAGAGCTGCTGCTTTGGGGGTCTTTTATTTGGGGGGACCCCCCTGCCCTGCCCCTATTGGTACGATCAGGATAGTGGAGTCCTTGAGGCCCCCCCAACACTCTGTGGTCCTGAGGAATTTTATTCTTAGATACTGTATTTTTTAAAAAGCCATTAATTTTGTAATAAAGAGAGAGAAAAGGGGGCGTGGCTTTGGCGACAGTCATTCATTCACTCAGCCGGGGCCCTGCGCCTCCCCCTCCCGGCCACAAGGGGCGCCGCCAGACCAGGCTTCCTCCTCCCGGGAGACCAGCCTCCCAGGCACTTGCTCTGGCCCTCTTTCTACCTGGCCCCTCCCTCCCTCCCACTCCATGCCATTCACGCTGGCCAGTTGCAACCTCCACACTTGCTTCAATCAGACCAGGGCTCTTCCTCCCACCCTGGGCATCATTCCACAGGGGATTCCTCCAGGCAGGAACAGTCAGGCGACCTTCACTGATTGACTTTGCAGCTTCATGGCTAACATAAGAACATAAGAAGAGCCATGCTGAATCGGGCCTCAGCCCATCTAGTCCAGCATTCTGTGTCACACAGTGGCCCACCAGGTGTACACGGGGATCTCGAGCAGAAGGGAGGGCAAAACCCTGACCTGCTCCCGACCCCCCACAACCCGTACCCAGGGAAATCCTGCCTACCTCAACCAACTCCGAGGTGGCACTTGAATGTCCTACTCCATGCTAAGTCACACTTGCTCATTGCAACCTCCACACTTGCTTCAAACACAGGAGGGTTCTTCCTCCCACCTTGGACGTCCTTCCACAGAGGATGCCTCCAGGAAACAGAGGCCAGGCTGCCTCCATGCACATACCCTCGCTGATTGACTTTGGAGCCGTAACATCCACACTTGCTTCAATCAGACCAGGGCACCCTCGCTGATTGACTTTGGAGCTACAAGGCTACTCGGTACTAATCAATTGGAACATCCGCACTTGCTTCAAACAGACCACCCTGGACATCATTCCAAGGGTATAGGTACACCCCACTTGCCTCACTGCCAATAGACCACTGAGGATTGCAAGTTCTCCACCCAGAATCCATGATGGTTTCATATCTAGGCGTTATTATATGCCAGTGAACACCCCCCAAACAGAGGGTGCCCCCAGGCAACAAAGCCCAGGCTACCCTCCCTGGTTGACTTTGCAATCTTCATGGCTGCTCCATGCTAATTCAAGCTTGTTCACTGCAACACCCACACTTGCTTCCAACAGACAAGGATTCTTCCTCCCACCTTGGACGCCATTCCACAGAGGATGCCTCCAGGCAGCAGAGGCCAGGCTACCTCCATGCAGATACCCTCACTGATTGACTTTGGAGCTGCAAGGCTAATCAATACCAAACAATTGCAACATGCACACTTGCT
Source organism: Anolis apletophallus (assembly GCA_030556195.1). NCBI lineage: Eukaryota > Metazoa > Chordata > Lepidosauria > Squamata > Anolidae > Anolis > Anolis apletophallus. The sequence continues at coordinate 152,044,878 of JARBWK010000008.1, forward strand.
TCAAACAGACCAGGGTTGTTTCTCCCGCCCTGGGCATCATTCCACAGGGAGTGTCTCCAGGCAAGAACAGCCAGGCGACATTCACTGATTGACTTTGCAGCTTCATGGCTACTCCATGCTATTCAAGCTTGCCAGTGGCAACACTCACACTTGCTTCAGACACACACCTTTCTCCCACCTTGGGCAGCATTCCACACACACTCTACACGTGGACATTGTTCCACATCTACACTCTACTTGCCCATTACCCACAGGTGCATGCAGGTGAAATGTCAGGAGAGAATGCTGCTGGAATATGGCCGTACAGTCCAGAAAACTCCCAGCAACTCAGTCACATGAGCCCGCGCAGATGTTAAGTGGGGTCCCATTAAGGAAGGAAACAATCAGGTGGGAGACAGGAACACACACACACACAGAGCATGTGTTGTTGAAAGCTTTAATGCCTGGAACCCTGGGGTCGCTGTGGAATTTCCGGGCTGCCTGGCCAAGATGTCCCAGCAGCATTCTCTCCTGACGTTTTGCCTGCATCTGTGGCCAATGGCACCTTCAGAGATCTGCTGGCAGCGAAGCCAATGGAGTGTATATAGAATACAGCTGTGGAATAATGTCCCGGGTGGGAGAAAGAACGAACCCTGGTCTGTTTGAAGGTCAAGGTTTTCCTCTGACGTGAAGTCCAGTTGTGTCCGTCCCTGGTGCTCATCCCCATTTCTAAGCTGAAGAGCCGGCGTTGTCTGTAGACACCTCCAAGGTCATATGGCGACTGGCATGACTGCATGGAGTGCTGTTACCTTCCCGCCGGAGCGGTACCTTTTGATCTGCTCACATTTGCATGTTTTCTAACTGCTAGGTTGGCAGAAGCTGGGGCTGACAGCAGGAGCTCATGCCGCTCCCCACATTTGAACCTGAGACCCATTGGTTAACAAGCTTAACAGCTCAGCGGTTGAACCCACTGTGCCATTGGGGCAAGCAAGTGTTAATGCAAGCCATTTGCCAGCTTGATTAGCAGTTGAGGATGCCCCCAAGCAACAACAGCCAGGCCACCTCTATGCAGAGGCCCTCACTGGTTGACTTTGCAAACATTGTGGAGCCCCTGGGGGTGCAATGGCTTAAACCCTTGTGCTGGCAGGACTGCTGACCGATAAGCCAGTGGTTGGAATTTGGGGAGAGCAGGTTGAGTTCCCGTCTTTTAGCTCCAGCTCCCCATGCAAAGGGGACACAAGAGAAGCCTCCCACAAGCATGGTAAAAACATCTGGGCAACGTCCCCTGGGTGACGTCCTTGCAGACGACCCATTCCCTCACACCAGAAGCAACTTGCAGTTTCTCAAGTCCCTCCTGGCAGGAAGGGGAAATGGCTCTGATGAGTTCTCAAAGGCTTATCATCATGATGGCCGGAATCCCTGGCCCGCGGCGAGTTTCCCGGGCTGTGTGGCCATGTTCCAGAAGCAGCATTCTCTCCTGACCTTTCGCCCTCGCCTATGGTTGTGAAATGAGGTCAGTGGGGTTCATATCCCTGTGGAAGAATGTCCTGGGTGGGAGACAGGGCCGTAGCCAGGATTTTGAGGGAGGGGGGCTGAGTTTGGAGGGGGGCTGAGACTGGGTGGAAGAGGGTCTACCCTAGCAAACCTTTTGTATTGTTATCCCAATAACCCCATTAATGTGGGATATAATGAGCATGGTGATCAGATCATGATATGAATAAACATAACAGTTTAAATAATGTACCAGTAAGGCCTTTTCGCAGACCACCCTGAGGATTTTGGGGGGGGGCTGAAGCCCCCTTAGCCCCCCCCCCTGGCTACATGCCTGGTGGGAGAGAGAGAGGAAGGAAGGAAGGAAGGGAAAGAAGAAATCCCTCTGGCCTGCTTGTCGTGGCCTGCGTCTCAAGCGCGGTTGGTGGGGATGAGGGAGAGGGCCTTCTTGGTGGTGGCCCCCCGGCTGTGGAACTCACTCTCTACTTTGTCCTTTTTCTGGTTGCAACTAAAAACCTGGCTGTTCCGGTGTGTTTTCGATTCAGCCGCCCACTAGCCCTTCCTTCCTTCCTTCCTTCCTTCCTTCCTTGCCCATACCTGAAGTTTCAGTGCCTTATGGCGGCCCCTTTTCGTGCCCACCTCGACCCTTTGGGTGACCCGGCATTCCCAGCGCTGCCTCCCGGGTGGCGGCCCCTCTCTCGCACTCCCCCCCCCCCTCAGGGGGCCTGACCCCCAGCCGTGTCCTCTCTCAGCCATCTTGTGTGGCGGTGGTGGTGGTGGTGGTTGTTTACAGTCGTGATGCTTCTTCTCTTGTGCCTGGTGTTGTAATGGGATGGTGTTTTCTCGGGAATTCTTGGGCTTCTTCCTTGTCAGCCGCCCCCGCGAGGAGCCCCCCCGCCCCCCTCCCCGGGGGACACAGATCCAGGGATGGGGGGGAAGGGGGCGGGGGGCTCCCTGCACAGGGGTAGCTGCCTGCCGACAGCCTTTGGCCAGGCAGGGAGCCAAGGAAGGCCGGGGCCACTCCGTGCGAAGCCAGCCTTGCTTCCCGCAGAGAAGGGGGCCTGTTTAACCCCCCCCCCCTTGCTGGCCTCGCTCCCGGGCCCCCGGGGGTGCCTCCAGACACGGGCGGGGCCTGCCGCAGGCCACCCCTCGGGAGGAGGGAGGGAGGGGGAGAGAGGGAGGGGAGAGGGAGGGCTGCTCACCTGCGCCCGCCAGGCCCCGCCCTGAGTTTCCTGTGTGTCGCGGGGGGGGGGGGGTGTGCACCTTGCACCACTGACCGGAAGCGGGGGAGGGAAGAGAGGGAGGGGCGCCGGGCGGGGCTTGCAGGAGGCGCGGCGCCGCTTCCTCCTTCCTTCCCCCCTCCCTCCTTTCTTTCCTTCCTTCCTTCCTTCCTCTCCCCTCCTCCCTCCCTCCTTCCCCGAGGATGCCTCTCTAGTAGGCGGCCCTCCTCCTTCGTCCCCTCGGCCTCCCCCTGCCTGCCTCCCTTCCCTTCCTCCCCGGGGGGGTGGGGATGGAGTCCCAGTGCGAGTACTCGATGTACTTCCCGGCCACGACGTCGTTCCCGTGCCGGGCGGAGCTGGAGGGCGAGCCGGGCCGGTACCGCTCCCTCCCGCGGAGGAACCACCTCTACCTGGGCGAGACCGTCCGCTTCCTCCTCGTCCTGCGCTGCCGGGCCCCGCCGCCCCGGGCCCCCGCCCCTGCCCCGGCCCTCGGCCCCGCCTTGGGGCCAGCTGGCGGGGTCCCTCTCGGCCTTGGCCAGCGTCAGCCCCGGCGGGGAGGGGGCCGGGGGGGAGGCGGGGCGGGGCCTGGGTCCGCTGCCGGCGGGGGCGCCGGGGAGGGGAGGGGCTCACCCCGAGGAGGGCCGGGAGCCCTCCCCGCCGCCCCCGCCGCCCCCGGCCCCCTCCCCCTTCCGCGAGTGCCGCGCCCTCCTCACCCACGGCGCCCCCGCCAAGGGCACCCCCGCCGCCGCCTCCGCCTCCGGGGTAAGCGGGGACCTCTGCCGGGAGGGCTCTCGGGGGGCGTTTGGGGGTCTCCCTCCCAATCCCAGGAGTAGGAGTGAGTGAGGCTGGGCGGCCCTCTCTTGGTGCCCAGGGGGGAGGGGGCTGGGGGGCCTCTGCTCTGGGGGTCTCCTTGCCCCCTCCCCCACTCCCGGGTAAGCCCCCAGGGAGAGGCCGGAGGGCTGCCGGGACCCCTGTCGGGAGGGCTTTCGTGGTGCCCCCCTGCCTGGCCCAAAGAAGAAGGGGGCTGGGTGGGGCAGGGCGGGCTTTGGGGTGCCCTCCCTACTCTAGGAGGCCAGGGTTGTGTTTGTTGGGGGGCTTATGGCCTCGAAGAGAGTTGGAGGAGGACACCTGCTTGGGGTGGGGGCATCCGCCCTTCCTCTCCTGTCCTTTGGAGCCATGGCTTTCCTGGCGCATTTGCGGCATAATAGCAGGAGGGGGGTGGGCTGGGTGTCCTGGGGGGGGGGGGGGCTCTTTGCAAAACAGGGAGGGGAGAGAGAAGAGCACATTCTCCTCCAGCCACGGGTTCAAGTGACAGGGAAGGAAGGGGCTTCCTCCTCCGCACTAGGAAGAGCTTCCTGACCTGGAGAAGAGCTGTCCAGCAGGGGAACTCTCTGCCTCAGGGCGTAGTGGAGGCTTTGAAGCAGAGGCTGTCAGGGGTCACCCACCTGTCAGGGGTGCTTGGATCTGCTTTCCCAGCACGAAGGCAAGAAGGGCGCTGGACTGGACGGCCTTTAGAGGCCCCTCCCAACTCTGGTACTGTTATTGAGGCTGGATGGCCATCTGTCGGGGGGCCTTTGGTGGTGCCTTTCCTGCATGGAGGCCACATTGGGTGGGATGCGATGGCGTACGTGACCCCTTCCAACTATTACTCCATGATTCTATGAATGGCTGAGAGGCCTCCGTGAGTGAGCTCCAGACTCCTACATGGGCCATGGTGTCCAGCATGACTTTGGCCTTGGGCACCATAAGCAGATGGTCAGCCTGGTTTCCCACCGGCCAGTCCCCCCTTCCTGCGGAGAACTATAGGCTCCCCAATTACTTTGTGTGTTGGGAGCAAGTTGAGAAACTTTCAAGTTGCTTCTGGCATGAGAGAATTGGCTGCCTGAACATCCTTGTGGGGGGGAGGCTTCCCTCACGTCCCCTTTGCACGGGTAGCTGGAGCCGACAGAGGGAGCTCACCCACCCTGCCGGTCTTCAGTCCTGCTGCCGGCACAAGGGTTGAAGCCACGGCACCCCGGTAGAGAGGCCGGGAGCTTTGCTCCTAGAGCTGCTGGGACTGGCTGGACTCCAGGGCTTCAAGCCTGGTGTGGCATGGGGGGCTGAGTGGGGGTCGCTGGGGTGCAGAGGGAAGGGGTCTTGTTTTGTGCTGGGGAGGGCACTGAATTGCATCATACATTACTATTGATCTGTCCCTCCCCCTTCCCCTTAGGAGGAGCCCATTGTCTCCACCGACGAGGTCATCTTCCCGCTGACCGTCTCCCTGGACAAGTTGCCACCTTCAACACTCAAGGCCAAGGTCAGGAAAGAAGGGGAGGGGGATAGAAGGGATCCCCATAAGCATGCCTGTCACGAGGACTTTGTATTGCAATCTTGGGCCCTCCCTCCCTCCTGGTGTTTTGGACTTCAACTCCCACAATTCCTCACAGCTGGTAGGCTCTTAGGGATTGTGGGAGTTGGAGTCCAAAACACCTGGAGGGAGGGGGCAGGAGGGTGGGAGGGCCCACGTTTGCCCAGGCCTCAGCTAAAAGAGACCGATTCCCATCACGTCCAGACAGATGTTGACTCTCCTTAATGGCTGTTGGTAAACGTAAGGAGCCTTGTGTTGACTTCCTCCTTCGCTTAAGAGGCCGTCTCTTTGGCCACACGTGTAAACACGCTGTTTCCGCCAATAGTTGATCAAGCCTGCCGTGTCCACATGACCACACGCCCCCTGACTGTAGTTGACTTCCAGGCCTCGGTGTTTTCGGATTGTGTCTTGGGCCCAATTTCATACCATTCCATTCAAAGCAACCCACCAGGCCCCCTCCTGACGACCCCCCTCTTGGTCTCCCCATAGATCGTGGTGACGGTCTGGAAGAAGGACCAGGAGAAGGCGGAGGCGCGGGAGAGGGGCTACCTGAGCCTCCTGCAGGACCGCGCCCCCGCCCAGACCTTCAAGGAGGAGCAAGGCGCCTTCAAGGCACAAGGTCGGCACGGAGAGGGAGGGGGGCAAAGGGGAAGGGGCCCCAAAGGGGGTCCCGGCGCTCATCCCCCTCCCTCACTCCCCCCTCCCCTTGCAGTGAGCACCCTGCTGACCGTCCTGCCACCTCCGGAGGTCAAGTGCCAGCAGCTCAACGTGGCCGGGAAGCACCTGACGGTCCTGAAAGGTGAGGAATTGGGTGGATTGTGCGAGGGGCGGGGGAGACCCACTTCTGGCCCTGAGTGACCTGTGACCTCGCCCCCCCCCCCCAGTTCTGAATGCGGCCTCGCAGGAGGAGGTCTCCGTCTGGGACGTCCGGATCCTGCCCAACTTCAACGCCAGTTACCTCCCCATGATGCCCGACGGGTCCGTCCTGCTCGTGGACGACGTTTGGTAAGGAAGGGCGGGCGGGCGGGCGGACGGGGGTTGTATGTTACCATAAGTCACAGTAGGATCAAGTGAGCGTGGAAGGAAAACCTGATGACGGCAATGACCCTGTGCAGCTGGGAACGTAGGCCAGCCGGCAGGGTTGGAGAGCGCAGTCCAGCCTTTGCCCTGAGGAGCTCCATGCGCAAAGGCTTTGCTCTGGGGAGCAGTGTGGAGAAGCAATGTGCTGCTCTGGGGGAGGCTGTGGTGGAGTAGCTATGTACTCAAGGTTTATGTTTTGCTCTCTCATGTGGTTGAAGGTGAAGACGCCTTTTTCTACGTTTCTTACAAGGACGGCGTAAGGTTGTTGCACGGGGTGATTTTTGTTTGCAACACGGCAAGTTTATGTTTCACCTCTGTTCATTTTTTCGCTTGCCTGTGCATCTTTCGCATGGGACGTTGGTTATTTGGGGGGGGGGTTGTGAGGAGGGGTGATGGGGGCTCTTCTCCCTCCCCCTCTTCCCTGAGATACCTTGGCAGAGGGAGGGGCTCCACCAGGTTTAATAAAAGACGAGAGAGAGAGAGCTGGGGGGGGGCTTCACCCCCCCTCCGCATGGTGGCCCTCCTGGATCTCAATGATGGGGGGTCTTGCCTGGGAGCATTAGCAGCCCCCTGTAAGTCCATGTTGGTGCCCATGCTGGTGTCGGCAGAAGCGAGGGAGACGACAGGGACTCCGACCAAGCTGCCCGCTTTCTCGGCTCCGGCTGTGTGGCTGTGCATTTGTCTTCTCTCGCGTGCCAAGGAGCCCCCGGTGGCAGCGCAGTGGGTTAAACCACGGAGCTGCTGAACTTGTTGACCAAAAGGTCGCAGGTTCAAATCCAGGGAGCGGCATGAGCTTTTGCTGTCAGCCCCAGCTCTTGCCAACCTAGCAGTTCAAAAACATGAAAATGTGAGTAGATCAATAGGAACCACTCTGGCAGGAAGGTAAGGGCGCACCGTGAAGTCATGCCAATGGCCACGTGACCTTGGAGGTGTCTACGGACAATGCTGGCTCTTCAGCTTAGAAATGGAGATGAGCACCAGAGTCCCAGAGCCGGACACGACTGGACTTCTTGTCATGGGAGAACCTTGACCTTTGTACCTCAACATGCTAAGATGCACACGGGTCAAAGAGGCCAAACATCTTGATTGTTTGGAACACAAGAGCCTTGCACAATGCCCTTCCCTACAGGCCTGGCTACAGTATCACAAGCCACCCAAGAGTCCTGGCGCCTGGCGCTGGCCCCTTCTCACATGCCAGGGCCCACTTTCCTCCCACCTCGGCGCAAGTGGCTCTGATGGCCGTTCCATGTGCCCCGTCCTCCCTTTCGGCCTTCCAGGGCCTTGCGCTGCCGTCTGTCACGATGGCTGATTGTTGGATAGTTGGATAGCAGGAGACAGGGATCGTGACACCCCATACTCATCCCCTTCTTCTCCTCTTCTTTATTCTTTTTCTCCTCCTTCTCCTTCTTGTCCTTGTCTTCTTGTCCGTCTCTTTATTCTCTTTCTCCTCTCCTCTTCTCCTTGTCTTCCTTCTCCTCCTCCTTATTCTTTTTCTCCTCCTTCTCCTTCTCCTCTTTCTTCTTGTCCTTCTCTTTATTCTCTTTCTCCTTATCCTTCTTCTCCTTGTCTTCCTTCTCCTCTTTATTCTTTTTCTCCTTCTTTTCCTCCTTGTCCTTGTCTTCTTGTCCTTCTCTTTATTCTCTTTCTCCTTCTCCTTGTCTTCCTTCTCTTTATTCTTTTTCTCTTGTCCTCTTCTCCTTGTCTTCCTCCTTCTCTTTCTCCTTCTCTTGCAGCCACCAGTCGGGCGAGGTCTCCATGGCCTCCTTCTGCCGCGTCTCCTCCTCCTCTTCCTCTTCCTCCTCGGCTTCCTGCTCCCTGCGGGCCCTGGAGGAGCAGAACTTCCTCTTCCAGCTGCAGGCCCCCGAGCAGCCCCCCAGCAGCGCCAAGGAGGTGAGCAGGGAAAAGTGGGGATGTGGGGAGGGGGGGGGAGGCCTGGTTGCTTGGGAGAGGGGAAGGGGCTGCATTCAGTGCCCCCCATAACTTCCTGTCTACGTCACTTCCCCTTTGACCCCCCCCCCCCACCCGCAGGGCCTGGAGGTCCCTCTCATCGCAGTGGTCCAGTGGTCGACGCCCAAGCTGCCCTTCACCTCCAGCATCTACACCCACTACAGGTGAGGCCTTCTCCCTGCATCACGTTATGGCAGGCCTGGGCCAACTTCACCCTCCCTCCAGGTGTTTTGGACTCCAACTCCAACAATTCCAAACAGCTATTATTATTCTTATTGCTATTATATTTTAATATTTATTATTATTATTATTTATATTATTAGATTTTATTAGTATACTAGCTGAGGACCCGGCGGTGCCCGGGTTATTTGAGGAAGGCCTTGTGTGCCAAGCTTGGTTCCTATTAGATGTTTATGTGGCTGGCAGTGGTCTCAGGAACTCAGTGAAGGTACTGCGAGTCCCATTGGCCATGGCCCATCCCCCTCCAAACAGCACCGGGATGTAGAGTGGGTCTTGGGGGCTCTGTGTGTCACATTTGGTCTTGGTCATTCTTTGAATGAGGGTGGCTGTGGTCTCGGAAGGTGAGTGAAGGTATTTCAAGTCCCATCATCTGTGGTCCGTCCTCCTTGAAACTGCACCAGGGTGTAGAGTGGGTCATAGGGGCTCTGTATTGTAATTTGTAATTGTGGCAGTTGGCGAGGGTCGCGTTGTGAAATGGGCCATTGGGCCCCTGTTTGGCAAGTTTTGTCCTGATTCGTCACTGCTGTGGGCCACAGTGTCTGACTGCCTGAAGCCTTTCCCTTTTCCTCTGAGTCACCTTAGAATGTTGGAATTTGGATGGCCAATCAGAGTCCTTTATGCAAATACCATTTTAGTGGCAACCAATCCCCTTTGTCTGGGTCCGTTTGGGCCTGGTCTGTGATTTATAGGGGCTACAGTGTTGTTTGGGAAGTGAATTAGGTGAAGGTACTGCAGATTCCCATCATCCGTGGCCCATCCTGCCTTAAATCACACCAGGTTGTGAAGTGGGTTATTGGGCCCCTGTTTGCCAAGTTTTGTCCTGATCCGTCATTGCTGTGGGCCGCAGTGGCTGACTGCCTGAGGCCTTTCCTTTTTCCTCTGAGTCACTTTAGAATGTTGGAATGTGGTTAGCCAATCAGAGTCGTTTATGCAAACACCATTTCAGTGGCAACCAGTCCCCTCTGTCTGGGGCCGTAGAATGTTGGAGTTCTGAGGCTGGCCAATCAGAGTCCTTTATGCAAATAATCCCACAGTGGCAGCCAATCGAAACGCTGGCACATACTCCTCCCTCCGCACCATCCACTGCCACAAACACTGACTTTTATTATATACATAGATTATTTTTATAATAACATTATTTTAGTTTTTAGTATGTATTACTATTTTTATTATTGTTTTTATTATTACTATTATATTATTATTTCAAAAGCCCTCCTGAAACCACTTGTCAAACCACTGAAGCTCCCAATAGTCGTCATTCCAGCACCAAGGAGGCCTCTGCAAACGGTGCCCCTCCCTCCAGGTGTTTTGGACTTCAATTCCCACAATTCCTTTTGTTTGCAGAGGCACGCTTGGTGCCGGAATGACTCCCAGTGGCAGCTTCAGTAGTTTTACAAGTGTTTTCAGGAGGGCTTTTAAAATAATAATAATAATTATTATTATTATTACGAAACAATAATTAAAACATTAGAGTAAATATTTTAAACATATATATATATATAATGTTATTATAAAATGATATAACAATGAATTGTAATAATATGAAACAATAATAAAATTCAGTAACAATAATACATATTACAAATAATGATAATAATAATAATAATATTTTAAAACGGCTGTTAGGAATTATGGGAGTTGGAGTCCAAAACACCTGAAGGAAGGGCTGAAGTTGGCCCAGGCCTCCTTTATGAGACCCAGCCCCCTTGTTTAGGCCCTTTCCCATAAAGGAGGCCTGGGCCAACTTCAGGGGGTCCGGCCCTATGGATGGGTGCCGAGCAGAGGTGGGCCTCTTCCACTTCTTGCGTCCCTTGCAGCTGGAGGGGAAGGGGTCTTCTGCCCCCCTTCCAGTTCTGAAGCGTGCCCCCCCCCTTCCGCCCTTTGCTCAGGCTGCCCAGCATCCGCCTGTCGCGCCCGCGCTTTGTGATGACGGCGGAATGCCCCTCGCCCGTCCCGCTGCACCGCCGCTTCACCGTCACCTACACGCTCATCAACAACCTGCAGGACTTCCTGGCCGTGCGCCTGGTCTGGACCCCGGAGAGCGCCGCCGCCACAGGTGAGGGAGGGTCGCCGGGGGAGGGGCTCCCTCACCCCCAAGGAGGGCGCAGGTGTCCGGCCCTGACCTTTGACCCCGGCTGCAGGCAAGAAGCTGACTCGCGAGGAGCGCCGGGCGCTGCAGGACACGCAGGAGGCCATCGTGTGCCACACGCCCCTCAACAACCTGGGCTTCTCCCGCAAAGGCAGCGCCCGCACCTTCCGCGTCACCTTCCAGGCCCTGCGCGCCGGGCTCTACGAGGTGAGGACACTCCACCCCCATGCCGGAGGGGGCTCTGCGTACGGCTTCCTGTGGGCCCCCTTTGCCTCGAATTGGAAGAGACCCCAAGGGACACCCAGCCCGACCCCATTTTGCCATGATGCAAGAGAAGCGCAATCAAAGCCCCCTTGGCAGGTGGCCATCCAGACGCCTCCTCCTCTTCCTTGAGGCTAGATGGCCACCTGTCACGTGGGCTTTGTGCTCTCCCTGCGTGAAGGCAGAAGGGGGTTGGGCGAGATGGCCTTGCAGAGTCCCTTCCAACTCTATGTTTATTATTTGGAGCACAACCAGGTGAGTGCACAGCAGACAAGGCCACCACGCTGGCCTCTGTATCGGGTCCCACGCTGGGACATTCCCAAGGGCCTAGGACTGTGGCCATTTGCAGCTGACCAGTGGTGATTGGGTCAGTGCCGATTGTGCTGAAGTGCAGGCAGGCCCGGATTAACCGATTGTGGCACCCTAGGCCACACTCTGGAAGTGCTGCCCCCGCCCTAGGCCGCTTGTGAAGGGGCGGGGGTTGCTTGCGGGGGGGGGGGGCTCCTTCCTTCAGTGAAGGAAGTTTTCAGGGACTTCCCTCCGCCTCCTCGCTTGCATCAGCGTCAGTCCCGCCCCTCCTTCCTTTAGTGAAGGAAGGAGGGGCTGACGCAAGCAGCGAGGAGGGGGCGGCGGGACTTCCCTCCGCCTCCTCCTAGCTCACGTCAGCATCGGTCCCGCCCCTCCAGTGAAGGAAGGAGGGGCGGGGCCGACACAAGCAGTTAGGAGGGGGCGGCGGGAAGCCGCGTCAGAGGACCTAGGGCCTATGGCGCTCCATGCGCAGGCGCAAGAACAACCTGAAAATCAAACTTTTTTAAAAATAATTTTTTTAATTTGGGGGGTCCGGTCCTGCTGCCCCCCCCCCCATGGCTGCCGCCCTAGGCCATGGCCTAGGGTGGCCTTATGGGTAATCCGGGCCTGAGTGCAGGCCAAGGACTTGGGGCACTGCGCCCAGTGTGCCCATCATCACTGGGACCCCCATGACTGGCTTGTGCCAGAGGCCAAATAACGACAACAACACATTTGGAAGGGACTTTGCAAGGCCACTTGGTCCAACCCCCCTCGGCCTTCATGCAGGAGACGCACAAAGGTCCCCCTCCCCCCCGGACAGGTGGCCATCTAATCTCTATGATGATGATGATGATGATGATGATGATGATGATGATGATGGAAGAGAGAAAGTGGGCTTAGTGATTTGTATACTTGCTCGTACTGTGTGTGTTTAATCCTGCCAAGCCGTGTGGCCCGAGTCCTCTGGGGGGGCCTTTTGTGCCTTTTTGTGGCATCCTGACTGTCAGCGTCGAATCATAAAACTCATAGGGTCATAGAGTTGGAAGAGAGCCCGTGGGCCACCCCGTCCGCCCCCCTTCTTCCAGGCAGGAAAAGCACCTTCAAAGCACCCTGACAAATGGCCACCTGGCCTCTGTTTCAAAGCCTCCAAAGAAGGAGCCTCCACCAGACTCTGAGGCGGAGAGTTCCACTGCTGAACAGCTCTTCTTGCAGCCAGGGTTTCCTTCCTGATGTTCAGTTGGAATCTCCTTTTTTCCCTGTCCTTGGAACCCATGGATGGCTCCACTGAGTCCCGGCCTCCAGGGCAGAAGGAAGCCAGCCCGGCTCCCTCTTCCGGGTGACGCCCTCGCCTCACAGCCTTGCCCCTCTGCACGCTCAGGTGCAGGCTCCTCAGGGGGATGATTCATGGTCTCCAGACCTCGGGTCCTTTGAGTCTCCCTCGTCCTCGGGACACCGTCCGGCTTAAGAGTCCACCTCTCTTTTCGTTTGCTTTGCCCAGAATGGAACACCGTGTGGTTCCAGGTCAAGAGGCCTGGCCAAAGCAGAGGAGAGAGGCAGGTGCCAGGACTGCTTCCTCCCTCGATCTGGACCAGGCCTGGGCCGACTTGGGCCCTCCTTCCCTCTAGATGTTTTGGACTCCAACTCCCACAATTCCTATCAGCCTCAGGCCCTTTCCTTTCCCCCCTCAGCCACTTAAGCGGACTCCAAGGCACCTGGAGGGAGGGAGGGCCCAAGTTGGCCCATGCCTGGTCTGGACACTGGACTCCTTTGGGTGCAGCCTCTGCCTAACTGGGGCCTCCTGCGTTTGTCCTTGTTGGGATGCATTGTGTCCTATTACCGAACGCCCCCCCTTCTCTCCTTTTGACCCCCTTCTTCTCTTTCTGCCCTGTTGCAGCTCTCCCAGCACATGAAGCTGAAGCTGCAGTTCACGGCCAGCGTCTCGAACCCTCCTCCCGAGGCGCGCCCGGTCTCGCGCAAGAGCAGCCCCGGCAGCCCGGCCGTGCGTGAGCTGGTGGAGCGGCACCAGGCCAGCCTCGGGCGCTCCCAGAGCTTCTCCCACCAGCAGCCCGCCCGGGGGCACCTCATGCGGTGGGTCCCGCCGTCTGGCATTCGCTTGCGTCCCTTTTTGGGAGCAGGGTGGGGTAGACATAAAGATAATAATAATAATAATAAACAATGCGAGGGGGGTTTGAATGTTAGATACATACTGGTTGATCCCTTGTTATTACCTAATTTTTGTTTATCTGTTATAATTTTGTTATCGTTGTGCATTTTCTTTTGGGATCTGGGGCAACCGAGGGGGGGGGGGGGTTGTTTATTTCTCTTGGTAGCGTATTCCGTATTTTGATATTGAATGTTCGCCTTTTTGTTGTTGGAAAGTGTCCCGAGTCCCTTTGGGGAAATAATAATAGTAATAATGTATTGTTGAAGGCTCTCCTGGCCAGAATCCCTGGGTTGTGATGAGTTTTCCGGTCTGTCCGGCCATGTTCCAGAAGCATTCTCTCCTGACATTTCACCCACATCTCTGGCAGCCGTCCTCAGAGGTTGTGAGGTGTGCTGGAAACTAGGCAGGTGGGGTTTATATATCTGGAATAATGTCAATGGTGGGAGAAAGAACTCTTCTCCCAGGCAGCAATAAGCCAGGCCTTGAACTTGCAATGCCATTAAATGCTAATCAAGCTGGCCATTGGGTTTGACCTCACAACCCCTGAGGATGCCTGCCATAGATGTGGGCGAAACGTCAGGAGAGAATGCTTCTGGAACATGGCCAGACTGCTTGGAAAACTAACAACCTAATAATAATAACAATAATAATAACAACCATAATAACTTTTAAAATAACCTGCCCAATCTCCCCGAGGGGACTCGGGTATATAAATAAAAACATAGGGTGGTATATAAATAAAGGGGGGCTCTTGGGGCGGGGGCTTCCTGCTGACTGGGTGCTTATGCTCAACAAGCAATGAAAGGCCTCAGGCTGCACGCGTGCGAGGGAAAACGGATTCTCGTTTGGAAAAGGCTTATTCTCTATTCTCAAAGGCTAGAGAATGAAAGGCAGATTTCTCAGGTTGAGCACAGGCAGGCCTGAGAAAGAAAGCAAGCCACACTCCGTACACAACAGGCCTGGAGGAGAGAGCGAGTGAGCGAGCACAGGACCCTTGGGGGGGGGGGCGGCACAGGAGGGGAGCCCCCTCTGACACTGCTTAACTTGAAAGGTATTTCCCGTGTGGCGCTCAGCACAGTCCCTTCCTAGGAAAGGTTAATTGGTGGCATCATTACTGGCAAGAAGGAAGAAGAGGGTCCAGCAGGGCCTTCAGACCAACCAGGCCTGGATTGATGGGGAGTGCCCCAGCACTGCTGCTCCCCGGGATTCTCACTCATGCGCCCCTCTTCCTCTCTCCCTCCTTCTCCCCCCCCCCCCCTTGCAGGTCTGGCAGCGTCATGGAGCGCAGGGCCATCACGCCCCCGGTGGGCTCCCCGGTGGGGCGGCCACTCTACCTGCCCCCCGACAAGGCCGCCCTCTCCCTGGACAAGATCGCCAAGCGGGAGTGCAAGGTGCTGGTCATTGCGCCCGGGACGTGATGCAGGCGGGACCCCCGAGGAGGGCAAGATCGTTTGGCCCTGCCGCCGCCACCGTCGCCCACCTCCCCTGCCAACCACCAACATGCCCCCCTCCCCATGCCAAAGGCTCTCTCCGCCAGGAGTGGCCGTGCGCTGCACAAAGAGGGCTGCTGCCGCCTCGCTCTCTGCCGCCAGAAGAACCCCCCGCTGTGCCATCCGCCCACCCATGGGACACCCCCCCCCCCCCGCTGTGAAAGAAGGAAGCCCAACCGGTGATGCTGGTACTGATGCCATGCACCCTGGACCTCCGTGCTGCCCCCTGCTGGTGGAGGGGCAGCCCGGCCCTTCCTTCCCCTGCCCTGGACTGGGCCACGACTCCCAGAGGAAGGCAAGGCAGGACTGCCCCGTGGGTGATCCTGCCCCTTCCTTCCTTCCTTCCTCTTTCTTCCTCCCTCTCCTCTCTTTCTTTTTTGTCTTCATTCCTTCTTTTCTTTCTTTTCTTCCTTCCTCCTTTTTTTCTCTCTTTCCTTCGGTCTGCCCTCCAGGTGTTTTGGACTTCTATTCCTCTGTCTCTCTCTCTCTCTTTCCTTCTCTCCCTTCCTTCCTTCCCTTCCTTCTTCTCTCCCTCCCTCCCTGCTTTGACCCCCTCCCCCCCAGCCAGGGTGAAGCCAGAGCTCTCCTCCTTGCCGCCCTCCCCCGTCATCATCATCATCATCATCTCAGGCCGGAACGCCCTCCCCCTTGCACTTTATTTAATTTTCTGTTATTTATATGTTGTCATGTTGTTGTTGTTTTTTTTAAAAAAAATGGCCTCTGAAGCATTTCCATCCATTTGTGCGATTGCGAATAAATGGCGCTGGTTGACCACCCCAAAAGCAGACCCCGAGTTCATTGCAGCCCCCCCCCCCCTCTGGGCTTTGGCCAAAGGGAGAGAGGGAGGGAGGGGGACACATGGAGATAGATAGAGCAGGCCTGGGCCAGCTTGTGCCCTCCCTCCCTCTACCCAGGTGTTTTGGACTCCAACTCCCAGCATTCCCCCTTCCTTTCCCCCTTCCCTTCCCTGCTAAAGCAGCTGAGGGGCAAAAGAGGCTTTGAGGAGGAATGCTGGGAGTTGGAGTCCAAAGCACCTGGGGGTGGGGGAGGGAGGGAGGGAAGGCCCAATTCATTCAGCCCATGCTTCTGCTGCAAATGCGGCAGGTTTCAACCTTAAGGATTATGATGATGTTGTGATGATGATTAACCCACAAGAGTGGGGCCTGAAAGGGGGCTGCGCAGGAGGAAGGAAGGAAGGAAGTGCGGCCAAGCCGCCACCGTCGTGGGAGCCGCAGGCAGGAAGAGGGAGGGCTTGTGGTCCTGGGGGTGCTGCACGCACACCTCGAAGCCTTTCTTTGCAAGCCAGGCCTCCTCCTCCTCCTTCCCCTCCTTGGGCAATCCCTCCGGGTGAAGTGTCCGGCCAGGTGAAGTGTCCTCCCTGGGTGGCTGTGCAGCCCTCTCCTTGAGCCACCTTCCGCAGTGGCAGGGCTTTGGTGGAAGAACCCTTGCGTGGGAGGGGCCCGCTCAAGGCCACCTCGCCCAGCCCCCGTCTTTCTGCCTCCGCGCAGGAGAAGCACCACCAAAGCCCTCCCAAGAGATGACCACCCAGCCTCCTCTTCAAGGAACCCTCCAGGGAAGGGGCTTCCTCCAGGCTCGGGGGCGGCAGAGGCCTCCACGGCTGGGCAGCTCTTCTGATGGGCAGGAAGCTCTTCCTCGTGTCATTTGAACCCACGGTTCCTCCCTTGAGCCCCAATCTCCAGGACAGGCAGAGAAAACAAGCCCACTCCCCTTCCTAAGGGGGCCCTGTCACATATTTATAGATGCCCCCCCATGTCTCTTTTCCGCCTTCCCTTCTGCAGGCTAAACACACCCAGCTCATTAAGAGGCTCCTCGGGGAGATCAGTCGTGGCCTTCAGGCCTGGGACCCTTCCTCTCCCCCTGGACCCCTCCAGAGCCCACCCCTCTCCTCAGCCATAATGCCCAGAATTGGGCACCAGGTGATTCCGGGTGAAGAGGCCTGGCCCACCCAAGCAGAATATGAAGGCCGCGGCCGCCTTCCCTCGACCTGGACCCTCCTTGGGAAGCAGCCCAAAGTCCCCTTGGCTTCTGAAGCTGCTGCCCCTCACTCGTGGCCCCTGCGCAGCCTGTTCACAGAGACCCCCCAAGATCTCTCTCCCGTGGGACTCTGTTGTGGAGCCAGGCCTGGCCCCACCCTCTCTCTCGGCATGCCATTGTGTTCTGCTTCAGGGGCCTCTTCCGCTTCCCCTTCTTGCCAAGGCCAAAACACCTGGAAGGGGGGGCCCAAGTGGGCCTGGGCCTGCCCCAAACTCAAGGAACCAAAGACACGCTTGGGAGGGGTTTCTTTTTGGAAAGCGTTTATTCCCTGTGATGCGGCCGGGAGTGACCCGCTTCCTTCACGTCACCGCGTCCAGACCCCAGGCCGGGCTGTCTCCTCCGGTGCGCCCTGTGTGCAAGGCCGCGCAAGGGGGAGGGTCTCCCCTTCTTGCCCCCTTTTGCTGCCACTTCCTCGGTGGTCCCGACATCATCACCAGGAGGGGGCCGTAGTTTCCGCTCAGACAATGACCGGCTCCCGGACGGTGTTCTGCCTCTTGACCACAAAGAGCTTCTGCCCGGAGACGGTCACCAGGAAGGAGTGCTCCCCAAACACCACTGCAGGGGGAGGAAGCAGAGGAGGAGGAGCAGGAAGTGGGCACAGGCCGGAAACTACACACTACGAACCCCAGAGTTCTCGGGGGGCGGGGGGTAGCTAGGCAGCCGCAAGGCTGGAAGTGGAGAGGCACTTCAGTCACATGAGAGGAGGACCACCACCCCGCAGCAGAACTCTGGGAAATGTAGTTCAGGGGAGGCGGGACCTGCTTGGCTGGTAATCCCAGAGGCTCTGCCTTGGACTACATTTCCCAGAATCCTGCAGGAGTAAGGCTGAGAGGCGCTGACCTCACCACCAGCACTAAATGGAATTTGGGGGGGGGGTCCCCAGAGAAGGCCTCCCTCCCTCCCTTCTCACCTGAGATGCGTCGGAAGGGAACTTCCGTGGAGCGGGGCAGGCGGAAGGCGCAGGCCGTGCTGGCCAGCTCCGAGAGGGCCGCCGCCGTGCGCTCGTCGTTCTCCAGGTCGCCCGCAGACTGCACGGGGAGAGGGAAGGGTCAACCGAGGAGGAGGACCGGCTTTGTTGACGCCCCCCCTTTCCTTTTCTCTCCATCAGAGGGCTCAAGGCGGACCTGGCTCGAGTGTTCTCCGTATTTGGATGCATTTCTATGGTGACCTTTGTTTAGACCAGGCTCAGGCCAACTTGGGCCCTCCTTCCCGCTGGTTTGGACTCCCAACTCCTACAGCTCTGAGGAATTGTGGGAGGAGTCGTAGTCATAGCCATTGTATTTCTCACCTGCCTCTCTTTGTGGCTCGAGGTGCCTCGCAGAGAAATTGAAACGGATCAACATTGCAAAAAATCACAAATACAGATGTTACAATGTCTTTCAGGCACTCTTTGCCTATCCGGGCGGAAGTCCGAAGGGGGCGCTGGAGGGAGAAGGGAGGCCCGTGGGATGGGGGAGGGGGTGGGCCGAAGGAGGAAAAACATTCCTCTGGGGGAGGAGGGGTGTTGAGGAATAACATGTTAAAATGGGAGTAAATGGTTTCCCGCCTTCAGCCCCGCTGATCACACCGCTTGAAAGGTTGCCAGTTCGAAGCCTGGGTCGGGGGGAGCACCCGCCCTTCGGCCCAGCTCACTCTCCACCTAAGCGGTTTGAAAACAGCCGCGAGCGGGGAAATTGGGCACTGCTTTGGCGGGGTGGCGTTTTACGACCCCATAAAAAGGAAACGCCAGGGGGAAAGTCGGTGGTTGCAGGGAGAAGGAAGGAAGGAAGGAAGGAAGGAAGGAAGGAAGGAAGGAAGGAAGGAAGGAAGGGGGCTCTTTGCCAGAGAGGATGGAGCAACAGCGCCCCCCGGTGGCCAGAGTGGAGCACAACCTCCAGGGCGGCAAGCTTGGGGAAAAGGCCGGCCTAGGCCTCTGCGTGTATTGTGCCCTGCCTTTCAAAGGGCCCGGGCGCTTGCCGTGCACGCGTGTTCTGTGGCGCGCCCTGGGTCCCCTTCATGGTGAGCAAGGAGGGTGGAATGTAACAGTGCTGCAGGCCGCAAGTGCAGGCGAAGCGTCAGGAGAGAGTGCTGCTGGAAGACATTATGCCCCGCCCCTTTCAGTCCCCGCCTCCTCCCTTTGAGGCCCCGCCCCTTTTCCTGAAGATGATTATCTCCACCCAGGCCCCGCCCTCCCTCTGAGGCCCCGCCCCTGCATCAATCTAGGCCCCGCCTTCCTGCAGATGAGCCCCGCCCCTCCCTCCCCAGGCCCCGCCCCCTCACCGCCAGCACGGCGCCGTCGCAGATGACGAGGTACCCGGTCTGGTCGGGGACGCGCTCCAGGCCTTGCGTCAGCGCCGCCGCCGCCGAGGACGAGCACGAGGAGGAGGAGGCCTAGGGGAGGGGGGGAGGGGCCGGGTGAGCCTGGAGGGAGGGAGGGGGGCCCGGTCCCCCCCCCCCGTCTCCCTGGAAACTCACCATCTCCTCAGCACAAGGCCCCGCGCGTCACGTGAGGGAGGGCGACTGGCCGGCCGACTTCCGGCAACGCCCCTGCAGCCCCGCCAGGCGTCTCCTGCTCGTCTCCTGGCCCCGCTGCCAATCAGCTCCCTGCCGGCCTTCCATTGGCCCGCGTGGATCGGTGGGCGTGGCCTGATGTCCGCGCCCTCCAATCAGAGCCTGCGGGGAACAGTGCGGCCCAATGAGGAGGAGGAGGAGCAGCGCGGGGAGGGGGAGGCGGAAGGGGGGGCCTCAGGAGGGATTCCCCCCCGGCAGAGCCCGCCTGGCCCACGCCCCTCCCCCCGGCCTTCCTGCAGGGAAAGCGCCCCCGGCAGATGGCCGTCGTCATCGGCATAGATTTGGGAGAGCTCCTCCAAGGCCACCTCGCCCAGCCCGCTCCTGCCCCGAAGGGAGAGCGCCACCAAAGTGCCCCCGGCAGGCGGCCCCCAGCCTCAACAGTAGTGGTACGGTAGTTAGTAGTAGTAGGAATACTACTAATAGTAGTAGTAGTAGTAGTAATAGAGTTGGGAGAGACCCTTCGAGGCCACCTCGCCCAGGCCCTTGCCTTGCAGGAAAAGCACCACCGAAACACCCCTGGCAGATGGCCACCCACCCGTCCTCCCTCTTCTGCCCCCGTCCTTCCGCCTTCAGGGCCTCTGGGGCCGGCGGGCCGCCCTTCCCTCTCCTCTGCTCCCCCCCCCCCTTCCCAGCAGCACTTTGGGCCACCTTCCCAGGGAGCCCAGCCTCCCTCTGCTTGTACTGAAGGGGAAATTGATGCTTTAACAGAAGTAATGTCAGGAGAGAGTGCTGCTCAGCAAAGGCGTAGAGTAGTGGGGTAGCTTGCCAGCAACAATGACGGGAATAATCTACTCTGGTTGGTACACAAGCACCGGCTGTGATTAGTCAGGGAACATCATGTGCTTCTGGAAAGATAAGCAGCCGTGATTGGCTTAGCACATACCATGCAGGTTTGTTTACAAAGTTACGCGCATGGCAAATGAGGTTTCTTCCTTGGCAGGCCCTAGGGAGAGGCTTGGTAGAAAATGGAACAATTCAGGCACATTCTGCACTTTGAGCAGATAACATAGAAAGGAGATGGGAATTAACACTGCGCAACGTCTTTTGAGCAAAGAGGAGTGTGAGGCTACAGAATGCCTTGTTTAATTGGGTAGTGTAGTGTGAGTTCATGAATGCCAGCCAATGCCAAGGCATGAAGAAGGGTGGGACTGAAATATTGCCACCATTGCTTGTATAAAACCTGTGTGCTGGAAATGATCGGGGTCTCTGTCCTCCAGCGGCGTCGTTCTGCGTGGGCAGACCCATCAGCTGATGTCGTGCAAATAAAGGCTGGTTTCATTGAACAGCAGTAAAATTGTCGCGTCATCCGTCCAAGCGCTCGCTAGTAACCGCAGCCAGGCACAGAGGTATTTGCCTTGGGAGTTTTGGGACTCCAACTTCTGCTACAGTACCAACCCGCTGAGCTTTCGTTGACCTTGAGAGCGGGCCACGAGAGGGAGGAAACCTGGAGATGACGACGGCGAGGAGGAGTGGGCTGGGCCTCCTGGGCGCCAAGAGCCTTGGGCTCCAGCTCTCCCACTTCCTCAGAACCGGCGGCTGCTGCTGGGAATGGTCGGGGTTGAAGCCCAAAGCTATTTCTCAACAAGCCATGCTTGGAAGTGGAAGAAGACCACAGGGCCGGAAGGACCAGGGGCCTCTTCCGGGAAATCAGAAGCATTGCGGGTAAGTTGCAGGCAAAAATGGGCATGCTCAAAAACAGAGGTGGCAGCCAAGACATGGAGAGAGAGAGAGAGAGTTGCTGGATGGACAAGCCGGGTTCAGAAAAGGCAGAAGAACAAGAGACCAGGTTGCAGATATCCAGATGCTGGAGAACGGAGAAAGGCCGGGAGTCCCAGAAAAACATCTGCTTCTGTTCCATTGACTCTTCTAAAGCCTTGGACTGTGCAGGTCAGAATAAATGGGGGCACATTCTTGGTGGTCTGGGCAGACCAAGCCACCTGGTCCCTCTCCTGAGGAATCTGGACCAGGACCAAGTAACAACAGGAAGAACTGGCCAGGGAACAACAGGCTGGTTCGAGATTGGGAAAGGGGTACATTAGGGCTGTATACGCTCACCCATCCTCTCCCACTTGTATGCAGATCACATCATGCGACATGTGCGGGGGGGCTTGATGAAGCCAAGGCTGGGGTTAAAATAACTGGAAGAAACATTCACCACCTGAGATACGCAGGGGATACCACTCTGACGGCCGAAAGCGGAGGAGCGGAGGAGCCTTCTCACCAAGGGGAAAGGAGAAGAAAGGGCCAAAGATGGGTTGCAGCTAAACATTTTTTAAAAACCCAAGGCGATGGCAACCAGACTGAGGGCAAACTGGCAAATAGAGGGAGAGAACGTGGAGGCAGCGACAGGGTTTGCATTTCTAGGCGCAAAGATGAGGAGTGCAGACGCACCCAGGAAACCAGAAGACGTTTCCTTCTTGGGAGGACCCATCTCGAGAAAAGAGTGAAGAGGCATCACAATGGCAACGAAGATCCTCATAGTCAAAGCAACGGTATTCCCCGCAGTCACCTATGGATGTGAGAGCTGGACCCGAAGGAAGGCTGAGCAAAGGAAGAGAGGGGCTTTGGAACTGTGGTGCCGGAGGAAAGTTCTGAGAGTGCCTTGGACCGCGAGAAGATCCAACCACTTCCGTACTTCAGGAAAGAAAGCCCGGCTGCTCATTGGAGAGAAGGACAGTAGAGGCAACGATGAAGTCCTTTGGCCACATCATGAGAAGACAGGAAACCTTGGAGAAGGGAATGATGGGGAAGGGAAGGAAAAAGGAAGGGGGGCCGGCCAAGGGCAAGGTGGATGGAGGGTATATCCTCAAAGGGACTGGCTTGACCCTGAAGGTGCTGGGGGTGGCCACGGCTGACAGGGAGACGCTCTGGCCTGGGATGGCCCACGAGGTCACAAAGAGTCGGAAGCGACTGAACGAATGAACAACAACAAAGTCCAAAACACCAGGAGGGAAGGAGGGCCCGAGTTGGCCCAGGGGGGCTGAGTTAGACATTGACTTGCAGGCGGCCCCACGGCTGGAAGTCTAGATGACCGTTGGCCTCCTGGAGTGATGGTGGGTGTTGTCCTGGGGTGCCTCGTCTTCCTGGCTTGGCCCCACTTCACTTTCCGTCCAATATGATTTGGGAATGCATTGTGTTTGAAGACACCAGCTGTGCATGAGTCGTGTTCTTTATTAATGAGCAAGATGTGCCTCTGCTCAGACGCCTGCCTTGCTTGATCACCCCTCCAGGGGAAGGAGCAGCCCAACGTCGCAGTCGCCTCTTGAGCGGTTCCGTAATGTCCATGCTCAGCATTCAGTCATAATATTGCTCCAGAGCAGAGCTGGCCAAGTGTGCATAGGGACTGATGCACAAGGCGTGCGAACGCACCATGCAAAATGCGCACGTAGGAGAGCCAGCACTTCCTAGTGTGTATTGGCCCCCTAGCAGAGTGTGCCTCAGCCTTCCTGATGCCCTGAACCCTTCATGCAGTTCCTCATGTTGTGCCGACCCCCAACCATCACATTGTTTTCGTTGCTACTTCATAATTGTAATTTTGCTCCTTCCTGTTATGAATTGTCACGTAAATACCGGATATGCAGGATGTGTTTTCATTCACTGGACCATATTTGGCACAAAGACCCATAAGCCACATTTGAATGCTGGTGGGGTTGGTTGGGGGGGGGGGTGTTGATTTTGTCCTTTGGGAGTTGTAGTTGCTGGGATGTATAGTTCACCTGCAACCAAAGAGCATTCTGAACTCTACCAACGAGCACATTGAACCAAACATGTCACACAGAACTCCCATTACCCAACAGAAAATACTGGAAGGGTTTGGTGGGCATTGACCTTGAGTTTGGGAGTTGTAGTTCACCAACACCCAGAGAACACTGTGGACTCAAAACAATGACAGATCTGGACCAAACTTGGCACGGATATTCAATATGTGGACACTGGTGGAGTTTGGAGAACATGGACATTGACATTTGAGAATTGTAGTTGCTGGGATTTATAGTTCACCTACAACCAAAGAGCATTCTGAACCCCATCAACGATAGAACTGGGCCAGACTTCCCACACAGAACCCCCGCGACCAAGAGAACATACTGTGTTTTCTGGAGGTCTTTGGCGACCCCTCTGGCACCCTCTCTCACGGCATCCCCCCCCCCCTCCAGGGGTCCCAACCCCCAGGTTGAGAATCGCGGCCTTAGCAAGACCAAAGCCACCCTCCCAAACATGGAGACCTGGGCTTGCATGAACTTTGACCCAGAAAGTGCTGATGAGAGGAAGACCTTGAAGCTGATAGGTTTACAAAGACAACAACTCTGCAAGCGAAGGAACATGAACTGACCCATCATTAGGTCTGTGATGGACCAAGGAGAACGGGCAGGGACCGTCCGAGCAAGGCAATGGTGGGTGGCCAATTTCTCTCCTGATCACGGAGTATGAATGTGGAGTGTGTGGTGAGTGAACGTACCTGAATGTGAGGCTGTGTCACCTGTACAGCTATTATTATAAACCCAGTGACAGGTGCCTGTGCCCCTACTTCCTTCTTCCTGAGGAAGTCCCTGGTCCACTCTGTCCCATTTTAAAGGTCCAAAAGGATTCATCACCTTCCTTCGCAGGCAGAACAGACAACACACATCCTGTACGGGAGGTAGTCAATGTATTGAGGAGGAAGAACAAGGGCTCTGGCCGTGGGTGGAAGGGCCCCGCCACCGCAACACCCCCCAAAAGGGGCTCCGTAGGAGTCATCTACGGCCCACCCCGGTCCCCGTGCCCGCCGTGGGGCAGGAGGGCCCCAAAGAGGAAGACGGCGCCCAGGAGGCAGAGGGAGAAGAACAGGGCCGCGGCCAGGGTGGCGTGCAGGGCGGTGGTCACCCCGAAGGCGAAGAGGAAGAGCGTGCGCTGGCAGAAGGCCCAGCCGTGGGCCCCTGTCGCCTCAAAGTCCGGGGGGTAGATGGAGTAGACCCACACGCTGCCTGCAGAGGGGGAGAAGCATAGAATAATAAGGAGACTTGGAGGGGAGCTCTAAAGGCCATCTAGTCCGGCCCCCCTTCTTTGTGCCTCCATGCGAGAAAACCACCATCAAAGCACACACACACACACACACACCCCAGATGGCCACCCAGCCTCAATAAGAATAATAGAAATAATGATAGATTTTGAAGGCACCTCTAAAGGCCATTTGGTCCAACCCCCTTCTGCCTTCATGCAGGAAAAGCACAATCAAAGCACCCCTGGCAGATGTCCATCCAAAGAAGGCACTTCCCACCAGACTCCGAGGCAGAGAGTTCCACTGTTGAGCAGCTCTACTACGAAGTTCTCCTGAATAATATTCATTTGGAATCTCCTTTCCTGCCCTTTGAATTCTTTGCTGGAAGTCCTACTCTCCATCCAGGGCCTGCTCCCTCTTCCTTAGGACGTCCTTTCACATATTCCCGCGTGGCTCTCATGTCTCCTCTCAGCCTTTTCTTCGGAGGCTAAACAGACCCAGCTCTTCAAGCAGCTCCTCATAGGGATGCATGGGCCTCATCACACTTGAGCGTTTTCCCACTTCAGATGCTGTGATGGCCTCCTGCAGGATTAATTCTGGGGCTTGCAGATCAGGGAGGAACCTTTAAACTACTCACCCAGAGGAGCCCTGGGCCTCCCTAAACTACAAGCCCCAGAATTAATTCTGCAGGAGGCCGTCACAGCACTGAACGTCACCTCAGTCGCCCCCTTCCTCTGGACGCCTTCCAGCTTAGAATACATAGATATCCCTTTTGCATCGCTTGGCCCAGAATTGGACACAGTGCGATTCCAAGGGAGGCCTGACCAAAGCCGAAGAGAGGGGCGCCAGGACTTCTTCGTCCCTCAACCTGGACTCCTTTATTTAGTTATTTATTTATTCATTCGGACTTCTATGCCGCCGACTCCCTAAGGCTCGCGGCGGCTTACAGGAGCCGAAGGCAAACACAGAATACAAAGTATACATAGATAAACATACAGGGCATACAAAAGGTAAAAACATCCACAGGGCAACCAACAGCAGATAGGGAGGGGGGGGGAGCCAAGCCCATGCCCAAGGGCAGAGCCACCCGGTGGAGCTATCAAGCACGTCCATCGAAGGAGGGGAGCCGAGGGGGGTCCCACAGATCGAGGAGCGCCCTCAAAGACTCCAAGTCTAAGCAGTGGCGGTCGCTACAGTGACGGTCGTTGCCGGCCTGTGGACTATGCCTCGTTATCGGCGGCTTGTCCACCCTCCTAGATTGGAGGTTCGCCGGTAGAGGCACCCCGCGCCTGCGGGCAGCGTTCCGGAAAGTCCTGGAACGGGGCCCTCCGGGGATCGCCTTCCGAGAGTCAGCCGCTATGGGGGGGGGGGAGGGTATTACAGAGCGGGGTAGGGACTTCCTCCGGCCCCGCCCTCGGCCCCGCCTCCGCTTTGTCGGATGTTTACCGAACCTGGGCAACCCATCGGGGCACTGGGGAAGGGGATCGGTCACGGGACCCCCCACACCAGCAGCGTTCCCGGCCTCGTGGCTGTCAGCGAGAGCAGGCCAGTCACCATCCAGTGTTGGCAGAGGCCATGGGCTAGTCGCGGTCGAGGAGATCGCCGGCAACCGTCCTGCCCGTCGCCGGGGCCGCTCCCCAGGAACCCTCGCCAGGGCCCTCGAGACGTCCACCGCATCCATCAAGGGCTGCGCGGGCAGCGGCAAGGGGGAGCTCGCGAGACCGGTAGTGACGAGACCGGTAGTGGCGGCTGCTCCATGGCAAAGGTCACCGGGGGCGTAGTCTTGACCATTGGGGAGGGTGGAGGGGGCGGGGCCAGGGACACCGAACCTAGCGGGGTCGGCACCATGTTGGAGCAGCCGGGCGACGCCCTCACCATCGGGACCGGGGGAGCCCGGCGCCCCAATGCCTCCCATGGGCTCCACCACGGCACCGCAGCTCCCCCCGCCGAGGCCTCACGCGCAGAGGGGGTCACCCCCTTGGAGAGGGGGGAGCCCTCACAAGGCCGCCGACCATTTTCCAGGGGGTCGTCCTGCCGGGCGCTCCTCCTCGTGATCACCATACGCCTCTCCCTCCGTTCGGGAACCCGGGAACCCGTGAGCTTGGACAGCGTCTGCCCGAGAGTTCGGCAACGGACGCCCGCTCGCCCGCTCTCCTCCGAGCCCAGGCGCAGGGGATCCAAGCGAGGCGAGCCCGGTGCTCCGTCGGCCACCGCCCCTCCAGGCCTGGGGTGGGGGGGGCCGGGCGGTGTAGGCCGTTCTCCCCACAAAGGAGAACGCCAACACCAGCCCCAGTTTCTCCATCTCCCCCAGCCAGGTGGCCAGCTGCTCGACCAGCCGGCTGAGGCCGAGGAGGAGGTGGGTAGGGTCTGGCGGCGTGCCCCGGGTGGTGGCGGGGTGGTCGCCCACTCCCTCTGGATGGAATTGGGGGGGGGAGGACGACCCGGTCTCCTCTAGACCCGGCCAGGGGACGGGAGACCATGCCAGGTGAGTCAGAGGGGTCGCTGTAGTCGATGCGGTCGCCGCCGGGCCCGGGATCCTCTTGGGGGCCGCAGCGTCCTTCAGGCACGCGTGGGCCCTGAGAACTGAGGCCGGTGCTCGGGCGACCTCAGCGTCGGCTTGTAGGGCCTCGAAAAGAGGCAAGGAGCGCACCGGTGCTTCTAACAGCGACCAGGGGTCTTGAAGGTCACTCCTCGTGCATGTCCTATCCAAGGCAGCCGGCAGTGGGGGTGCTGTGCGGGAAAGTCTGCAGAGGCCTCGGCGGAGCTCAGCGTTCACGCGTGCGCTCGATGTGGCCATCTTAGGTATGGATGGGATTGAGGGATGCAGCCCGGAATCCCATTGGCCTTTTAAGCTGCTGCTTCACACTCTTGCCTCATGCTCGGGATGGGGAAGGGGATTCTGGGATGGAGCCTGAGGGGCCAGGGGAGGATGGAAGTGGCGTGGAGGGAGTTGTGATGGGTTCTCCTGCCAGTTGATTCCCATGAGACTGGAGAAAACGATATCGGTTCTCATGAGAACCGGCCGGAGTTGAAGTCGGAAAGGAATGTGGGAGGCGGATCAAGTCACCTTGAACTCAGAGACAAAATGTGACACAGAGACAGACATGGTTTTCTCAGATGAGGAAAGGAGAAGCAGGTGTGTGCGGAGCGATGTCATGGGAGGGATGGAGGCCTTCTAAGTGGTTTTCAGCTGGTACAATCCTTAATGAGAGAAACATTGAATTCAAGGGGGAAACCGCTCTCATTTTTCTAGATTTTGTTTCATGTTTGTTCCGTTTCTAGTTTCCTGTGTGGACGAGGCACCTGCCTTGGATTCCGGCCATCATGTTTTGGGTCTAGCTATGGATGAATTATTATGCGGACTGTGTTTCACATGGATTTGAGCTTCTAAGCTTCTATTGGAATGGCTTTTTGAACGTTGATGCTTCTTTATAACGTCGTTTATTTCTTTATATACTCAGCTTTCAATAAACTTTAACTTACTGGACTACTTGGATGTGGTGTGGTGTGTAGTGGGAAAGGTGGTTCAGTGCCGCTGGACAAGGAAGGTAGCTGGGCAGCACAGGCCCGGATTAACTCTTTGTGGCGCCCTAGGCCACACATTGGAAGCCACGCCCCCAGGCCGATACCGAGCATGCGCGTCAGAGCCCCTAGGGGCGGGGCTTCCCTCCGCCTCTTCCTCGCTCGCGTCGGGCGCCCCTCCTTCCTTGAGTGAAGGAAGGAGAGGCCGACGTGAGTGACGAAGAGGCAGAGGGAAGCCGCGTCAGAGACCCTAGGGGCGGGGCTTCGCTCCGCCTCTTCCTCACTTGCGCCGGCCCCTCCTTCCTTCACTCAAAGAAGGAGGGGCGCCCGGCGTGAGCGACTAAGAGGCGGAGCAAAGTCCCGCCCCTAGGGCCTCTGACACGGCTTCCCTCTGCGTCTTCCTCTCTCGCGTCAGGCGCCCCTCCCTTGAGTGAAGGAAGGAGGGGCCGACGCGAGCGACGAAGAGGCGGAGGGAAGCTGCGTCAAAGGCCCTAGGGGCCTATGGCGCTCTGCGCGCAGGCGCAGAAGCACCCGAAGATTGATACACTTTAAAAAATGGGGGTTCGGATCTGGCGCCCCCCCCCTGGCTACGCCCCTAGGTCGTGGCCTAGAGTGGCCTTATGGATAATCCGGGCCTGGGCAGGCACCTCTCCCCCCCCCCCTTATGCAGGTCCAGTATGAAATTTGGGAGTGGGCGGGGACTTGTGGCAGCCGCCGTCACTCACTCACCTGCAATGAACCAGGCGCAGAGGAAGAGGAGGCAGGTGACCCGCAGGTGGTGGACCAGGGCCCTCGGCCAGTCGGAGCCCCCCTCCTTGCAGGTGGCGCAGCCCAGGAGGAGGAGCAGGAGGGACACGGCGCTCAGGACCAACAGGTAGATGGGGACCAGCGGCTGGCGGGGGCATTGCTGCAGGTAGAGGGCACCTGCAGGTGAAGGGGAGAGAGACGGCGGCGCAGGAAAATATGAATGCACGCACACATTGTACGTATAAGCACACTGAAATACAGGGAAATGGACTTTGAGGTGCAGTAGCGAGAAGGCGAGGGAATGGCCGAGTGCCAGGGAATGGGCTGACCCCAACCCAATGGAAGGAAAGCGGTCAAGGCCTCTTGATGGACTGTAGAAAGGCACAACCTTTTAGATCAGGCCTGGGCAATCTTGGGCCTTTCAGGTGTTTTGGACTCCAACTCCCACAATTCCTCACAGCCTCAGGCCCTTTTCTTTTCCCTCAGCCGCAAGCGGCTGAGGGAAAAGGAAAAGGCCTGAGGCTGTGAGGAATTGTGAGTTGAAGTCCAAAACACCTGAAAGGCCCAAGATTGCCCAGGCCTGGAGGGGCTGAGTCTGTGAGGAATTGTGGGAGTTGAAGTCCAAAACACCTGAAAGGCCCAAGATTGCCCAGGCCTGAGGCCTGAGTGTGTGAGGAATTGTGGGAGTTGGAGTCCAAAACACCTGGAGGGCTGGTAATTCTACTAGAGTCTGTGTTTTGAAAGTATAGTAATGGGCTTCTGCCTTTCTCAAATGGAGCCTGAGTCCCGGAGAGTCCCAGGTCGGGTCACGTGATGGTCTGCGGCCCCGCCCACAACACAGAGTTAAGGAAAGCTGCCTCCCAAAACACAGACACACATTTCCATTGACAAGCCATTGAATTCTATACAAAGGAGGCCGAGAGGGAGGGTGGGAGTCCAAAACCCTTAGGCCCCAAGTTGGCCCAGGCCTGGTGGAGAACCCTCACCCCCCCCCCAGCACTCTAATTGGGGGTCCCGCACCCCCCCCCCCTCTTACTCACCTAGGACTATTCCAGTGATGGGCAGCATGGTCGAGAGGATCCAGAGCAGCACTGCAAGGGAGTGGGGGGTGGGTTCATTAATTAATTACTTAACTGATTTATGGGGAGTGGGCTCCCCACCCCACCCATGGCTGGGAGAGGGGAGACTCACCGCGCAGGGCCCGGTGGGAGGGGGTGTCCTCGGCGTCGGCGACCAGGAGGGGCCGGCTGGCGTCTTCTTCGTCCATGCTCGTGGGCCGGAAAGAGGAGGAGGGCGAGGAGGGAGGGGGCCTGCTGCTGCTGCTGCTGCGGGGGCAGAAGGGGCGGGGCGGGGGGCAGCGGCGGTCAGGCCTCATCGGAAGGGAAGGAAGGGGCGCTCCAGCTCGGCCTCTCTCCCTCCCCCGACCCGCCCTGCCCTTTAAGAGCCGCCGGCCGTCGGAGGGGGCCCAGGTGCAGCGCTCCCTCCCTCCCTCCGCCCCGCAGGATCAGGGCCCCCGGGGTGGGCAACCGCAGCGGGGCCGGTGGGGCTCCTCAGGCCCGGATTCCTCCCCCGGACCAAGCCCAAGGCACCGCCAGGAGGGAGGGGGGGGGAGGGAGGGAGGCCTGGCCTGGAGAGTTTCCGTCTGCGTCCTGGTTTAGGTGTTGTAATTGCTCACACTGTAGTAGTATCGTCGGAGTTGGGGGGGGCGTCGCCTTGTGTTGTGATGCGAATGGCGCGGCAGGGAGGGAGGGGGTCCCTTTGGGGCAGGGGGAGGGGGCCGGGAAGGAAGCCAAGGCTGGACTGACCGACCCCTCGACGGTTGGGGGGAAGCGCCCTCTGCACATGCTCCAGGCTCCTCCCTCTCCAAGGGCCACGGGGGGGGAGAGGGGGCTGTCCGCCTCCCCCCCTCTCTGTAAGCCGCTTTGAGGGGACAGCGTGGTCCCAATCAACACCCCCACCCCCAAGACCATCGTCATCTCTCTCCCGAGGATCCGGGGGTCGTGCTCGGGGGAGGGAGGGGGGCTGTCCGCCCGTGAAGAGCGCGCGTGGGCTGGAAAGACTCCCCCCCCCCCCCCGCCTCCCTGGCAGCCCCGTCTACACGGCCACAGAACCCAGTTTCAGATCCACCCCTCCCTCCCTTTCTTCCGGGCGTGGCCCTGACCCCCCTTCCCCCCCCCCCACTGGCTCCGCAGGGACCCCCGCAGGACCCCCTCCCTGAGCCTTGACCCGAGGAGGGGGCCAAAGGGGGAGGGTCGCCTGTCAGGCGGGGGCGGCTCTAGACGGGGGGGGGATGAGGGGGTCCCCTTCCCCCTCTCCCTGTAAGCCGCTTTGAGGGGACAGCGTGGTCTCAACCAACACCCCCCCTCCCCCATCATCGTCCTCTCTCTCCCGAGGATCCGGGGGTCGTGCTCGGGGGAGGGGGGCTTGAGGGCTTGGCCGGACGTTCTCCCCCCTCTCCCCCGAGACTAGATTATAGTAGTAGTAGTAGTAGTAGTAGTAGTAGTAGTAGTAGTAGTAGTAGTAAGTGTATTCTGCCAACCGAGCCGATGGAAGGCCTGCCCCTGTGAGTAGATGGGTAGGTCCCGCTCCGACGGTAAGGTGGCGGCGCTCCATGCAGGCCTGCCAGTGGCCACGTGAGGACCTCGGGGGCGTCTACGGACAACGCCGGCTCTTTGGCCGAGAAATGGAGGTGAGCACCCCCCTCCCTCCCCCCAAGAGTTGGACACGGCGAGATGGATTTCACGTCGGGGGAAACCTTTCCCTTCGAGTGTATCTTTACACCCCGCTTCTTTCTCCCCCCAAAGGGGGCTCGGAGCGGCCTGAGCCCCCCTCCCCAGCATGCACGAGGGACCCCTCCCTTCCTCTCCCCCACCGGGGCTGGCAGGCCTCCTCTCAGCCCCCTCCCTCTCCCCCCGCCCGCGACCCACCGAGGCAAGGCCTGCTGCCCAACCCCCACCACCTCCCTTCCCTCCTTCCCTCTCTCTGCCCTTCATCGTTTCCTCTTTACTTCCTCTTTCTCTCCTCCTTCCTCTTTCTCCCCTCCTTACTTTCCTTCCTTCTTTCCTCCTTGCCCGGGCTCTCTGTCCGTCCGTCCGTCCGTCCGTCCGTCGGGGGGCTCAAAGTCCTCCTCCTCCCGCCCCTCCCTCCCGGCCTTGGACCCTCAGCACCCCCCCCCCCCCCCTCCAGGAGCGGCGTTGCCCAATCCGGGGCCCTTATCGCCCTCCTGCATCGGACGCGTCACCCGCGGGTGAGCAGGGGAGGCACGCGCGACACCACACACCACGGAGGAGCGGAAGGAAGCCCACCGAGGGGGGAGGGGCTTTATTAGTCAAAGGGGGGGGGGCAGCAGCAGCAGGGGTCTCCGGGGGCCAGGAGCCAAGGGTCTTCCTTCCTTCCTTCCTCGGGGGGGGGGGGGCGGTGTCTCCTCCTCAGTGGTAGGTTTTCTGGAGGGAGGAAAGAGGCAGAAGCAAAAGCGGGGTCAGAGTTTGGGGGCAGCTGGGGGAGGTCTTTTTTGGGGGGGGTCTCCTCCCCTGCCAGGCCCCGCCCCGCCCGGGGGTGGTGGGCGAGGGAAGATGACCAAAGCAGACCCTACTCGACCTCCCTCTGTCTGCACCCAACGTTCATTTACCAATGTGAATTCCCCTTGCCACCCCCCCCCGCTCCGAAATGGCTTTAATGTGTCAATTATTGCTTATGTGTAAGTTCTATGGATTGTATGGCTTTATAATTATTGTTATTGTGTTGTTGTGATGCTATTATTATTATGGGCATGGCCTTAGGTCAGCCGCCTTTGGGAGTCCCTTTGGGAGGTGGTTGGCCGACATGCCATGAGAGCAAGCTTGGCTAGCATGGAGTGGCCTTGCAAGGGGGCAAGTCAATCCGTGAGGGTCTCTGCCGAGGTGTGGCCTGGCCCCTGTTGCCTGGAGGCGCCCCTGAGTGATGCCCAGGGAGGGAGGACCCTGGCCTGTGTCAAGCAAGTGTGAATGTTGCCATGAGAGCAAGCTCGGCTAGCACGGAGTGGCCTTGCAAGGGGTGGCCTGGCTGCTGCTGCCTGGGGGCGCCCTCTGCTTGGGAGGTGTTGGGAGCCGGCTGCCTGGAGGGTTGACCCGCCCAGCTGGATTCTCTGGGGCTCCTCCTGATAGGAACCGGATTCTAGGGCGGTGTGGACTCACATAGATCATCGAGCGCAGGTAATGCGGGCAGGGGGCCTGTGGGGGCGTGGCCTCTGCCTCTCTCTCACCTGGGCGGGCGGCTCCTCCTCGTCGCGGCAGGTCCCGCAGCAGCACCCGAAGAGCCCGTTGAAGGCCTGGATGAGGCAGAGCCCGAGCTCGGCCAGGGCGGCGCCCAGGAGGAGGCCGAAGAGCACCACGTTGAACTCCACCACGCCCTCCGGCAGCAGGCACCGGCCCCACTGCGAGCGGTCCAGCAGGTAGCTCTCCTCCAGGTCGCTGCAGGGGGAGGAGGGGGCGGGGCCAGGGGAGGGGGCGGGGCCAGCACAGGTATCATAAATATGAACACATCATGTCATATTAGAAAAATATTATAATACAATATAATATGAAACAATAATAAATACTATAATGATATAAAGTTAGGATAATGAAATAATACGAATAATACCAGATGGTGGGCACTGGCCTTGGATTTGGGAGTTGTAGTTCACCTACATCCAGAGAGCACTGTGGGCTCAAACAAGGATGGATCGGGACCAAACTTGGCACGAATGCTCAATCTGCCCAAGTGGGAACACAGGTGGAGTTTGGGGAAAACAGACCTTGACATTTGGGAGTTGTAGTTGCTGGGATTTATAGTTCACCTACAACCAGAGAGCATTCTGAACCCCACCACCAATAGAATTGGGTCAAAGTTCCCACACAGAGCCCCCATAACCAACAGAAAACACTGTGTTTTCCAATGGTCTTTGGTGACCCCTTTGACACCCCCTCACGACCTCCACAGGGGTCGCGACCCCCAGGTTGAGAAACACTGTGCTCCAGGAGGATGTCCTTGAAGTACTATTATTTATTCATACCCCGCTTTTCTCTCCACAAGGAGAATCTGTTGGAAATCACCACCTTCTTCAAGGCTCCACTAGTAACTTGTTTGTACGTCATCCTGTTGCTTACTTATTGTGTGTATGCCAACTAGTAGGGTTTGTTTGGGGTTTTTTTCTGTGTCAGGAGCAACTTGAGAAACTGCAATTCGCTTCTGGTGTGAGAGAATTGGCCGTTTGCCCGGATGTTTCGATGTTTTGCCCTCCTTGTGGGAGGCTTCTCTCATGTCCTTGCATAGGGAGCTGGAGCTGACGGAGGGAGCTCATTTGCACTCTCATAGAATCAGGTTCGAAGAGATCTGGTGGGTCATCATCCAGCCCAGGCCTGGGCCAACTTGGGCCTTTCAGGTGTTTTGGACTTCAACTCCCACAATTCCTCACAGCCTCAGGCCCCTTCCTTTGGAAGGGGCCTGAGGCTGTGAGGAATTGTGGGAGTTGAAGTCCAAAACACCTGAAAGGCCCAAGTTGGCCCAGGCCTGATCCAGCCCAACCCCTTTCTGCCAAGAAGTAGGAAAATTACATTCAAAGCACCCTTGACAGATGGCCGTCCAGCCTCTGTTTGAAAGCCTCCAAAGAAGGAAGGAGCCTCCACCACACTCCCTCCAGGGCAGAGAGTTCCACTGCTGAACAGCTCTCACAGTCAGGAAGTTCCCTCCCCGGATTCGAACCTCCAACCTGTCAGTCTTCAGTCCTGCCACCGGCACAAGGGTTTGCCCCATTGCGCCACCGAGGGATCCTATCTCGTGGGATGGTTTTACGCTGTGTCTGAATTTTAAATTTTTATTTATGCCTTACGTTCAATGGTTTTAGTTGATTTTAAGTTCATAGTTCTATGAAGCCATTCGTTATTATGATTTCTTTGTGTACTGTAGGTTGGCATTGAACTTTTGCCATTACTACATATTGTAAACTACTTGAGCCCCCCCCCCCCCCCTGGGGTAAGAAAGGCGGTATATATTAAACTAGCTGTACCCGGCACGCGTTGCTGTGCCCTATTTTGGAGATGCGAGGAAGTCTGAGTATGTAAGGGTTGGAGTTGTTGTTAGTTATGGTGTTGTTGGGGTCATGGCTGTGTTGTTGTGGGTTGTTTTGGTGGGTGGGATGTTGGAGTCCTGTGGAGTTGTTGTTGTGCGGTGTTGCTGGCGTTCTGCATAGCTTGTGGATATACAATGCTTTTTGTCTTTCCGTCTGCTGTGTTGATGTAGAGGTTGATGCGTGTGTGGGTGGGGTACTTTGGAAGTGAGTGGAGGTACTTGAAATCCCATTATCCATGGTGTGTCCTCCTCTAATCTGCAGTCGGATGGAGTGTGGGTCATGGGGGGCATTGTTTGCCCCAGTTTGGTCTTTATCGGTCTTGGTTCTGGGACACAGTGGTCTGTGGGGAATTATGGGTTTTGAAGTACTACAAATCCCATTATCCATGGAGGTACTTCAAGTCCCATCATCCATGGTCCACCCTCCTCCAAACTGTAGTATAATGTAGCGTGGGACATAGGGGCTCTGTGTGCCAAGGTAGGGTACTGTAAATTCAGGCCATACACAATGTCCCATGAGCTGAGGCCTAGTCAGGAACAGCAAGTTAATGAAGCCTTACTGTCAATTCAGAGCGTAAACAGCATTCCTTTAAGTGAGGCCTAGTCAGGGAAATTAAGTTAATGAAGCCTTACTGTCCATTTTGGGCGTGGTCTGTGATTTGTAGGGGTGTAAATTTTCTGTGGGAAGTGAATTGGGTGTTTGTGTTTGTGCCTCAGCCCTTTGCCTTATCCTCCTCTGACAGTTTATTAGGGGTCGGAATGTTCATGTTGGCTGGCCAGTACAGGAGTTATGCAAATCCGCCCTTATTGGCAGCCAATCATGTTGTCAGAATGTAGATGCTGGGAGAGTCGTTGGCAGCCCCGGAGGATGCTGGGAAATGTAGGTTTTTTTAACTTGTTGTTTTGGGGGGCTTTTAGGTTTTGGGGGGAAAAGTTTCTTTGCTACATACCGTATGTACCTTGTCTGAGGCCTATTTCTGTTGGCAAGTTTGGTGTCTCTGCGTTGTAAGGTTTCTCTGTTTGGGACGGTCGTTCCATGACGACTCTTCCTTTATATATATAGATACAGCAAACAATGAATAATAACAATAATAATAATAATATCCTGCAGCTTTCTTTCCTTGCTCTGTGTTATTTTTCCTGAGAAGTTTTGGGAGGGGCTCCAGACCACGTGACCCGCTCTGGGACGAGCACAGGCTCCTGGAGACTTTGGGGTTGCTCCAGTCCCGGATTACCCATAAGGCCAGCCTAGGCCATGGCCTAGGGGCGCAAGGCGAGGGGGGCGGAGATCACGGACCAAAAAGAAAAGGTGAAACGAAAATGCAACGCGTATGGACTCAGGACAGAGATGACTCTCTCTCGGGGGAGGGCAGGGGAGAGCGCTGTGAGGGGGCGGGGGAGGAGGGAATGGCGCCCCCTCCCTCGCCCTCACCCCCTTGTCAAGGAAGGACGGCGCGAGGAGGCGGGGTTTCCCTTCCTCCTCCTTGCGCCTGGCTCCTTCCTTGACTCAATCCTGGGAGTCTGAGTGTTGGGGCGGGGGTCTGCGGCAAAGGGGGCGTAATTCCAAAGTGTGGCCTAGGGCGCAAAAAGGTGATAATCCGGGCCTGGGCTGCTCAGGCCGCAGGATTGCAAACACTTGCCTGTCGTTTATTGCAGAAGAGATGTCTGGACTGGACAGGACAGAGAATGATCTCAAAGGTATCTGAAACTGGGCGGATAAGTTGTGTACCTGTGTACAGCTAGTTAGTAGCCAGCTGCATTAAATCACTACTGACCAAGAGAGGTCATGAGTTCAAAGCCAGCCCAGGTCGGAGTAATCTCCTGACCATTAATAGTCTAGGAGCTGTTTGCCTATGTGGCCCAAAAGACAGTTGCATCTATCAAATAGGAAATTTGGGTACCGCTTTATGCCGGGAGGCTAGTGTAACTAATTTACGACTCCGTAACACCTTTCAGCAGCGTGCAGAAGAATGAGGAAGTGCTCCTTCGAAGGACCCGGTGTCACAAGCGGAGGCTGAAGCGGCAGCGCCCCCTGTGGCTGGGAGTGAGCCAGCACACCCTCATGGAGCCGGAAAATCTGGAAGGTTACAATTGCCTCTGTGTCTGTCTATATATGTTGTATGTGCGTTGTAATCTGCCCGAGTCCCCTGCGGCGGGGTGAGAAGGGCGGAATATAAATACTGCAAATAAATAAAGAAATCTAATATGCTGAGCACATGAAGGTCGTCAGACAAATCTCTTATTTTTCCCCAAAGTCCACTCCATTTGTCTCTTATTATTGTTTACTTATTTAAAGCATGGATCTCCCACCGCCCTCACGGGGCTCAGGGGGCTCGGGGCAGAGCGCAGCATGCAAACAGCAAACATTCAATGCCGGGACATTAATCAATTATATGCATACATCAACATTAAAAATATTTGTCTCTTGAGTGAATAACATAAACAAGTTGTTTTATGTAGATCTAAACATAAAACAACTTGTTTATGTTATGCACTCAAGAGTAGATCTACTTCTGGGCTCTGAGAAACACGTCCGAAGCACCGCTATTTTATGCGCTGCCATATTCCCTGTTTCCTATCAGTTCAGATCAGAGCAGCAGGTTATTCAGTCTAACAACTGAAGCCAATTGCCTTGCATAATTACACTTGGTTCTATACCACTTGGGAAGATTCTACTATAATGGGTCTTGGCTCCCCTCTGAAAGGTTCTGTTTCGTAAAAGAACCCGAGGGGTTCTTTTAGCTGCGCACAACTCACCTGACCTCGTCCACCTTCTTCTTAAAGGGGCGCCCCCAGGCCAGGGACGTCCCGTTGACCATGTACTGGCAGCGGGGTCCGTGCACCAGGCCCAGCAGGGAGACCACCACCGAGTAGGAGGCCCCCAGCACCCCCACCGCCGCCAGGATCACAGACAGGCACATCTGCAAACAGAAGGCAGCGACTATACTTCGGGCCTGGCACACCTTCGGCCCTCCCCCAGGTGTTTGGGACTGCAACTCCCACCATTCCTAACAGCCGGTCATAGGTAAAGGTTTCCCCCTGGGAGTAATTCCAGTCGTGCCCGACTCTGGTGCTCATCTCCATTTCTAAGCGAAAGAGCCGGCATTGTCTGCAGACACCTCCAAGTTCATGTGGCCACTGGCATGACTGCATGGAGCACCCTTACCTTCCTGCCAGAATGGTACCTATTAATCTACTCACACTTTCATGTTTTCAAACTGCTAGGTTGGCAGGAGCTGGGCCTAACAGCGGGAGCTCATGCCGCTCCCTGGATTCGAACCTACGACTTTTCAGTTAGCAAGTTCAGCAGCTCAGTGCTTCAACCCACTGCGTCACCAGGGGCTCCAGTTGGTCATAATAATAATAATAATAATAATAATGTTATGTAACAATATCATAAAATATTAACTAATAATATATTATTAAAATAATAAAAGAAATATTTTAAATAATATAATAGTGTATTGTTATAAAAATAATAGAATAATAAAATATAATACAAAATATAAAGGGAAGATTTAGAATAGATCAGGCCGGGGCCAACGTCCGGCTGTCAGGAATGGTGGGAGTTGGAGTCCAAAACACCTGGAGGAGGGCCAGCGTTGGCCCAGGCCTGACCTCAGGCGCCCGAGGTTACTGCTTAAAGAGCAGGCACATGGAAAACAAACCCAGGAAGGCCTTTGCCTTGCCCTTCAGGAACACAGGCTCCAATGGCTCTGTGCAAAAGCCACTCTCTTCTGCTCTTGGCCGATCTCTCCATCCACGCCATTAAGGCGGCCATCAGGAAGGAAGAGACCCATTGGCGGTCCTGCTTGTATACAAGGCCCATCGGATCAGGTATTGCATTGGCACCATCCCTTTTGCTTTGGCGTAATCAGAAAGTCCTAGGGTTGCGAGAGACCACATGGGCCATCTAGTCCAACCCCCTGCCAGGTAGGAAAAGCACAATCTAAGCACCCCCGACAGATGGACATCCAGCCTCTGCTTAAAAGCCTTCAAGGAAGGGGCCTCCACCAGACTCCAAGGCAGAGAGTTCCACTGCTGAACTGATCTAAGAAGTTCTTCCTAATCAGAGAATCCTGGAATCCTGGGGGGCCATCATCCCGTCCAATGCCATTCAAAGCACCCCCGACAGATGACCACCCACCCTCTGTTTGGAAGCCTCCACCACTGCAATCGGAGACTGCAACTTGACTTTGACCTTGCAATTAGCCAGCTGGGGAGAGGTTTATGCTTGACTTCTTCCTGGCAACAGAAGCTGCCCCTCTGCCCCCCCCCCCGGGCGCCCTTTCCTCTGTGTCTCACCCCACAGCGGTTCCCGCAGCACCCCCGGCTGCCAGCGGCATGGAAGTGGACGGCCGGAATCAGGACCTGAAGAGACAAAGGAGGGCCCGTTTGCCCAGGTCTTCCTTCCTCAGAGCCAGCCCTCTCCCCCCTCCAAGGGCCAGAGGCCGCTGACCAGAAGCCTAGCACCCCTGGAGCAAACTGACCAGCCCCTTGTCCTTGTCTCCCCCATATTTACCATGAGGCCCCCTCCGACCAGGCCACCCAGGTAGAGGACCTCGGGCGTCAAGCGGGTGCCGAACTCATGGACGTAGTCGGCCTTCCAGTCCGGGAAGGCCAGCAGGATGTTGGACACGATGGAGACCAGGATGAAGGGCCACAGGGCCACCCCCACCACCTTGGAGCAGGCCCCCGTGCACATGGCGATGGCAGCGCACAGAGGAGGAAGCCAGGAATGGGCCTCCCGGGGATCGGGCGCTTATATAATGCATTGGGGAGAAAGGGGGGGGGGGCTGCAATGCCAAAGGCACCAGGCAGATAAGGGGCCATAAATGCCACCTTTGGACAATGCCAATGGGAGCCGCCCCCGATAACAACAAGGGCACCTGGGCCTCAGGTGATGCAGGATCCAAGGGTGAAAGGCTGGGAGGGAAGGAGGGAGGGAGGAAGGGGCAGCCACAATGGTTGGAATCCAACACACACACACACACACACACAGTGTCTTGCTTTAATGGTGTTGCTGGTCCGGAGCACCCCTCTCCTCAGAGACCCCATGGTGGGTCACTATAGGTCATTGCAAGGTTCTGGTACCTCCTCCTGCTGACCCGAAAGGTCACTCTGGCTGGAGAGGAAAGGAATATTTCACTCAAGCCCCCCCCCCCCAGACAAGGCCTCTGGTCGCCTTCGGGTTGAGAGAGGTGGTACATAAATATGATAAATAAATAAACAAGGCCAGGCAGACACCCGAGATCGAAGCACTTTTAGTTTCCTGGGATTCCAGACAGCAAGCAAACAGGTGCCAGTGAACACCTTCCAGACGGAGGGTGCCTCCAGGCAACAACACCGATGGACTACTCAGTGCTATTCCGGTTTGCTCATTGCAACACTCACGCTCGCTTCAAACAGGCAAGAGTTCTTTCTGCCACTGAAGGTTATTCCACAGGGAGAGATACACACTCCACTTGCTTCATTTCCAACAGACCTCTGAACAAACCTCTGGGGAAGCCTGCCACAGATGCAGGAGAAACATCAGGAGAGAATGCTACTGGAATATGTGAGCCCAAAAAAAACTCACCACAACCACATTTTAGTTATTTTATTATGTCCCTGATATGCTCACGTGATTATTTGCTTCCCTTTGTTCCAATTGGAGGTGGGTCACTGAAGGTCATGGCTGGTCCCTCTTTTCCTGCTGCCCCTCTTTGCTGAGACCCCTCCCCAGAAGACCCTTCCTCTCTGCTCTGTCCTTTGTCACTGAGACTCTTGCTTCAATGGTATTGCCGGTCTGGAGCGTCACTCTCTTCATAGAGAACTGAAGGAGGGTCACTGCTGGTCACTCCTCCTGCTGCTGCTCTTGGGGGGGGGGGGTCCACCTGTTGACCCGCAAGGGCAGCAAGACCCAATAGGAGGCAGGTCACTGAAGGTCACTGCTGGCTGGAGCATCACTCTCTTCATGGAGAGCCCAAGGTGGGTCACAGCTGGTCAGTTCTGCTGCCCCTCCTCCTCCAGGGGCCTCTGCCTGCTGACCCAGAAGGGCAACAAGACCCTATAAGGGCTGGGTCAGGGAAGGTCACTGCTGGCTCTTCCTCCTCCTGTTGACCCGGAAGGGGCCTCCGTGCCCGGGCACAATGACGTCGGCCAGCTCTAAGGCCCGCGCCCGGCTCTGTGCCTGCCTGGCGGGGTCTTCGCTGAGTTCTTCCCAGACGCCCTCGTCCCCCTCCCGCTCGAAGAGGTCCCCGGCCAGCAGGACGTCCCCCATCTCCGTGCCACGCACCAGGAGGCTGACGTCGGCGGCGGTGTGTCCCGGGGTGGGCAGCACCTCCAGGTGCCCCTCGTGCAGGACGTAGGGCAGGCCCTGGCGCAGCCCCGTGGGCAGGTAGCGCCCCCCCGGGAGCGAGACGTCCGTCCCCATCACCAGCTGCGCCGAGGGGAAGAGGTTGAGGTTCCCAGCGTGGTCAGAGTGGCCGTGGGTGCAGACCAGGTGCCGCACCTCCCCCGGCGAGACCCCCTGCGCAGCCAGGTTCGCCAACAGCCGCTCCCGGCCCCAGGGCCCCCCCCGTGTCCACCAGGGTCGGCTGCGGGCCCAGCACCAGCCCCACCGTCCCTTCTGCCCGCATCCCGCCGTCCGGCAAGGCCTCCGAGAAGCCCTCCTGCAGCACCACCACCGAGTATGGGGAGCCCCGCATCAGCGAAGGGACAGCCGGCGACGACAATGCCATTATCCTCTTCGAGAGCGGAGGGCCTTCTTCCTGGGAGAAAGAGAAGAGAGGGTATGCTGTGTAGATTGACAGGCACCGGACAACCCCCCCTCCCCCCCGGTGTTTGGACTTCAACTGCTAACAGCCAGTAATAATAATAATAATCATCATCATATCATACTATAATGTAATGCAATAATAATATATTAACAATGAAAATATTTGTGAATAGGACCCAGTTAGGACACAAAAACCTTGT
This sequence comes from Anolis apletophallus, assembly GCA_030556195.1. NCBI lineage: Eukaryota > Metazoa > Chordata > Lepidosauria > Squamata > Anolidae > Anolis > Anolis apletophallus. The sequence goes on from JARBWK010000008.1 coordinate 152,086,370, forward strand.
CCTCAAGCACTTTACGATCGCTATACCCAAATCCTCAATGGCAAATTGCTCTTCTCCTCATCGCTGCTCTACGAGATCGCACTTTAATAATAATAATAATAATACTTTAATATTTACCCATTCGGGCGACTCACAACAGTTAAAACCCTAGGGTGAACAATGTACAACAGTTTAAAAACATGGAATATGAACAGGAGGGGTTTACCCATTCGCTCTATCCTTTAATGTGACGGCACCGGTCCACCGGTCTCTACTCTACTCCGAACTCAAGAATGTTAAATGGAAGGTTGGTGGAGAGGAAAAAAGACTGAAAGTTGGGCTCAAAGCCAACCTTAAAAACTCTGGCATCGACACCAAGAACTGGGAAGCCCTGGCCTTTGAGTGCTCTAGCTGGAGGTCAGCTGTGACCAGCAGTGCTGTAGAATCTGAAGGTGCACTAATGGAGGGTGAAAGGGAGAAATGTGCCAAGAGGAAGAAGGCGTGTCAAGTCAACCCCAACCGGGACCGCCTTCTGTCTGGAAACCGATGCCCTCAATGCGGAAGGGAGAAGATGCAGGTCAAGAAGAGGACTCCACAGCCACCTACGGACCCACCACCAGTACGCCGAACTTGGAGGGCCATCCTCCCCGGAGTATGTAAATAAGTATGTAAGTAAGCCCACCACCCTTGAGGAGAGATTGAACTCCCCTTCCGGCTGTTTGGTTTTGGTGCTGTTTTATATTCTGTTCAATGTTGTTGTTTGTTTTGTTATGTTGTTGATATGCCATTGCGATGTGTTGCATTTTAAGTGTTCTGCTGGGCTTGGCCCCACCTGAGCCCCTTTGGGGAGACAATGGGGGCAGAGCATTTATTTATTTATTTATTATGTCAACTTCTATGCTGTTCCTTCCCGCAGGCTCCGGGCGGTTTACAACACCCAGTGATAGCATAAAAGCAGGGCTGTCCAACTTCTACCGGCCCAAGGGCCGGAATTTCGGTGACTGATCACCTGGGGGGCCGCAGCGGGGGCGGGGTCACTTGTGTGGGGTGGGGCTGCTAGCGGGGGGTGATTTTGCCCACTTCTACCGCCTGGCGTGACGCTGTAGGAGGGAGGGCGAAGCCATGGCGGGCTCCCCTTGGCTCCTCCCTCTCTCCTACAGCGTCATGCCGGGTGACAGAAGCGGGCGAAATGATTTTTTTGGGATTTTTTTTTAATTGCAGGAGGGTAGGAAGGCCAGATCCAAGGGGCTGGCGGGCCGTGTGCGGCCCGTGGGCCGCCTGTTGGGCAGGCCCGGCATAAAAGTATCACAAATCACTACAAATAATGTATTACAGAGTTAAAATTTTAAGAGTGTAAGAAAGAGCCGCTCAAATTGAATGCCTGCCGGGAGGGGGTGGCTGCGCAGGCCCTCCGCAAGGAAGAGAGCTCTCTCATTGGCTGAACATCGGTAGGCAAGGCGTTCCAGAGCGTTGGTGCTACGACAGAGAAGGCTCTGCGTCTGGTGGGGGACAAGTGGGGTGTCCGAACTGTAGGATCTTCAAGGAGATTTTGCCCTTCTGATTGAACATATGGGGAAAGGCATACCCAGGTACACCCAGGTACACCAGAGGGCCCTCGGCCATAAAAGGCCTTAAAGGTTAAAACCAGCGCCTTGGGTATGGCCCGGGGATCCTTTTTGCAGCCGGGGCAGTTGCTGCAGGATTGGGGCGATCCGGCGAGAAGTCGTGCGGCCGCGTCCTGCACCCGCTTGAGTTCCCGGATCACGGTCAAGGTCACGGTCAAGGGAAGGCCAAGGTCAAGGGAGTTACAGCATAAATCTACAGTTGTTGTTGTTATTATTATTATTGCATAATAACATGATAATATATATATATATTACTACAAAACAATAAAACAATAATAAATACTGAGTGTCAAATAATAACAAAATGTTAAAAGAAGGCAATATTATTATTATTGTAATAAAAATATATTTATTTTTGTAGTAAATAATACAATGCCAGTAATAATATAATAATGAAATAATAACAATAATAATAATAATGTACCTGCTGTGAGGAGTTGTGGGAGTTGTTGACTTCTGGCTTGGGCCGGGGGGAGGCAGGTTTCCCTCCCCAGGAGAATCAACTCTTGGAAACCCTTAGGAGCGAACTGAGCAGGAGCAGCCCTTTGGCGCAGGCGCAGTGGGGGCCGCCACTGCATGGGCGGGGCCTGGGGAGAGAGCGCTCCGCTCTAGGAGTCTTCCCTTTCTGTCGGTGGCGCCGCGCCTGCGCAGTGAAACCCATTGGCGGGCCTTTCTTGTGGCAGGAGGAGCGGCCGCTCTAGGAGTCCCCCTTCCCCTCGGTGGCGCAGCCCATTGGCGGGCCTTTCTTGTGGCGGTGGGAGCGCCCGCTCTAGGAGCCCCCCTTCCTCTCGGTGGCGCCGCGCCTGCGCAGTGGAGTCTCGTCCCCTTGGCGGGCCTTTCTTGCGGCGGCGGGAGGAGGGCCCGCTCTCTCCGGGAGGCGTCTCCCTGGGGGGTGGGGGGTGGGCGTTCGGGGTGGGCGATGGCGGAGGAGAAGCGGGGGGGGCAAGGGCGGGGCGGGGCGGGCGGGGTGGCGGGCCAGGTGCCCCGGAGTCGGTGAAGGCGGTGGCGGAGGCGGTGGGCCTGGCGGCGCTGCCCGAGGAGGGCTGCCAGCTGCTGGCCGAGGAGGTCAGCTACCGCCTCAAGCAGGTCGCCCAGGTCAGCGCCCGACCGGGGGGGGGGGGGGCGGGGAGCAGGTCGCTGAAGCCAAGTCAGGCGACAGGAAACGACATGGAGGCGTAGGCGGAGATGTCTTTATGACTGACTCGCTCGGGGGCCCGGCGGTGCCCGGGTGGTTTGAGAAAGGCCTTGTGTGCCAAGGTTGGTCTTTGGCACTTCAAGTCCCGTCATCCACGGCCCACCCTCCTCCATACAGCAGTAGAAGATAGAGTGGGCCATTGGGCCTCGTGTGTGCCAAGTTTGGTCCTGCTTCGCCATTGGTGTGGGCCACAGTGCTCTAAGGAAGTGAATTGAAGTATTGCAAGTCCCGTCATCCATGGTCCATCCTCCCTCAAACTGCACCGGGATGTAGGGTGCATCTTGGGGGGTCTGTGTGCCAAGTCTGGTCCTGTTCTGTCATTGTTGGGGGCCTAGTCAGGAAAATCAAGTTGAGAAACCCTTACTGTCAATTCAGGCCCTAAACAATATCCCAGGAGCTGAGGCCTAGTCAGGAAAATCAAGATAAGGAAGCCTTGCTGTCAATTTTGGGCCTGGTCTGTGATTTATAGGGGCTACAGTGTTGTTTGAGAAGTGAATGAGGTGAAGGTACTGCAAATCCCATCATTTGTGGCCCATCCTTCCCTAAACCATACCAAGTTGTGAAGTGGGCCATTGGGCCCCTGTGTGCCAAGTGTGGCCCTGATCCGTCATTGCTGTGGGCCGCAGTGGCTGACTGCCTGAGGCCTGGCCTTTTTCCCTCTGAGTCACTTTAGAATGTTGGAATATAGATGGCCAATCAGAGTCCTTTATGCAAATACTCCCTCGGTGGCAACCAATCCCCTCTGTCTGCTGCCTTAGAATGTTGGAGTTCTGAGGCTGGCCAATCAGAGTCCTTTATGCAAATAGTCCCACAGTGGCTTCCAATCAAAACGCTGCCACATATTCCTCCGCACCTCCCGTCCTCCGCAAACACTGACTTTTATTATATACATAGATAGACTTGTTTACATTGGGCATGCAGACAGGCAGACACCCGGTTATGATTACGATATCCCTTTCTCCCTCCTTGGAGGAGAAGCCCCTGTGAGGCCGGGCCCTGCTTTCCTGCAGCCTTCCCCACCTACAGTTGCAAAACTTCCATAACGCCATAAGTTCAAAATGCACCCTTTCCGTAAGCACAGTGCCCAGGACCAGGCCTCTGCTTTCCCTGCAGCAGAACCCGGCTCCCTGCGCAAAATCCAAGGCTGCAAAAGCGCACTTCGCCCTCTTCCCTTGAGAAAGAAGCCCCAAAGTGACCGGGCTGCTCTCGTGCAAATCTGCCACTCTCCATAGGTACCCCACCTCCCTCCTTCCCCAGGAACAGAGCATGGCGGGTGGGCCAGACTCCTCAGGTCGGCCACACTGTGAGCATTATCAGGCCGAGTCTTTGATAGGAATGTTCTGCTGGTGTCGCCCCAAAGTCGCAACTGAATGACAGGTTTCCTGGCCAGATGTTGACTCTTCTTGATGGGTGTTGACCTTATGTTGACTTCCTCCATAACATCGTAAACACTTCCGTTGTCACTCTCCCAATCCTTATCTGAGTTTCCTTTCCAGTTCTAATTAGCAGGTTTCAATCCCAGTCCAGCAAGCAGGTGGGTCGCCAGTCATGGCAGGCCTCGATAGTATACTGGCGTCTCCAAAATTATTAGATCCACCCATACGCTCATCTTCTATTCTTCTATTCATTCCCACACATCATATTAAATTCACATTTCTCAAATCTGCACATTAATTTTTGGTGACACCTCCCCACAGACACCCACAAGGCCCTTGGTGAAGGAGACTCCCCTCACCCTTTCCGCTTTCCCCTGCAGGAGGCGCTCAAGTTCATGCGGATGGGGAAGCGGCGCAGCCTGGCCACCGCCGACCTGGACTGCGCCTTCAAGCTCAAGAACGTCGAGGCAAGTCCCAGGGAGGGGGAGGGGCTTAGGGAGGGGTGGGGATTTTGTGTGTGAGAGGGGGTCTGGAGAGGGCGGGGCTTCATTGAGAGAGGTGGGGCTTAGGGAAGGGGGCGGAATTTCACTGAGAGGCGGGGCTTCCTTGTGAGAGGGGGGCTCCCTCAGTTAGGGCCCTGGAGGGGGTGGGGTTGCATTGAGAGGGGTGGGGCCTCCTTGATAAAGGGGGAGGAGCCTGGAGAGGGGCAGGGCTTCCTTGAGGGAGAGGGAGGGTTCTAGGCAAGGCCTTCCTCGATTAGGGGTTTGGAGGGGGTGGGGCCTCATGGGAGAGGGGAGGGGCCTGGAGAGGGGGAGGGGCTATTCATGAGAGGGGGGCTAGGGAAGGGCTTCCTCGAGGGAGAGGCAGGGCCTGGGGGACTTTGCCTTGACACCCTCTCCCCTTCTCCCCCTCCTTGATTGGAGGCGGGGCTTCCTTGATTGGAGGCGGGGCTTCCTTGAGTGAGGGGCGGGGCTTCCCCTGGCCTTGCCTTGACATGCTTCACCCCTTCTCCCTCCCACCGCCCAGGGAGGGGCAGGACTTCCTTGAGCCCCCCTTGGAGTCCGGATTTGCCTTGACACTCCCAGTCCTGAGAGAGGGAGGGGGCGGGGTCTAGAGAAGGGGCGGGGCTTCTTTCAGGTAATGGGAGGGGCCTAAGGAGGAGGCCTCCTTGAGTAATGGCCTGGAGGGGGGGACGGCTTTGCCTTGACTCCCCCTTCTCCCGTCCCTTTGCAGCCCTTGTACGGCTTCTGTGCGCAGGAGTTCATCCCCTTCCGCTTTGCCAGCGGCGGAGGGCGCGAGCTGTACTTCTACGAGGAGAAGGAGGTGGACCTCAGCGACATCATCAACACGCCGTTGCCCCGCGTCCCGCTGGACGTCTGCCTCAAAGGTCAGGCCTTGGGAATGGGGAGGGGAGGGACGGGAGGGGCCTGTGGTGTCCTCGCTGAGGACCGCTGCCTTGCACAGGACACCCCCTGAGGTGCCTTCTCTCCCTTGCAGCGCACTGGCTGAGCATCGAGGGTGTCCAGCCGGCCATACCCGAAAACCCGCCTCCAGGTGAGTGAGTGGCCAGCTTCGGGGGGGGGGGGGGATAGTAAAGTGTCTCTGATATCGCCATATTTCTGTTGATGTTGTTCCGAAAGTTGTAAACGAATGACAGGCAGCTAAAACATGTTGATGCCGTCAGTTCCCGGACAGATGTTGACTTTCCTTCCTTACCTGATAATTGGTTTTCCTGCTTAAGGAGCTTTGCTTGACTTCCATAAGGAGCCTCTGTGTTGACTTCCTGACTCACTTGGAAGAGCCTTTGTCCCTGGTAATGGAAACATGTTGTTTTCCACCACAGAGTTAATCGCTTGTCTCTGGTCGTCAACACTTCAGCAGCATCTTTTAATTACAGTTCAGCAGTTCAGTTGCTGTTTATTCTTAAACGTCAGGTGTTGAAATATGTAGGAAGCTGGGAATGATGGAAATAAAATTCCCAACTCCACCTTAAAAGGAAAAACACAGCGGCAAGCGGAAGAACTTAGGACACTTGAAGTTTCTTGTTGCAAAGGTTGACTTCAGTTCTTTAATGTTGTAAAATTCATAAAGTATAGTCCAGTCAGCAAAATATATCCACTACAAGATAAATTCTCTTGCATGGCAGTGCAAAAACACAAACATAGATACAGGAGGTTTTGTTTGCTCACGCTCCGAGACTCACAGATCCTTCTGCTCCAGTAGTTTGCATCCATGAAGTGGTTCTCCAGAGAAAAACAAAACTACCACAAAACAGTAACAGGATAAACAGAGTCTTCAGTTTTTCTTTGTCATTAGCCTTGGCAAAGATATCAGCGTGTCTTTTCAAACAAACTCTTTCTCCTCCTCCTTATCCGCCACACGCTCGGCCAGACTTTCTTCTTATTCAATCCCCCCCCCCCCCATTTAGCACAGCAGAGAGATTTTATAGCAACCAGGAAACCACTCCCCAAACACAGCTCAGCACACAGCTGATTAATTGACTACTCCACAGTGGAAATCTACTCAGATACTACAACAGGTACAAACTGTTCACTTAACTCTTTATTTCCAACATCCCTCCTAAAGAGTTAAATTAAACATAACGAATCGACAAATCTAACGAAAGCAGCACCACTTAGTGGTTTGGTGAAGACATCTGCAACATTTTCTTCACTGGGAACATAATACAAACAAATCCTTTTATTCCGGACCAATTCTTGCATATTTGCATATCTTGCACCCAGATATCTAGTTCGGCTCTTAAGTCCCTCTGACTTTGCTATTGCCAAGCAAGACTGTGAATCCACAAACACATTTGCAGGTTCATTTTGTTCCATTCTCATATCTCGGATCACTCCTTGTATAAATTCCATATCATTACAGGCCTCATTCAGAGCTGATAATTCTGATTCAGTCGTACTTTGCGACACAAATGATTGCTTCCGAGACTTCCAACAAATTGGAACTCCAGCAAACTTAATCAAAAAACCTGACACAGACTTTTTTGTCAACCATATTTGCAAAACTACTATCAGAAAAAAAACTTCAATACTTTCCGATGAGTTTGGACAAATCTCCAACACTTTTGATACAGTACCTTTTAAATACCGCAACACTCTTTTACTCCAGCCCAATCCGTTTCAGTGGGATTCTCAACTTTCCTACTAAGCACCCCACAGCGAAACTTATGTCAGGCCTAGTAGCATTTGATAGATACAACAAACTACCCACTACTGATCTATAGATATAATTATTTAGGAAAGGTTTCCCCTCCACGCTAGAAAGAAATTCTACTGCCATAGGGGTATTGGCTACTTTAGCATCAGACATCCTGGTTCTCTTTAACAATTCAACAATTTTGTCAGACTGATTCAGTCTCAGGCCATTTTCAATTTTTTCAAAATTTATTCCAAGGTATTTTTTTTACCAAACCTAAATCTTTAATTTTTAATTTCTCTGCCAGTTTCTTAAAAACTAGACCCACTACTTTGGAATTTTTACCCATGCACAAAAATATCGTCAACAAAAACAACAACACACATCTGTTGATCTCCCGATCCTCTCAAATACAAACAAGGATCCACCTTACTACGCTGGAAATTTAAATCAGACAATACTTTGTCCAGATGCATGTTCCAATTTCGGGCACTTTGCTTCAGCCCGTACAACGATTTTAAGTAATTTGTAAACACCTGAGCGCAGGTGATCTTCAAAACCAGGAATAGCAGTCATATATACACTTTCCTCAAGATCAGCATGTAAATATGCTGTTTCCACATCAAAATGATGGATCACCCATTTACTCTGACAAGCTACAGATAAAGCTAGTCTTAAAGTTTCTGTTTTCACAGTGGGGCTAAACACATCATCATAGCTCTCCAAATATCGTTGTTCAAAACCGCTGGCGACTAGTCTCGCCTTGAACACAAAACCATCCTGCTCTGATACCTTCCGCTTATATACCCATCTACAACTGACAGGCTTAACTTCTGATGGAACCTCGAAACCTCCATAACTCCTAGATCCATTAAAGAGTTAAACTCTTTTCCATAGCTTTCCTCCAATTATCTTGTTCAGATATTGGCCTTTTTAACATGCCTTTGTAGCCCACAGGCTCTGTCCAGTGTGCATCCTCCATAACCAGACCAACTTTGCAGCGATCCGGTGGAACACCAATATTAGACCTGGAAGACCTTCGAGGAACTACGTCAACCTGCTCATCTTTGCTTTCAGTTTCCCTCCAGAAGTCACACTTTCTTCATTCTGAAGAGAACCCTCTTCTTTTACTTCCATAGAATCGCAACTAACTTGTTCTCAAAGGCATGAAAATCTCATGATTAGCATGGATCTTCTCCCAACGGTGTTTTTTCTTCAAATTTAGCATTCCTGGAAATAGTTACTCGACTACCACTACTCCAGAACCGATAACCTTTTGATTCAGAAGAGTATCCCAAAAAAGACCATTTGTTTCCATGCTTGTTCATTTTTCCTCCTTGGTTCAGAAGGAACTAAAACATAAGCAGTACTTCCAAATATTCTTAAAAACTCAAATCTGGATTCTTTCCATAAAACAGAAAATAAGGAACTTGTCCAACACTTCTGGACCATAATCTATTGGTTACAAAACTGGCGTTTGCTACCGCCTCTGCCCAAAACCTATTAGGCATCTCTCGTCTGCCAGCATACTTCTTCCCATGCTGCGCAACGTACCAATCCATCTTTCTGCAATCCCATTTTCCTGGTGGACATATGCATTAGATAATCTGTGCTTTATCCCATATTTCTTAAATAAAGCATTCATCTTTTTGTTAACAAATTCTCCACCTCTATCTGACTGAACAGATTTTACACGGTGTTCTGGGAATTGAGTTCGCATAAGCCTTAACCATTCGTCAACTTTTTGTACAACTTGAGATTTTTCTCGAAGAACACAAAATTATAACGAGAAAAGTCATCCACCAAAATGAGAAAATAACGAGAACCCACTAAAGAATTTGTAAATGGACCACATAAATCCATATGTACCAAAGAGAGAATTTCACTAGTCTCTCTGGAACTTGTCTTAGCCACCGGGGTGGCTTTTAACTTTGTCTTCATGCATATAGTACAGTCCAAGTACTTATTGCATTTGCATATATCCAAACCTGTTTTGTTCACAGTTTGGATGATTCTATCCCATCCACAATGACCTAGCCTTCTATGCCATAGATGAACACATTTGTTATGAATCGGCTGTCCATTACCTGGGCAATTCTCAACATCTACACATCCTACAGATACATTTACATTTTTGAGTAGAAAAAGACCATTTTCTTCCTTGATTACAATCCTGACTCCATAAGAATTTCTGATTAAACATTCACCATTTTCAAAGATAACAGCATAACCCATTTTCATCAATTCTTTAACACTTAAGATGTTATATGCCAGATTATTAACATGCAAAACCTCATTTAACTTTAAAGCAAGTTTTTCAATAAAAACAGCCCCAGCCCTATTTACACTTGCTCTCTGACCATTTGCCAAAGTGATAGAGGTCACTGGAGCTTCGTGCAAATCATGAAGCAAAGATAAATCTTTAGTTAAACTTCGAGTGGCTCCAGAATCAATCACCCAAGAACTAGCTAAACAGCTATCATCCACAACATGGGCAATTAAAGAAAAATCAGAGCTTCTATCTCTGGGCTTTGTAAAACTATGTTTCACATTTTTCTTTTGAGTATTCATTGGGGCTTTTACAATCTCTTGCAAAATGTCCTTTTTCTGAACAACGCCAGCAACTTAAATTTTTATGAGCTTTAGCTATGCAAGCTGCCTCAGACTCATAAACAGACTTAGTTTGTCTCTCTATTTTGTTGTGATAATTAGAAACAGAAGTTCTAACTTGTTTCTGAGCCACCCACTCATAGAGTTTTGAGGAAATATAATCAACATTCAAATCTTTATCCTGAATATTTACAAGACAGTCAACAAAAATATCAAAACCTTTTCCCAAACTCCCCAACAAAATAAGAGCTCTCAAGTCTTCTTCAAACTGCAATCCGCGTTGCTCCAAATCAGAAAAGATAGACAGCATAGCATTCACATGATCTTCTATGCATCCACTCTCAAATTGAAGAGAAAACAGTTTCCTGCAAAGAACAATTTTCGAGCCAGCACTAGGTCTCTGATAAAGGGTTTTATAGCAATCCCAAACTTTCTTGGCATGCTCTAATCTTCTCACATGGACAAGTTGCTGGTCTTCGACCCCAAGCAGAATAAAGGCTCTGGCTTTTTGGTCCATTTCCAGTTCCTCATCGTCATCATCAGCTGGGAGGGCATTCACAGCTTTCCACAAACTTTGTGTGATGAGATAGCATTTCATCTTCTCAGCCCATGTAAGATAATTTCGACCATTCAGTTTCTGAAATGCCAACTTAAACATTCCAGCCATCTCTAAACTTCAGGACTGTAAAAAAATTACAACAAAAAGTGTCCAAATACTTTACTCCAGAAGACAAACCTCCTACTCCCGAGTAGAAAGAAAAATTTACTCCCAAGTAGAACTTCCACACTTTGTCCTCTTACTCTCGAGTAGAAAGAAAAATTTACTCCCGAGTAGAACTTCCACACATTGTCCTCTTACTCTCGAGTAGAAAGAAAAATTTACTCCCGAGTAGAACTTCCAGAAACAACATCGTTCATAGAGGTACTGGGCCCATAACCAGTTGAAATATGTAGGAAGCTGGGAATGATGGAAATAAAATTCCCAACTCCACCTTAAAAGGAAAAACACAGCGGCAAGCGGAAGAACTTAGGACACTTGAAGTTTCTTGTTGCAAAGGTTGACTTCAGTTCTTTAATGTTGTAAAATTCATAAAGTATAGTCCAGTCAGCAAATATATCCACTACAAGATAAATTCTCTTGCATGGCAGTGCAAAAACACAAACATAGATACAGGAGGTTTTGTTTGCTCACGCTCCGAGACTCACAGATCCTTCTGCTCCAGTAGTTTGCATCCATGAAGTGGTTCTCCAGAGAAAAACAAAACTACCACAAAACAGTAACAGGGTAAACAGAGTCTTCAGTTTTCTTTGTCATTAGCCTTGGCAAAGATATCAGCGTGTCTTTTCAAACAAACTCTTTCTCCTCCTCCTTATCAGCCAAACGCTCGGCCAGACTTTCTTCTTCTTCAATCCCCCCCACACATTTAGCACAGCAGAGAGATTTTATAGCAACCAGGAAACCACTCCCCAAACACAGCTCAGCACACAGCTGATTAATTGACTACTCCACAGTGGAAATCTACTCAGATACTACAACAGGTATAAACTGTTCACTTAACTCTTTATTTCCAACATCAGGAGCCACTGTGTTGACTTCCCAACTCCAAAGAGCCTTTGTCTCTGGGAATGCAAACATGTTGTTTTCCACAGGGGGGTTTATGAACATTTGCCTCTGGTCATCACGGTCAGCAGTTCCGCAACATTGAATTACAGTTCGTGAATCCAGGAGTTTCCCAGGCCTCCTTTCTTTCTTAGGCTATGGGGATCCCAACCATACACCTTTCCTACGCTTCCATCGAAACCGTGCCTCATTTATTTATCCATGATGACGCTCCCCCAACCCATGCCCCCCCTTAACTCCCCCCCTTTCCTCCCTTCCAGCCCCCAAGGAGCAGCAGAAGGCGGAGGCCACGGAGCCCCTGAAGGCCACTAAACCGGGGCAGGAGGAGGAGGACGGCGCCCTCAAGGGCAAAGGGCAGAGCGCCACGCCCGGAGAAGGCAAAGGTAGTCTACGAATTGAAACCCCCTCCCACACGCCATCATTGCCAGGAGGCGGGATTAGAACGCCGCTCTGGGCAACAACAGCGACTATTCATAAACCGGGAGGCCAAAATCCGTGAAAGAGCGAAAAGCGAACTGCGAGGTAGCGAGGGAAGATTGTAAATGTTATTACGGGTCTACCTCGGGTCTGGGCCGACTTGGGCCTTCCCTCTTCCCGGTGTTTTGGACTCCAACAATTCCTAACAGCCGGTAGGAAAGCCAGAGTTGCCCTCCCTTATTTTGCCCCCCTGCTTTCCAGGTAAAGAGAAGAAGTCCCCCGTCTTGGAGGGAGCGCCCCTCAAACTGAAGCCGCGCAGCATCCACGAGCTCTCGGTGGAGCAGCAGCTCTACTACAAGGAGATCACGGAGGCCTGCGTGGGGTCCTGCGAGGCCAAGCGAGCGGTGAGACCCCTCCACAATAATCGCCGGGGTCTGTTTTGACCTTGGAATGACCCCTCTTGGTGACCTTGTGGGGCTGGGCAGGGGTTGAGTTGCGCCCTTGGGCCTACAGGGGGGGCCTTCCCTCTCTCTGCCTAGCCACACCCCCTCCCAGTGGCCACGCCCCCCGCTTGGTGAGCATGGGGTCTCACGCTTAGAATCCCCCTCCCCCCTCTCCCTGGTTCTGCAGGAAGCGCTCCAGAGCATTGCCACCGACCCCGGCCTGTACCAGATGCTCCCGCGCTTCAGCACCTTCATCTCGGAAGGGGTAAGGCAGGGGGGGGCAGGGGAGGGGGCTCTTATGGAACGGAATTGTCGAGTTAATAATCTCCGGTGGAACAATTACAAAATGGGTTGCTGTGAGTTTTCTGGGCTGCATGGCCATGTTCCAGCAGCATTCTCTCCTGACGTTTCTCCTGCATCTGTGGCATCTTCACTGCTTATGTTGTTAGTTGCTTATGTGGTTTCCTCCTTTCTGTTGACATGGTCCACGTGCTGCTTGTGGATTCCAGTCTGCGCAGCCTGGCCTGGTGGTGGTGCCCGTGGTCCATCGTTTCCGTGCTCCCAAATAGTAACATTCTGTGCCCACCAGGGTGGTTCCTGGGGTGCTCTGTGACGCCTCTGTGATTCTCTGGTGGAATCAGTCTGCGGGGCCTTTGGTGTTCTTTGGTGCGTGCCCGGGCTACTCTCTCGCCTTTTGGGGGTCCCTGTGGAGCTGCTCTAGTGGCACTCCTATGGGACTCCTGCAGAGGCGAGAGGATCCCTCTTGTCCTTTGCCGAATGCAGCATGTGTTGGGTTTCCTTGGTGGACCTGGAGGTTGTGTTTCCTCCTCGGCTTCCCTGCGCGGCCAGTGGGCGTGTGCTCAGAACCCTTTTCCTCTTCTGGGTGGACCTTGGTCTTGACCCTCATGGCTTGGTCTTGCCGCTCTTCTGAGGTCTGCTGTAGTGATGCAATGTCTCATCATTTGTTTTTAGAGTGTACATTGAAATGTGTGTGTACGTTTTAGTTTTTATGTCCTAATTTATTGTTTTTGTTTTTGTTTTATTTTGATACTTAATTCCTTTGTTGTTACTCTCCATTATTTTGTAATATTTTGACATGCCTGTATCTATTTTGAGGCATTGAATGTTTGCCTATTTATGTGTAAAGCACCCCGAGTCCTTCTGGGGAGGGAGCGAGGGTGGTCTAGAAATAGGTATTATTATCATCATTATTATTACTACTACTACTACTACTGCTAAATGCACACCCATAGGTCTCTAGCACCAGGAATGTGGCGCAGCTGGCTGGGTGTCAACTGCATAAGATTGTCCAGAAGGTCATGGGTTCGAGGCCTGCCCGGGTCGGGGTGAGCTCTCGACCAATTTGTGTAGATTGTTGTCGACCTTTGCAACCTTTGTCGACAGTTGCATCTGTCAAGTAGGAAATGTATGTACCACTTTGTGGGGAGCTAAATTTAACTGATTTCTGGAATGTTAAATAGCCTCTGAGTGTCTGTCTATATATGTTGTATGTCAATGGCATTGAATGTTTGCCTGTATATGTGCATTGTGATCCGCCCTGAGTCCCCTGCGGGGTGAGAAGGGTGGAATATAAATGATGTAAATAAATAAATCTAGAGCCCAGAACACCACCAAGCAGGACAACTCCAGGCAGCATGCAGCCAAGAGGCAGTTAACACCTCTCCAACAGAGGTTGCCTCCAGGCAATCACAGCCAGGCGCCCTCTATGCAGATACCCTCACGGGTTGACTTTGCAGCTTCCTGGCTACCCAATGCTATTCAGGCTCACTAACTGAAACATTCCCACTTGCTTTAAACGGAGAAGGGTTCTTTCTCCCGCCCTGGGCATCATCCCATGGGTACGTTATACAAACTCCACTTGCTTCACTGCCAACAGAACCTCTGAAGATGCCATTGGCCACAGGTGCAGGGGAAACGCCAGGAGAGAATGCTGCTGGAACACGGCCAGGCAGCACGAAAAACTCACCGCCATCCCTGGATTCCTCATGAGCGCTTTTCCTGCCGTGGTTATTATTCCTTCCCTTCCTTTGTTTCTCCATCACGGCGTTTCCCAGGTTCCTCCTTCGGGTCGGTGCCTGACCTGAAGAGGCGCTTTGCCCGCTCCCAAGCGTACAAGTCACTCACTGATGCGTTCCTCACACAGGTGCGCGTGAACGTCGTCCAGAACAACCTGGCGCTGCTCATCTACCTGATGCGGATGGTGAAGGCGCTGATGGACAACCCCACCCTCTACCTGGAGAAATACGTGAGTTGGGGGTGGAGTGTGCAGGGGGGCCGGAGGGATCAAGGCCTGGCCGTAGCCACTGACCGGTGTGTGTGTGTCCCCCTTCCCAGCTGCACGAACTCATCCCGGCGGTCATGACCTGCATCGTCAGCCGGCAGCTGTGCCTGAGGCCGGACGTGGACAACCACTGGGCCCTGCGGGACTTTGCCGCCCGGCTGGTGGCCCAGATCTGCAAGAACTTCAGCACCACCACCAACAACATCCAGTCGCGCATCACCAAGACCTTCACCAAGGTCAGGCCGCCGCGCTCGGACCCTGGACCGGATTGGCCTTTGGACCCTCTCCCCCCCCCTTAATGACCTCTCCTCTCCTCCTTCCCAGAGCTGGGTGGACGAGAAGACGCCCTGGACCACGCGCTACGGCTCCATTGCCGGCCTGGCCGAGCTTGGACACGACGTAAGTGGATGGTGGGCCCAGAGGCATTCTGGGAAGCCTCTGTTTTAACGGATTGTAACTAAAAAAATGTAACTCCGTTTATATTTAATTCTGTTTCAATGTTTGCCTGTTTGTATATTTTACATGGTGTGATGATGCTTTTATGTTAAGCCGCTTTGCGTTCCCTTCAGGAGAGAGAAAGCGGGATATAAATTTAATAATAATTTACAAATAATAGATATAATAAATAGTTATAATAATCTAAATTGCATTTGATGCTTTTTATGTTAAGCTGCTTTGAGTCTCTTGCAGGAGAGAGAAAGCAGGCTACGTATAGTAATAATAATAATAGTAATAATAGATATAATAACAACAACAATTGTATGTGATGCTTTTATGTTAAGCTGCGTTGAGTCTCCTTCAGGAGGGATTGTGGGGTATAAATAAATATAATTCTAATATTATAGTTATCTATTATATAAATGGGTTCACGTCATGTGATGTATACCTCAAACAAAGAAACCATACAACGCAGAAACACAATACTTGCCAACAGAAATAGGCCTCAAGCAAGGTACGTTTGTAGCAAAGAAACTCCCCCAAAACCTAAAAGGCCCCCAAAACAACGAATAAAAATAAAACTACATTTACCAGCATCCTCCGGGGCAGCCAACGACTCACCCAGCCTCTACATTCTGAACAACATGATTGGCTGCCAATAAGGGCGGATTTGCATAACTGCTGCAATGGCCAGCCAACATGAAAATTCCGATCCATAATAAACTGCCAAAACAACAAGGAAAAGGCCTGAGCCATCCCCAACACAAACACCCAAATCACTTCCAACCGAAAATTTACACCCCAAAAAATCACAGACCACGCCCAAAATTGACAGTAAGGCTTCATTAACTTGATTTCCCTAACTAGCCCTCACTTACTGGGAAGCTGTTTACGCTCTGAATTGACAGTAAGACTTCATTAACTTGATTCTCCCGACTAGGCCTCAGCTCATGGGACATTGTGTATGGCCTGAATTGTAAGGCTTCATTAACTTGACTAGGCCTCAGCTCATGGGACATTGTGTATGGCCTGAATTGACAGTAAGGCTTCATTAACTTGATTTTCCCGAGGCCTCAGCTCATTGGACATTGATGGGAGGCTTCATTAACTTGCTGTTCCTAACTAGGCCTCAGCTCATGGGACATTGTGTATGGCCTGCATTTACAGTAACCTACCTTGGCACACAGAGCCCCGACCATGCATGATGGGACTTGAAGTACCACCATGGAAACAGTACTTCAAAACCACCACAGACCACTGTGGCCCAGAACCAAGACCAATAAAGACCCAACTTGGCACACCCCGCCCCCCATGACCCACACTCCATCCAACTGCAGTTTAGAGGAGGGCACACCGTGGATGATTGGACTTTCTCGCATCTCCTAAAAAGGGCACAGCAACGCGTGCCGGGTACAGCTAGTATTATATAAAGCCGCTTTGAGTTCCCTTTGGGAGAGATAAAGCAGGATATAACTAGAGTCTCGCTTACGGGAGGCAGACTGCGTTGCGTAATACAGACTGTTGGATGAGCGAAGGTTGGATAAAACAGACTTGACTGTAATAATAATTTTAAAATAATAAATATATATTTCAAATAGTAATAATAATCTAAATTGCATTTGATGCTTCTATGTTAAGCTGCTTTGAGTCTCTTGCAGGAGAGATAAAGCAGGCTACAAATAATAATCCGGCTGCCAATAATGGACGGTGAAGTGGTTAGCCCGTCGCCTCTGGTTAAAACCCTGGGGGTCCAACTGGACCCTCTGCTGACGATGGAGGCTTACGGGAGCAGAGCAGCGTTTTTCCACCTGCGCCAGACGAGGCGGCTGGCGCCCTACCTTTCCGGTGACGACCTGGCCACGGTAATCCAGGCCACGGTCATCTCGAGACTGGACTACAGTAACGCCCTTTACATTGGCCTTCCTTTGTCGGTAATCCGGAAACTGAAGATGGTGCAAAACGCTGCGGCTCGACTGCTGGCTGGAGTGACACTAACATGCCACATCACACCAGTCCCCCAGCGCTTGCACTGGCTCCCAATTGAGTGCCGGATTGCCTTCAAAGTGCTGGTGTTAACCTTTAAGGCCTTGCATGGTCTGGGGCCAGTGTACCTGAAGGACCGCCTCTCCCTGCACATTCCTCAGAGACCACTATGGTCCATGGACCAAAACCTACTAAAGGTTCCATCACTTAAGATCTGCCCCTTGTCATCGATGCGGCAGCGCACTTTTTCTGTAGCAGCGCCTACCCTTTGGAAGTCCCTCCCGGAGGAGGCACCAGCAATAACTGACCGACAGGCTTATTTGGAGGGCCTGTAAGACCCACCTGTTCCGTCAGGCGCTCAGTCTCTAAGCTGTAACCCCGACTCTGGTCTTAGTCTGTTTTTATTATGTTTTCATGTATGTTGTGTTTTGTTGGTTATTGCTGTGAACCCCCCTCAGCCTTTTCAGGAAGGGCGGTATAGAAGTCGAAATAATAAATAAATAAAATAATAATAATAACAACAATAGATATAAAATACAATAATAATAGTTGTATGTGATGCTTTTATGTTAAGCTGCTTTGGTTCTCCTTCAGGAGAGATAAAGCGATATATAATAATAATAATAAGTCTTTGAAACAGTACAGCAGCAGCAGTTTCAGCAGAGCAGAAGCTCCTTGAGTTTCGCAGCCAAGCAAATGAGCTTCAGCAGCCGTTCAGGAGCAGAGCCGAGCATTAAAAGTTACCAAAGACTTTGATGGAAGAGTGGCCCTTCTAGGGAGGCGAGGAGAGGAGAGGAGAGGAGAGGGAAGGCCCGCCTCTCTCTCTGCAGGAGGCCCTTCTTGCCTCTCTCTCCATGCTCACGGGAGAAGAGCTCAATGGAGGGCCCGGGAGCACGCTCTGTGTCCCTCAGAAGGATCCGTCTCACAAGGGAGTGATGGGAGGAGAAAATAGAGTGGGGGGGACGACACGACAATATGGAGAGGGCTTTCCCTGCCAATGGACACACCCGCCTGTCGATGTCCTGGATGAGGACGACAAACTTGTGCGGGGTGCGGCAGAGCCCGGTGCCATTTGCCTCTCTCTCTGCTCCGCAGGTGATCAAGACGCTGATCCTGCCGCGGCTGCAGGTGGAGGGCGAGCGTGTCCGGGCCGTGCTGGAGGGCCCTGTGGTCAGCAACATCGACAAAATTGGAGCCGACCACGTCCAGAGCCTCCTGCTGGTGAGGGGGTGTCTCTCGGGGGCGCTGTAATCGAATGTAGTTTGTGTTCTGGGTTGGTGTGAGTTTTTTGGGCTGCGTGGCTGTGCGCCGGTGGCATTCTCTCCTGAAGTTTCGCCTGCATCTGCGACCACCAACTGGAGATTTGTATACTAGAAGGAATGCCCCAAAGATTCCAGATCTGGGTTTAAACACCTTGCAGATCACACTTTTTTGGATACAAAATGATTGTTTTATTTATTTATTTTTCCCAAATAATTTTTATTAAACCTTTACTAGGAAAGCGGGGGGGGGGGGCACCGAGAAAATATTGGGGGCCATGGATTAATTATTGGTTAGTTGCATCTTTACAAACGCCTGGCATGTCGCGAGGAGAAAACAAAGAGGGTGAAGGTTGGTGAGGAACGAGGGGTTCGTTTACAAGATGATCGAGGTTTCAACAAGCCTCCCTCACTCTTTCTTTAACGCTTACTCCTCAATACATTGAGGATCCTAATGATTTTAGTTCCAAGTCCATGGGTTTGGTGGTACCTTCTTGTGTTTCCTCACCTCGTCTCCTGGTCTAAATCTCTTCTTTTCTCGCTTCTTCTTCAATGGAATTTCGACTTAATTTTTCACAGCAGGTGACGTTTCACATTAAATCCTTCCTTAAATTATTAATTACTCGTTTCTGCCAAGGAAGTCCTACGATGTTCATTTAGATCAGTGGTTCCCAAAGTGGGCGGTACCACCCCCCGGTGGGTGGTGGGATGATCCAAGGGGGCGCTGGGAGACTCGGGAGAATTTGGGGGGCGGTGTGCCCCTGTAAGGGGGGCGGTGGCGTGAGCCAGGCGACAGGCTCTCCGCAGGGCCCGCCCCCTGCCTCCGAGGGAAGCGCGAGCGGTTCCGCCCCTCCTTGCTTCTCTGGCAAACTTGGGCCCCCCAGGTGGTTTGGACTTCAACTCCCACCATTCCTAACCACCTAAGGCCCTTTCCAAAACTCTCTAGTATTTTCTCTTGGTCAAGGGAATTTGTGTGCCAAGTTTGGCTCAATTCCATCATTGCTGGAGTCCAAAATGCTCTTTCATTGTAGGAGAACTATAAATCTCAGCAACTGCAACTCCCAAATGACAAAATCAATCCCCCCCCCAACCCCACCAGTATTCAACTTTGGGTATATTGAGTATTTGTGCCAAATTTGGTCCAGATCCAGGGTTGTTTGGGTTCAGAGTGCTCTCCAAATGTAGGTGAACTACATCTCCCCTAAATCACTGTCCTAAATTCCTCCCAACCTTCTCCCATATTTTCTGTGGGTCATGGGGGTTCCGTGTGCCAAGTTTGGTCCAGGTCTGTCGTTCATGGGGTCTCGGCTGTGGAAGTCAGAACTGAATTGATTGAAGGTACTGCAAATCCCATCATCCGTTGTCCATACTCCCCAAACATATTGTTTTTTGTTAATTAATCTTTAATGCTTTAATTAGTAACAATGAACATACATCCTGCATATTAGGTATTTGGATTAGAATTCGTAAGAGTAGCAAAATTATTTATGAAGTAGCAACGAAAATATGGATGGGGGTCACCACAACACGAGGAACCTTATTTAGGGGTCATGTAGGGGTCACGGCATTAGAAAGGTTGAGAACCACGGCATTCATACATAGGTCTTTCTGTTTAATTACTATTGCAGTTTAAAAAAACCTAATTTCTAGGGGGGCGGTGAGTAAATTTTTTTCGGGAAAGGGGGCGGAAGGCCCAAAAGGTTTGGGAACCACTGGTTTAGATGGTGATTGGGTTACTGTTTCTATCATGTTATCATCATCCTGCTCTCTCTCTCTCTCTCTCTCTCTCTCTCTCTCTCTGTATTTACCTCCAATATATTTTTCATAGCGCCCCCTGGTGGCACAGCAGGTTAAACCGCTGAGGTGCTGAACTTGCTGACCGAAAGGTCAGCAGTTTGAATCCAGGGAGTGGGGTGAGCTCCCGCTGCTAGGCCCAGCTTCTGCCAACCTAGCAGTTCAAAGAAAACATGCAAATGTTAGTAGATCAATTGGTATTGCTCCTGCGGGAAGGAAATGGCGCGCCATGCAGTCCTGCCAGTGGCCACGTGACCTTGGAGGCGTCTACGGACAATGCCGGCTCTTGTGCTTAGAAGTGGAGAGGAGCGCCAGAGTCGGAATCAACCAGATTTCCAGTTCAAACACTTATATTTATTACAAAGGCCTTTTGGGCCAATGCAGGGGGTTAGCTTTCCAATCCAAGCGCTCATTTTCCCACAGTGCCGGCCGGGAGAATCCGCGCTCCTTGTTCCCTGAATGGGCTGGTTTGGGGAGGAGTGCCCTCCGCGTGCCCCCTCCCTTCCTGCTTGACCGCCCCCTTCTTTATCCCCATAGAAACATTGCGCCCCCGTCTTGGCCAAGCTGCGCCCACCGCCCGACAACCAGGAGGCCTATCGGGCCGAATACGGGGCCCTGGGCACCCTGCTGTGCAGCCACGTGGTCAAGGCCCGGGCCCAGGCCGCCATGCAAGCCCAGCAGGTCAACCGCACCACCTTGACCATCACGCAGGTGAGTTTGGGAGAGCCTTCAGAGGGCACGGCTTCTGCGGTGCGCCTCCGCCTTCCTCCTCCTGACTCTCCTCCTTCCTCTTTTGCTTCAGCCGCGCCCAACGCTGACCCTTTCCCAGGCGCCTCAAGGGGGCAGCGGTGGTGGTGGCGGTGCCACCCGGGCGCCCAGCGTGCTGAAGATGCCCGGCGGCGCCATCACACTTCCGGTCCAGACACTGGTCTCGGCCCGGCCGTCCACCCCCACCCAGCCCTCCCCGCCCCCCACCAAGTTCATCGTCATGTCCTCCGCCTCCGGAACCTCCGCCTCCCAACAGGTACGCGGCCTGCGGGCAGAGAATGATGCCAAGAGGGGGCGGTTTCCTTCATGGGGAGGGGGCCGGGGTGATCAAGCATAGTGTATGTATATATATAAACTAGCTGTACCCGGCACGCGTTGCTGTGCCCTATTTAGGAGATGCGAGAAAGTCTGAGTATGTAAGGGTTGGAATTGTTGTTAGTTATGGTGTTGTTGGGGCCATGGCTGTGTTGTTGTGGGTTGTTCTGGTGGGTGGGATGTTGAAGTCCTGGGGAGTTGGTGTGTGGTGTTGCTGGCGTTCTGCATAGCTTGTGGATATACAATGTTTTTTGTATTTCCGTCTGCTGTGTTGATGTAGAGGTTGATGCTTGTGTGGTTGGAAGTGAGTGGAGGTACTTGAAATCCCATCATCCATGGTGTGTCCTCCTCTGAACTGCAGTCAGATGGAGTGTGGGTCATGGGGGGGATTGTGTGCCAAGTTTGGTCTTTATCGGTCTTGGTTCTGGGCCACAGTGGTCTGTGGGGAATGATGGGTTGTGAGGTAGTACAAATCCCATTATCCATGGAGGTACTTCAAGTCCCATAATCCATGGTCCACCCTCCTCCAAACTGTAGTAGAATGTATCGTGGGTCATAGGGCCTCTGTGTGCCAAGGTAGGTTACTGTCTATTCAGGCCATACACAATGTCCAATGAGCTGAGGCGTAGTCGGGAGAATCAAGTTAATGAAGCCTTACTGTCAATTCAGAGCATAAACAGCATTCCATTAAGTGAGGCCTAGTCAGGGAAATTAAGTGAATGAAGCCTTACTGTCAATTTTGGGCGTGGTCTGTGATTTGTAGGGGTGTAAATTTTCTGTGGGAAGTGAATGGGGTGTTTGTGTTTGTGCCTCAGCCCTTTGCCTTATCCTCCTCTGACAGTTTATTATGGGTCGGAATGTTCATGTTGGCTGGCCAGTACAGGAGTTATGCAAATCCGCCCTTATTGGCAGCCAATCATGTTGTCAGAATGTAGAGGCTGGGAGAGTCCTTGGCAGCCCCGGAGGATGCTGGGAAATGTAGTTGTTTTTTTACTCATTGTTTGGGGGCCTTTTAGGTTTTGGGGGGGAAGTTTCTTTGCTACAAACGTACCTTTTCTGAGGCCTATTTCTGTTGGCAAGTTTGGTGTTTCTGCGTTGTAAGGTTTCTCTGTTTGGGACGGTCTTTCCATGACGACTCTTCCTTTATATATATAGATATAACATTATATTGATGCCTTGACTTAAGTATATACACATTGCTATTTTGCTTTCTTTGTGACTTATTTTACTTATTTGATACTGTGAATGGCGTTGAGGAGCCCCCGCTGGCGCACTGGGTTAAACCGCTGAGCTGCTGAACTTGCTGACCAAAAGTTTGGCGGTTCGAATCTGGGGAGCAGAGTGAGCTCCCGCTGTTAGCTCCAGCCCCTGCCAACCTAGCAATTTGAAAACATGCAAGTGTGAGTAGATCAGTGGTTCTCAACCTGTGGATCCCCAGGTGTTTTGGTCCCAGAAATCCCAGCCAATTTACCAGCTGTTAGGATTTCTGGGGGCTGAAGGCCAAAACCGGCTGAGAACAACTGGAGTAGATCAATAGGCCCCCCTTCGGTGGGAAGAAACAGCCCTTCATGCAGTCCTGACAGTGGCCACATGGCCTTGGAGGCGTCTATGGACAACGCCGGCTCTTTAAGTTTTTAAAAAAATATTATTGTTACTATTATTATATAATTGCAATTATATTATTATGGCTGGCTGCTGGAAATTGTGGGAGTTGAAGTCCAAAACACAGGACTCCCAAGTTGGCCCATGCCTGACGTAATACACAGATACAATAGTATGGCTTTCTCTCGGCAGGTGATCACACTCAGCGGAGGGCCCTCTGGGACGCCCACCTCGCCGGTCACCACCACGGTCCCCAGCGCGCAGCCCTTGGTCAAGCTGGTCTCCGGGGGTCCGGCCACCCCCAGCCCCTCAGTGGCCGGCAGCGTCCAGAAGTACATTGTGGTCTCGCTCCCGCCGGCCTCCTCCTCCTCCGAGAGCAAAGGACCTTCCTCCTCCGTTGTCGCCACTATGGCCGCTGCCCAGCTCTCCCCGTCGCCTTCCTCCTCGTCCTCTTCGGCCTCGACGCCCCCCAACCTGGGCCTGCAGGGGGCGCCCCCTGTGAAGATGGAACGCAGCGAGAGCCCCCCCGGGGGCATGGGCCTGGGCAGCAGCAGCAGCACGGCTTCGGCCACGGCCTTCCTCACCAAGGCCAACGGCGGGGGGACCGTGCCCGAGTCCCCGCAGCCCCCCCTCTGAGCCGGGGAAAGGGGAGGGGCTTCCCGTGGCCACCCTGTCCCCCACAAAAGGGGAGGGGCCACATGCTGCGGACTGAACGTTGGTGGATACAGCCGACCCTCCACAAGCATGACGTCATTAAGGGATCCAATAAAAGGTAATTTGCCTACTTCCCGTGTCTGTTGGATGCGCATCTCTCTCAAGAGAAATTATAATACCGTGTTTCCTCACTTATCGCGGCTGGGGGGGGGGGGAGGGCCCGAGGCTGTTCGGAATGATGGGAGTCGCAGTCCAAAACACCTGGAGGGCCGAAGCTTGGCCACCCATCAGAAGTCCCCACATGTAGCAAACCTGAACCTCGGGAGCCAAGACGTCGTCCTTGTGCCACAAAGAGGAAGTCCTGGCAGCTCTTCGTCACAGAGGCTGGAGCAACAGCGCCCCCTGTGGCGGGATTCGAGCACAGCCTCCAAGGCGCCAAAATGCTGGACGTCAACACGACGTACCTCCTTTCTGTCTTGTCTGTCCAAACGGCATTGAATGTTTGCCATGTACATGTACTCTGATCCGCCCTGAGTCCCCTTGGGGAGATAGGGCGGGGCATCAACAAAGTATTATTATTATTACTATTATTATTAGACTCAGTGTGGTCATAGTGGCACAAGGAAGAGGGTGGCAAGGAATGCGGAGAGAGGGCCCGAGTGCAAGAATATGAGACGGAGTGCAAAAGGGGGTTGGACTAGATGGCCTTTGGGGTTGCTTCTAACTCTAGGATTCTATGGTATGTATTATTATTATTATTATTATTATTATTATGCAAAAGCTAGGTGGCCATCTGTTGAGGGTGCTTTGATTGTGTTTGTTTATTTTTTTATTTTTTTATTTACAACCTTTCTATGCCGCTCTTCTCACCCCGAAGGGGACTTAGAGCAACTCACAAGTAAAATGTAAATACAATATATTATTGCCATAGCACAATATTAATATTACATACTACATTGTACTATAACATTATACTGTAATATTATTATATTGTATTACATTATAGTATTGTCAACATTATATGTATATACAATAATGCATTATATACAATAATCATTATTATATACAATTATATATATTATATACATTATTATATTATATACAATATAATAATTTTAATATACAATAATAATGTATTATATACAATAATTATGCATGAATGCAGAAGGCAATTGGACTAATGGAGGGAGAGAGGGCGGGCGCTTTATTATGGGTGGTTCCGGAAGCGTGCATTGCGCCCCTCCTTCTTGCCGTGCGCCTCGGTGCCCCCGCGCACCCACTGGGCCTCGTAGAGCTGCGCATCGGGAGCGCCGGGTTCTGCCGCGGGCGGGGACCGTGCCCGGAGCAGCAGCAGCGCCGGCTTCCCCTTCCCCGGGGCTTTCTCCTCCCCTGCCATGACGTAGAGGTGCGGGGGAAGAGGGGGCGGCGGTGGGGCGGGAGGGGGCCTCTTTGGGGTCGGAGAGGCTCGTAAAGAGGACCGCCGCCCATTGCCTTCCGGCACCTTGGACGCCACTGCCATCACCGGGCTCCGTGGCCGAGGCTGCCTCTCTGGCGCCTTGGCCCTCTCTGGCGCCTTGGCCCCTGCGACTATGGTTGTGGGCCCCTCGGAGATGGAGAGCCGCTTCACGTTGCTGGGCCGCCGGACAGTTGAGCCTGCTCCTGCTGGACACACGGAGAGAGAGTTGTGTGTTACAGAAAAGACATTGCGCATCCCCTCTGGGTTGCTGTGAGTGTGACAGGCTGCCCGGGCCAGGTCCCAGCAGCACTCTCTCCTGAGGTTTCACTTACGTCTGTGGCAAGCATCCTCAGAGGTTTCTTGGTGGTGAGGCCAGTGGAGAGTGTGAGTGTGTGTGTATACTAGCCGTCCCCTGCCATGCGTTGCTGTGGCCCAGTCTGTGTGTATGTGTGCATATATATGTTTGTATATCTGTATATATGTGGTTTTGCACGTACGTTGTGATCTCTTTTTTTTGGTTTTTTAAAGTCTCTTCCGCTGTGTTTTCCAGTGTTGTTGTGAGTGGTGGTCACTCGTTGGCCTGAGAGGGGTCTTGTGTCCAAATCTGGTGTCAGTTCGCCCAGTGGTTTCAGAGTTATGTTAATCCTACAAATGAACATTACATTATGTGTGTGTGTGTGTGTGTGTGTGTGATGTTCATTTGTGGTATTAACACAACTCAAAAACCATATATATTCCATTTTATGAATGTTATATGCTTTTAATCTGTTTTTATATGTCTGTGGCTTCAAATTGTGCCATTTTGTAAACCGCCCTGAGTCACCCTCGGGCTGAGAAGGGGGTATAGAAAGTGTGTGTGTGTGTGTGTGTGTGTGTATCTATCTATCTATCTATCTATCTATGTATATAATAAAAGTCAATGTTTGCGGGCGGTGGGTGGTGCAGTGGGAGGAATATGTGCCAGCGTTTCGATTGGCTGCCACTGTGGGATTATTTGCATAAAGAGCTCTGATTGGCCAGCCTCAGAACTCCAACATTCTATGGCCCCAGACAGAAAGGATTGGTTGCCACTGAAATGGTATTTGCATGAAGGACTCCAATTGGCCAACCACATTCCAACATTCTAAAGTGACTCAGAGGGAAAAGGAAAGCCCTCGGGCAGTCAGCCACTGCGGCCCACAGCAATGACGGATCAGGAACACACTTGGCAAACGGGACTAATGGCCCACTTCACAACCTGGTGTGGTTTAGGGCAAGAGGGGCCACGGATGATGGGATTTGCAGTACCTTCACATCATTCACTTCCCAAACAACACTGTAGACTCTATAAATCACAGACCAGGCCCAAAATTGACAGCAAGGCTTCCTCAACTTGATTTTCATGACTAGGCCCCCAACAATGACACAACAAGACCAAACTTGGCACACAGACACCCCCCCCCCCCAAGGTGCACCCTACATCCTGGTGCAGTTTGAGGGAGGATGGACCATGGATGATGGGACTTGCAGTACTTTAAATCACTTCCTTAGAGCACTGTGGCCCACACCAATGAGGAATCAGGACCAAACTTGGCACACACAGGCCCAATGGCCCACTTTACACACCTGCTGCGGTTTATGGCAGGATGGCTCACAAATGATGGGATTTGCAGTACCATCACCTGATTCATTTCCCACAGAACATTGCAGCCCCTACAAATCAGAGACCGGTCCCAAACTTGGCACACAGAGTACACATGACCCACTCCACATCCTGGTGCAGTTTTGAGTGGGACGGACCACAGATGATGGGACTTGAAGTACCTTCACTCACTTTCTGAGACCGCTGCGACCCTCATCCAATGACTGATCAAGACCACACTTGGCACACAGAACCCCCATGACCCATTCTACATCCTGGTGCAGTTTGGATAACGGGGAACCATGGATGATGGGACTTCCAGTACCTTCCTTCACTTCCAGAGACCGCTGCAACCCTCATCCAGTGAATTATCAAGACCAAATGTGACACACACAGCCCCCATGACCCACTCTACATCCTGGTGCAGTTTGGAGGGGGATGGACCGTGGCCAATGGGACTCGCAGTACCGTCACTCACCTCCCGACACCACTGCGTGCCAAATAAACAACTGATCAGGACCAAGCGAGGAAGAAGGGGGCTCCCACTCTCCCCTCCGCAGGAGTGTACGGCACCCCCTGCAGCTGCGGACGAGAGGTCTCGGTAGGGACCCCCAAGCACAAGCGCATTGCCCGGGCACACAGGGCCCGGGGACAGGAAGGGCACTGCGGAGGAGTCGGCCGTAGCGGGGTCCCTTGGTGAACCCGCCTGGGCACAGAGTATTATGATTGGAGGACACGGAAGTGCTGGGCCTCTCCGGCCATCCCCAGGCCAAGCGACACAGAGACGCCCTTGACACCCACCAGAAGCAGGTGGACAATGTCAACAGGAAGGAAGGAAGGAAGGAAGGAAGGAAGGAAGGAAGGAAGGAAGGAAGGAAGGAAGGAAGGAAGGAAGGAAGGAAGGAAGGAAGGAAGGAGGGGGCCCTGGAAGTAAACAAAGTCTGGCTGACCAGTATTTTAAAAAAACCACCAGAATCAAGACAGGAAATAAAGAGGAACGCTCAGAAACAGGGAAACTCCTTAGAGCAGACCTGGGCAAACTTTGGCCCTCCAGGTGTTTTGGACCCCAACTCCCACAATTCCTAACAGCCGGGCAGGCTGTTAGGAATTGTGGGAGTTGGAGTCCAAAACACCCGGAGGGCCGAAGTTTGCCCAGGCCTGCCCTAGAGGAAGCCACCCAAGGGCAACCAGGATGCCTCCAGGCAACCACAGCCAGGCCACCTCCTTGCAGAGACATATATAGGCATACACTCCACTTGCTTCACTTGGTGCAGGCCAAACGTCAGGAGAGAGTGCTGCTGGAACATATTGGGCAGGCAGCCCAGAAAACTCACAGCAACCCAAGCACCGTAATTAGCATAATAATAATAAGCCCCGCCCCCTCCTGCTCCCCCCATCCCTACTTGTCTTGAGGCTGCTCCTCCGCCGCGCATGCGCAGCTTTGCTTCTGCTGCGAGGAGGAGGAGCTTCCGCGGGGCGGCAGAGCTGCGAGGAGAGAAGGGGAGGAGTTAGTTGGTGGGTGGGCAGTGCCTCTGCCTTTGGCCACGCCCCCTCCCCGCCCCAGTCACCATGACGACGGCGTTGTAGGCCACGCAGAGCAGCACCAAGCCGCCCAAGAGCTTCGCCACCGCCTCCCCGACCTCCTCGCAAGGCATCTCGGGGCACACTGCCAGGAGGGGGCGGGGCGCCAGGGGAAGAGGGCGGGGCCTTGTCTGGGCGGGGCTGAGCGCACAAAGGGGGCGGGGCCAGAAGCGTCCTTTGAAGTCAGCCCCCTGCAATTCCACATTTGGCCACCCGGGGGCGGCTATCCCTCACATTCCGTACAGAGCAGCCAAAGTTGGGCCTTTCAGGAGTTTTGGACTCCCCTCACATTCACAGCCTCAGGCCTATGGAGGCCAGGCAAATGGGTCCTCCCGGTGTTTTGGGCCTTAAGGCAGGCCTCAGGAGCCCTCCCGGTGTTTTGGACTCCAACTCCCACAATTCCTCACAGCCTCAGGCCTAAGGCAGGCCTGGGCAAACTTGGGTCCTCCCGGTGTTTTGGACTCCAACTCCCACAATTCCTCACAGCCTCAGGCCTAAGGCAGGCCTGGGCAAACATGGGCCCTCCCGGTGTTTTGGACTCCAACTCCCACAATTCCTCACAGCCTCAGGCCTAAGGCAGGCCTGGGAAAACTGGGGCCCTCCCGGTGTTTTGGACTCCAACTCCCACAATTCCTCACAGCCTCAGACCTAAGGCAGGCCTGGGAAAACTTGGGTCCTCCCGGTGTTTTGGACTTCAACTCCCACAATCCCTCACAGCCTCAGGCCCCTTCCAAAGGAAAACTCAGTCCCTCTAAGGTAGGCCTGGGCCAAGTTGGGCCTTTCAGGGGTTTTGGACTTCAACTCCCACAATCCCTCACAGCCTCAGGCCTAAGGCAGGCCTGGGCGAACATGGGCCCTCCCGGTGTTTTGGACTCCAACTCCCACAATTCCTCACAGCCTCAGGCCTAAGGCAGGCCTGGGCAAACATGGGCCCTCCCGGTGTTTTGGACTCCAACTCCCACAATTCCTCACAGCCTCAGGCCTAAGGCAGGCCTGGGCAAACTGGGGCCCTCCCGGTGTTTTGGACTCCAACTCCCACAATTCCTCACAGCCTCAGGCCTAAGGCAGGCCTGGGAAAACTTGGGTCCTCCCGGTGTTTTGGACTTCAACTCCCACAATCCCTCACAGCCTCAGGCCCCTTCCAAAGGAAAACTCAGTCCCTCTAAGGCAGGCCTGGGCCAAGTTGGGCCTTTCAGGGGTTTTGGACTTCAACTCCCACAATCCCTCACAGCCTCAGGCCTAAGGCAGGCCTGGGCAAACATGGGTCCTCCCGGTGTTTTGGACTCCAACTCCCACAATTCCTCACAGCCTCAGGCCTAAGGCAGGCCTGAGCAAACATGGTACTTTCAGGTGTTTTGGACTCCAACTCCCACAATTCTGTGAGGCTGTGAGGAATTGTGGGAGTTGAAGTCCAAAACACCTGAACGGCCCAACTTTGCCCTTGCCTGCTACAGAGGAAGGGAGCTCGGTGTCTCTACTAGCAGTACTACTACTACTACTACTACTAGGCAGCATTTTAGATTGGTTTTTAATGGAAGTGGGTGATTATGGCCAATGTTTTTATGGACTGAACATTGTTTTAATCCAGAGTGAATGTGTATGGTGCTAATGTAGTTGTATTTTAATGTATTTTAAATGTATTTTAATTGTTGAAGGGTTTTGGGGTTTTATATTGTGATTATGTGGGCATCGAATTGTGCCGTACTGTAAGCCGCTCTGAGTCCCCCTCCTCGGGGGTTGAGAAGAGCGGGTAAAACCCGAAATAAAATAAATAAATAAATAATAATAATAATAATAGTAGCAGGTGTCAGGAAGCTTGCAGTTTCCAATAGCAGAGGGCCTGCAATTTAAAGGCCGAACGCGTGTTGGAGTAGCAAAGTCTTGCAGGCCTTCCGAAAGGCCCGCAAGCTAGGAAGAGCACGGACTTCTGGAGGGAGCGCATTCCAGAGTGTTGGTGCAATAATACGGAAAGCTCTCCGTATTGAAGTCAAGTGGAAGGACTTACAGCTTGGGATTACCGGGAGGTTATGTGACTCTGAACACAGTGGTCTGGTGGGACAGTACAGGGCGAGGCGGTCCCTGAGGTACACTGGCCCCAGACCATTCAAGGCCTTAAAGGTCAATACCAGCACTTTGAAGGTAATCCGGAATTCAACTGGGAGCCAGTGCAGTTTGCGTAAGGTGGGAGTAATGTGGCGGCATGTTGGAGCGCCTGCCAGCAGCCGAGCTGCAGCGTTCTGCACCAGCTTGAGTTTCCAGATCACCGACAAAGGAAGGCCAATATAGAGAGCGTTATAGTAGTCCAGCCTTGAGATGACCGTGGTTTGGAACACTATGGCTAGATCATGGCTGGACAGGTAGGGGGCCAGCTTCCTTGCCTGGCGGAGATGGAAAAACGCTACGCTACTGACGGTGGAGATGTGTGTCTCCATCAACAGTTGAGAGTCTGGAGTGACGCCAAGACTCTTAACAGATGACGACAGACTTAGTGTCGCCCCGTCCAGGGTTGGGAGCCGGATCCCTCCCGTACCCGGATGACCCAGCCACAGGATCTCCGTCTTAGCCGGATTCACCTTCAACCTACTGGCTCGCAGCCATCCAGTAACGGCTTTGAGGCAACGATGGAAATTATGAGGTACGGATCCGGCCCGGCCCTCCATCCTCAGGATGAGCTGGGTGTTGTTCCCATATTGGTGGCACTCCAGCCCGAAGCGACGTACCAGCCGAGCAAGTGCAAAGGCTCTGGCATCAGCCAGCCCAGGCGGTCCCGGTGGTGATGATGGGCACACTGGGTGCCGTGCCAGAAGATCTCAGCCGGCATTTGGAAACCATAAACACTGACCAAATCTCAACCTGTCCACTGCAAAAGGCTGCCTGAGTTGGATCTGCGCGCATCATTCAGAAATACATCACGTAGCCCTAGGCGCTTGGGAAGGGTTTGACTTGTGGTTTTGTGATACGAAATCCTGCTGAGAGATCTCGTCTGCTGTGACATCCGGTGGTTTTGTGTCAGTCAAGTAATAACAACAACAAATGTATTGATACTCTGCCCTCTCTCCCTGGAGGGACTCACAGCAGATTCCAAACACAATAAAAGGCAAACATTCAGTACCCGAGCAAACATGTCATGCTGGGCCAATCCCACCACCACCAGCACCACCAGGTCAGGCGGCACAGAGGAGCCATTGCCACCCACAAGAAGCAGGTGGACAACGCCAACTGAAAGGAGAAAGTCATGAGAAGGAACAAAGTTGGGCAGGAGAAGGCAGTGGGCCACCTTGTCCTGTCCAAGGGGCTGTTGTGATACTGATGTCCAGATAATGTCCATAATATGGGTGAAGCCAGGACTTGATTGAAGTCTTTTCTCACAGGCCGTATGAGGGCCCCGTTTGCCTCTTCCTGCCCGCCTCGGGGGGAGTAGCTACTCTTCACAATGCGCCTCTGTGTGCGGGACCCCTCACCACGGAAGGAGACCTGGTTGTCTTTCCCTAAGCCCCTAATGTCCTCCGCCATTTGCATGATTGTGCCAATATGTCCCGTTTTGGGCTTCCATGACCCAGAACCGCTGGGTCAGACACCCCCCCCCCCCAGGGTGTGGCTCTGCCATGACCATCCTGCACACCACAAACTTCTCCTGGGTGGGCTAAGCGCCCTCAATCCTTTTTATTATTTCTCCTGTTGCATAAAGGGAGCCCCTTTCGCCGCCACTCAGCCCTTTGCCTCTTCGCAAGCCGACTGCTCAGCCAAGCCCCTTTGCTGTGATTGGTCAGAATCGGGAGGCTCGTCCAATGGGCTTCGCTACAGATGATGTTGCCGCAGGGGGAAATGTGAAATTATTGTGCATCAAAAGAGACCACATTTCCATATTTGTGATTCTAGCTTCTTGTTGAATGTACCACAAGCGAGGGTCTTCCCTGCAGACGATACCATCTTCCGTGGCTGAGGTGACCTTCTCACCTGGCTGCCGGATGGTTTGAACTGGGGCCGACCTGTATGCTGGCCACAGCAGGGACGCACAGGGGAGGGGCCGCTCAGGCAGATCACTTGCCCACAGGCTTCTTCCTGGTCCCACGGCCAGGGCTTGCCCCCTCAATTGGGCCAACACCTTCAGCCCCAGAGAGGCTGCCGAGAGCGCTGGGCCTGCTCCCGTTTGTCCTCCTGCATGGCGCACCTCCTTGTGGCCAGCCACCATGTGAGAGGGAAGTGGGGCATGCGCCTTTCCCCCTCGCCATTTGGGGCTGAATTCTTCTTTGGCTGCACTGCCAGCACTCCTTCTACCTGTGGGGTGTCTTTGCACACGTTTCTTCATGCGGACACATCCTTTGCTTAACGTGTTCTCATTGGCCTCTTTGAAGTTGAGCCTCCCAGAGGATCCCCTGCTTCCAAGTTGGATTGGCCTGCAGCAGGGAGTTCCACAGTTCCGAAGTGCCCCATTGGGCCAGCATGGCTGGGTAGCGTGATTACAGCAGCAGCCTCCGTAGATCTGTCCCTGCCTTGCTTTTCCTTCCCCTCCCTTAACATCTAGCTCAGGGCTGTCCAACTTCTGGTCACTGATCACCTGGGGGGGCCAAAGGATCTGCCTCTGCCCAGCTCCGCCCCGGCCCGCCCTGCCCCTCCCGGCCCCGCCCTGCCCTCCGGCTCCGCCCCTCCCTAAAAAAAAATAGGCGGGCCGTGCCCAAGAGGCTGGCGGGCCGTGTGCGGCCCGCGGGTCGCCTGTTGGACAGGCCCGATCTAGCTAATCTTCCCAAAAAAGGAAACCTCTATGTGCAACTTTTCTCCTTTCCATAATGATACTTTGTGCACCAAAGACCCTTCCCCCACTTTTTAACCCCACAATCAGGGGCGGTCTCACCGTTACGGCAAGTATGTGGCCGCGTAAGACGCCACCTGGGAGGGACGCCGCCGTGCCGGCCCCGCCGGCCATGCTGCCCCGCCACTGCGCTGGCTGCGCCTCCGCATGCGCCGAGATTTTTGTGCATGCCCAGAAGCTGCAGGTGCTACAGTGCCTGTAGGAGCGCATGCGCACTGGCTCCCGAGCGCGCCTCCAGCTTTGGAGCCCATGCGCATGCACGGAGATTCGCGGATGCCCTCGGGCTCCAAAGCCGGAGGCGCGCTCGGGAGGATGCGCGAATCTCCGCGCATACGCACTGGCTCCCAAGCACGCCTCCAGCTTTGGAGCCAGTGCGCATGCGTGGAGATTCGCGCATGTGCACTGGCTCCAGAGCGTGACTCGCACTCGGGAGCCACTGGGGGGGGGGGCACCAAAATAATATTCGCTTACCCCCTGGGATAGGTAGTACCGCCCCTGCCCACAATGCCTGACCCAATGACCCAAAATTTGAGATCTATAGTTTTCCAAGTACCAAGGACTCTCCTGAGGCAACAGAACATTGAACTTTTTCCTACAACTATATGGACATATGGATTTTTCCTTCCTGGACTTTATCTCAAGACTTCTGCCTACATGAATTGAACCCCTGAAGCCCCCCCCCCTTTCCCCCCGTCTTCTCTCAAGGGACGTTTTCATGGACTCTAAAGCTCAGATCTCACCGATACTCCCTAGACTCCCCTTCAGTGATAAAAATAAAGGAAAATGTAATGATCTAAATGATGGACAGGATATGAAATGATGCTTTTTGCCCTAAAAGTCATTGTATTTCTCCCCGCATGCCCCCCTCCTCTCTTTGTGGAATGTACCTTTTAAAAAATAGCAAAGCCGCAACTGCTGACCAAACTGCATAACTCAAAAAATGCCAGAACGCTTTCTTCATGGAAATAGGCGATAATCCGTTCTTTCCTGATCTGTCTCAGGGCAAACCAACTGGTAATCACCGGCCTATGGAGACCTGACCGAAAGAGGCCATGCTATTGAGGACACAGCTGCGCTGGGCAGGGCACGAGGTCTCTAGGATGGAGGACCACCGCCTCCCAAAGATACTACTCTATGGTGAACTCGCCAGGGGTCAGCACAAGAGAGGTGCCCCCAAAAAGAGATACAAGGACTCCCTGAAACAACATCTCAGGTTCGGCCAGATTGAGAAACGACAACGCAGAAAGAACCGCAACTTGGAAACAACATCACCCAAGGAGACTTTCTGCTGTGCTTTCTGCAACCGGACTTTCCTGTCTCAGATTGGCCTTTTTAGTCATCAACGCTTGTAAAAAGCGTGGGGTGAGTCCTTCCTAAGAACCTTCATTCGTGAAGTAATGCCGAGAGATGGAGACCTGATTTCTGAGATCCGTCTACCATGGGATCTATAGGCCACCTGGCAGCGTTGTCACGTATCACAAAGGGCCGTCCTCCGAGGCCCGAAACTGCCATGTCTCCTTTTCACAGCCCTACAATGAAACACCCTGAAAATGCCCAAGACACATTCCGGACACTGCAAAAAGCAACCAGAAAGCCATTTATTGACCATAGGTGACGGGATTGAGGACCCCGGGGGATCTCTCTCGCAAGCCAAATCTTCCTAAGCCCATTACTAGAAGTTCTGACCGTCGTTGTTCCATCCATTGCCTCCCTCTCTCTTCCCATTGGCTCAGATCCACAGCCAATTGAGGCGGGCGGGCGGGCAGGCGGGCGGGAGGTGTGAAAACTGTCTGTTTTGGAAAATGTATAAAATACTGGGAAATTTTGAAATAAACAGGTCAGCATGACGAATGACCGCTGCTGTCACCTGTTCTCAGCCGGGACAGACAGACCTCTCTCATTGGCACTCTTCCGGATCTTGGTGAGATATTGCTGCTCTGGGGATTTGGGGTTTTCCTAGGTGCTTTTGGATCGCTCGCCAAGGTTTTTCCATCAAGACCCTCGCTTTAGAGGAGCATAGGGTCCCCGCCCTTAAGGCAGGACCCCCCTAAATTTGCACTCGGTTTCATCTTGAACTGTTGTTATTCTTGAGTGTGGGGCATAGATCTATGGGATCTGTGGCCATGAAAAAGGCTTCCCCTTTGCGGCCCTGCCCGCAGCTTCCTTCCTCTCAAAGGGGAGGGAGGGGGCATTGTGTGTGTGTGTGTGTGGGGGGTTCTTCTTCGTCTCTTCTCCTTCCTTCTCTTCCATTCTCGGCCCCGAAATGCTGCCCCGAAGTGCTCTCGTACTCCTCCTGCTTCTTCTTCTGCTGCAAAGGAGTGAGTGTGAAGGGAGGGGTCTTTGATGGAAGCAGGGGCAAAGAGGACAGTGGAGACCCACAGCAAGGGGGGGAGTCCATTATTTAAGGTGCAGTCCTCTTCGGGGCCTGGCCCTTCGCACATGCTCAGAGGCACTCTGCTCCCTCCCCACTGCAAGGTTTCTCTGTCTGCATCTCCAGTGGAGAAGGAAGGAAGGGGTCTTGACCTCAAGAGGACAAAGGAAGGGGGAGGGGTAGAGTCAGGGGTCAAGGCCTTACGCAGGCAGACCCCCCCGCAACATAAGCGCCCCTCCCACCGAGAAGGCCCCTCCTGTGATGGAGATGGGCTCTTTAAAAGGCCCAAACCCTGTTCCATGTTTTGTGTGTGAGTTTTGGGGGGGGGGGGGAACCCAAGCCCACTTCCCTCTCAAGTGGTGGGCTGTTCCCGGGGCCCAAGGCCACCCTCGCCCCTCGGGCCCTACCTCAGAGCCTGCCTTCCCGAGTTCTTGTAATGTTTCAGAGATCCAAGATCCTCAGGAAGGGAACTTCTGCCTCTTGGGAAGGAGCCTGCTGTGCCTTGTAGTAGAGAGGCTCTGGGGCTCAGGGCCTACTTGCACACTGCACCTGGGCGGGCGCCCCTGGGGTCGCGGCACCCTACACAAATGCATAACTCGTGTACCGCTTGAGCCGCCCCTGCGGCCTTGCCCCCAATTCCTATCATATTAGAGAGACCTTTCTGCACATTCTCTTATTTCGATTTCGAGGCTCCCTCTCTGTGGTCTGGGGGGGGGCACCTTGGGGGCTCCAGCCCCTCCCCCATCAGAGACCCTGCCTTAAAGGGGGGAGGGGGTTGTTTTGCTTTTCATTTTTGTCGTGTCAGGAGTAGCTTGAGAAACTGCAATTCGCTTCTGGTGTGGGAGAATTGGCCGTCTGCAGGGACCTTGCCCAGGGGACTTTGCCCGGATGTTTTGATGTTTGACCAT
Source organism: Anolis apletophallus (assembly GCA_030556195.1). Taxonomy (NCBI): domain Eukaryota; kingdom Metazoa; phylum Chordata; class Lepidosauria; order Squamata; family Anolidae; genus Anolis; species Anolis apletophallus. The sequence continues at coordinate 152,122,654 of JARBWK010000008.1, forward strand.
CCTTGTGGGAGGCTTCTCTCATGAGCTGGAGCTGACAGAAGGAGCTCATCTGTGCTCTCCTTGGATTCGAACCTGCGACCTGTTGGTCTTAAGTCTTGCTGCTGCCAGCACAAGAGTTTCACGCACTGCGCCACCGGGGGGGGGGGGTCCTCCCTGGAGCCCTGCCCCCCCCCCCAAGGAGACGCCAAGGGAGGCCGGGGAGGGGGCTGCGGGGCCTTCGGGACGGCACACAGACAGACAGAGGGCTCCATGGGAATCCCCACCAGAAGCTGACCATTGCGTGTGGGGGGGGGTCTTTCCCCTCAGGGGTCCTGATCCTCCTTGCTGGAGCAGATTCCGCCAACAGCCACGCAGACTTCCCTTACTGCCGGACTCTGGAAAAAGGTCAGAGGTTGAACGGGGAAAGAGTGGGACAAGGGGGGGGGGGGTCATCAATTTTTTATTTATTTGTCCAGCAGGAAAGATCCCTCTGGCCCTTTGACAGTATCTAAAATCATATAAAATGTCATATAACATGTCCAGGTGGTCGGCTTTGAACTGGATAACCTGACGTGACCTGGCCGTGAAGACTCCTGTAATCCGGTTCAGGGCTGATAATAATGTGGATGATCTGCTTTGACAATCTGGGTGACATGGCGGGGCCTCAGGAGGGGCCTCGGGCTTGGCTTGGCTTAGGTTGAATGAAAGGCCGGCGACCTCCAAGGAGAAAGTGAAACCTGGGGGGCGGGGGGAGGTACCAGAGGTCAAGGTGACCTTCTCTTCCTGATTGGAAGACGTCTTCTTTAATTGTGTGGCCCTTCCACTGAAAGTGAGTGTTTGTTGCACCTTAGCCTTGGGAGACTCCCTTAGTAAACCACAATAGTCCAGCCTTGGTTAAATGCTTTATTTAGAATAAATGGATAGCAAAGAAGAGGTCAAGCTTAGTCCAAAGAGGCCGTAGCACCCGTTATTGCAAGGCAATAGTCCAGGAACAAGCAGGATATCAAGGCAAAAAGGTCTTCACGCCCCAATGGGCCAAATCCAAGGTAAGTAATGAAGAAACGCTTGGCAAACAAAGTTCACGAGCAAGGAGGCCTGAAGGCCCTCTCCGGATTCCATAGGCTTGGGTTGCTGAACGTTGGCTGGAGATGGAGTGGGGTTCTAAGTCCCAACGTTTATAGGTTTCCAAGGCTTTGATCGTGTCGACGCAAGGTGCGTCGGACCCAGCTCTCACAGGGATGGTTCCCAGCTGTTGCTTGCCTCCCCTCAGCAGAATGGTATGCGGCCCAATTAGCTCGGCCACCTGGGCAAAAGGGAGTGGGCCCATCTCCTGGCTCCCGGCGCCTTGGCTTATCGGCCTTGAACGAGGCCTGAACGCTAAGCTTGCTCTGCAGCTGGTTTGCCTGTAGTTTATGTGCAGACCTGCCTGGACTCTCAATACCAGCATGGCTACGGTTTGGTTCTGTGGAAGCAAGGACCTGGGGCCTGACAGTGTGCTACTCTATGATGTTGTAGTACAGACCAAGTGGCATGGGCTGAGACTCTGCCTATCTCAGTGGTTCCCAATGGTTTTTTGACCAGAGCCCACTCCCCAACATTAGCACCAAAAGGGCATGTGTATTTATCACCCCGAATCCCTTTTGGGAGAGTTTTATTACTTATTATTATGGTATGTTGAAGGCCATGGCTTAGCATGGATGTGGCCTTGGGGGCCGTGCAATAGTGATGAGAATGTGGAGGGGTGGGGGCATTTAATTTTGGGGAGCCATGCATCATGGCAATGCAGGGATTGTCTTCCGTTCCTGGAGGGACACAACACACACTCTGTTGCAGTGACTCATTGTTTATATTCATTATGTGTCCTGTTAGTGTAGGATGTGTTGTGTTGTGTGGCATGGAATTGCTGCTCTCCGTGTTGTGAGCCGCCGCGAGTCCTCCTGGGGAGATGGGGTGGGGTACACAAATACAGTTGGATGACCATGAGGAAGGAGGGCCGAAGTTGGCGCAGGCCCAAGAGAGACATGGATGGGAACCGGGCTCAGCTGCCAGGTCAGAGGGAGGGAGGGAGGGGAGGGAGGGAAGGGAGGGAGGAGGGAGGGAGGGAGGGAAGGAAGGAAGGAAGGAAGGAAGGAAGGAAGGAAGGAAGGAAGGAAGGAAGGAAAAGGGGGCCATGACAAAAGGCAGGCGGGGTGGGTGCTCGGGAGGGGTCCCAACACCCCTCGCCCTCTCCTCTCTCCCGGCAGAGACATGCGCAGTCTGCGCGGATACCTATCAGCTGTGGCAGCCCTGCGAGGTCCGGGCACGGGTCTCGGAGTCGGTGGTCCTGCCCTGCGCCTTCCGCCAGTCCTGGGGCCCCACGCGGGACGTCCGGGTCTCGTGGCACGCAGGCTACTTCAGGAGCAACATCATGGTCTTCAATAGGACGGAGGTGGGAAGCGTTCCGGTCCACGCCAACTTCTCCGGGAGGGCCCGGCTGGTGGGCGACCCCCTGTCCGGAAACACCTCCCTCCTCATCAACGACCTGAGCCCATCTGACTCCAATGCCTACTTCTGCCGTGTCTCCGTCTTGCTGGAGGGCCGCCGATGGGAGACATGGCAGGGGATCCTTGGCACCCACCTCAACATCGCCGAAGTGGGTGAGGCGAAGAGACCCCCCTTTCTCGGGTCTTGGTTTGGGGAGGGGGCTAGGACGGAGCGGGACACACCGCCCCTCAGACCCTCCTCTCCCCCCATCTCGCCCCCCAGGAGCGGAGCCGCAGCCCCCCTGTGGCGGATCCCTGCTTTCCGCGGTGAGGGCGGCCTGGGTCCTGTTGGCGTTGCTCCTGCTGGGCCTGGGGGTCTTCCTCGCCCGGAGGAGAGGTGAGTGAGCAGGACGGGGGTCCTTGGGTCAAAGCGGGGAGGGAGGGAGGGAGGGCCTGGAAGGAAGAAGGGCTGGACTGGGTGACCTTTAGGAGTCTCTTCCAAGCCTAGCATCCTTTATTGGAGATGGCCAAGATGAGGCCGGATAGCCATCTGTCGGAAGGGCTTTGATTGTGCCTTTTCCTGCCTGGAAGAAAGAAGGGCTGGACTGGATGGCCTTTGGGGTCTCTTCCAAGTCTAGGATTCTGTTAGTAAAGCTAAAGGTTTTCTCCTTGACATTAAGTCCAGTCGTGTCCACTCTGGACTTAAGTCCACTCTGGTCCTCACCTCCATTTCTAGGCCAAAGAGATGGCGTTGTCCATAGACACCTCCAAGGTCATGTGGCCACTGGCATGACTGCATGGAGCGCCCTTACCTTTCCGCCAGGGTGGCTTCTATTGATCTACTCAGATTTCCATGTTTTCAAACTGCTAGGTTGGCAGAAGGTGGGGCTGACAGCGGGAGCTCACCCCATGCCCTGGATTCGAGCCTGCCTTTTGCTTCCTGGGACTTGGGGGTAATGCCTTGGGGGGTAATGCCCCTCCCTCCCTCCCTCCCTCTGACCCCCCTCCCCATCTCTCTTTCTGCAGGTTCCCGCCAAGGAGCCCCTCCCTCGGGAAAGTGAGCCACATGTGGGGGTGGGCCAGATTTGCCATGGCACCCCCTCCTCATCCCCTGTGTCCCCTGCGTCCAGGTCCCCAAGGAATGTATTTATTACTTGCTTTGCTTCTATGCTGCCCCTCTCAGCACGAAGGCAACGCGAGGCGCGCACAAATGACACGAACTGCCCAAGATAAACATATTAACCGTTATCAACACAATCACACGCCTGTCCCTCTGGCGTCTATGGTTTCGATGAGACCTCTCTTGAATTGGCTTGCTATGAGTTTTCTGGGCTGCATGGCCCAGATGTTCCCGCAGCATCCTCTCCTGACATTTGGCCTGCACCTGTGGCTAATGGCATCTTCAGAGGTTCTGCTGGCAGTGAGGCCAGTGGAGGGTGTGTGTATACTGCAACTAGACCAACCACATGCTCCTTCGATCCGTGCCCCTCCTGGCTGGTGAAAGCTTGCCTGGCGGGGTTACGAGACCCTCTGTTGAGACTAGTTAACACCTCCCTTGAGCAAGGAGTGTTTCCAGAGGGTTCGAAAGAGGCGGTGGTCACTCCATTGCTGAAGAAGCCGGGATTAGATCCTACGGTCCCTTCCAATTACCGCCCAGTTTCAAATTTGCCGTTCCTGGGCAAGGTGGTTGAGAGGGCAGCACTGGAGCAGCTGCAGACCTTCCTAGATGACACAGCCTGGCTAGACCCCTTCCAGTCCGGCTTCCATTCGGGGCATGGGACGGAGACGGTTCTGGTCTCCATCACAGACCAGCTGCGATGCCAACTCGATCAGGGCGGATCGGCGCTGCTTGTGTTATTAGACCTCACAACAGCGTTCGATACAGTCAATTGCAATCTTTTGACCCACCGCCTTGCCGGGGTGAGGGGAACAGTCCCGAAATGGCTGTCCTCCTTCCTACGGAACCGGGTACAGCGAGTGAGGAGGGGTGAGGTTGTCTCCGGAGGTTCCCCCCTCTTTTGTGGGGTTCCTCAGGGGGCAATCCTCTCCTCTCTATTGTTTAACATCTATGTCCGACCACTTGCTCGGCTGGTCCATAGCTTTGTGCTGGGGTGCCACCAATATGCCGATGACACCCAGCTCATTCTGGGGATGGAGGGCCGGCCCGAATCCGTATCCGACAATTTCCATCGCTGCCTTGAAGCCGTTACTGGATGGCTGTGAGCCAGTAGGTTGAAGGTGAATCCAGCTAAGATGGAGATCCTGTGGCTCGGTCGCCCAGGCGCTAGGGAGGTTCAGCTTCCAACCCTGGACAGCGTGGCGTTATGTCTGTCGTCATCAGCAAAGAGTCTCGGTGTCACACTCAACTCTCACATGTCTCCATCATCAGTAGAGTAGCGTTTTTCCATCTCCGCCAGGCGAGGAAGCTGGCCCCCTATCCATCTCGACGTGACCTAGCCACAGTGATCCAAGCCACGGTCATCTCCAGGCTGGACTACTGTAACATTCTTTACATTGGCCTTCCTTTGTCAGTGATCCGGAAACTTAAGCTGGTCCAGAATGCAGCAGCTCAGTTGTCGGCAAGCGTTCCATCGAGCTGCCACATTACACCTGTTCTCCGCAAACTGCAGTGGCTCCCAGTGGAATGCCGGATCACCTTCAAAGTGCTGGTATTGACCTTCAAGGCCTTGGATGGTCTGGGGCCAGTGTACCACAGGGACCGCCCCATATTGTCCTACTAGACCCCTACGCTCTGAGACCCAGAGTCTCCTGATGGTTCTGAGCCATAAGACTTACCATCTAACCGCGACGTGGAGGAGGGCCTTTTCCATTACAGCCCCGACTCTCTGGAACGCGCCACTGCCTGTGGAAATTCGTGCGCTTTTGAGCCTGTTGGCCTTCCAAAAGGCCTGCAAGACTTTGTTGTTTCAGCAGGCTTTCGGAATTTAAATTGCTGACCCCATCGACAACCATAGGCCCCTCTTGATACTGTATCTATTTTAACCTGTGATTTTAATGTTTTATATACATGCTGTAATGCTATTTTATCCTGTGTCAGTCGCCCCGAGCCGGATGGGAGTGGCGACTGATAAATCTGAATGAATAAATAAATACATATGTAGTTATGTCCAGGGTGGAAGAAAGGACCTTTGTCTGTGTCACAAGAAATATGACGTGGAGATTTGATCAATGTGGACGTGATAGGATCCATGGTTTGAATGGAATTGTATGAAAGGTGAATGAACGAGAGCGAATGATTTTGGAGAGTATTGAGAATATTCTGAACATGGAGGCCTGGAAATCAACTGCCCGCTTGCTGGAGTGTCATTAAAAGTTGCTCATGAGAACTGGAAAGTAAACTGTGGCGAGAACTGTGACGGGAGCAGAGAAATGCTTACGCCTGTCAGCACTTGCTGACCAGAAACCACCAACGTCCTGTTCTAATGCCCTCCCTCTGTCTGAAAATGGCAATAAAGAGAACCCGTGCTTTAAAGCAGGCCTGGGCACACTCAGGCCCGGATCAGGCCCTTTTGCTGCCCAAGGCCAAAGGGTCTGCCTCCGCCCTTCCCCGCCCCCAGCTCCGCCCCACTCCGCCCCCGCCTCCTGCCAGCGCGAGGAGGAGGAGGAAGGAAAGCCCCACCCCCGGAGCGGGGCCTCCCCACGGCTGCTCCTACCTCCCTCCCTCCCCTCCTAAAGACACCATGCGGCCGAAATCGCCCTTTTCAGGCCGGCTTTAGGAGGGAGGGAGGATCGGCTCCGCGCCGGCGAGGATGGAGCCGGGTGGAGCCGGGGGCGAGGAGGGGTGGAGTCAAGGGCGGAGCCAATCCTCCCTCCCTCCTAAAGCAGAGCCGAGGGGAGCAGAGCAAAGGGAGGGGGTGACGTGGATGGCGCTTGCGCCGCCCCACGCATGCGCCCTTTTTTAAAATATTTTTTTTCGAATTTTTTTGGGGAATTTTTTTTAAAAAAAATTGGGGTCTGGATCTGCTGCCCCCCCAAAAGTGCCGCTCGAGGCCATGGCCTCGGGTGGCCTTATGGGTAATCCAGGCCTGGGCACACTTGGGCCTTCCCTCCAGCTGTTTTGGACTTCAACTCCCACGATTTCCCACAGCCTCAGGCCTCTTCCTGGGCAAACTTGGGCCCTCCCTCCAGTTGTTTTGGACTTCAACTCCCACAATTCCTCACAGCCTCAGGCCTCTTTCTTTTCCCCTCAGCCGCTGCTTGGGAGGGCCCAAGTTTGCCCAGGCCTGCTGTAAAGTGATTGAAAAGTTCTTCGTCTGTGTAAACTAGCAAGTGTGACTGTTGCAATAAGCAAGCTGGGTTAGCGTCGCCATCAAACACCTCTCAGCCCCACCCCTAATAAAAGAGAGGCGTAGTTCTGTCTGCAAAGGGACTTATAGTTTCCCAAGGACAGACAGAGGGCCAAGTGAATGGTAGTGGCCAGCAGCGAGTCTCCAAAGCTTGGCTGCAGAGCGCCTCGTGGTCTTCCTCCCTCCCTTTCTCTCAATTGAGTTCAATCAAAACGGCTATAATGGATCAAAAGCACCTTGATTTCTGGACCCGCTGCTACAGTGTCTCTTCTCATAGGTTGTTGTAGGTCTTTCGGGCTGCATGGCCATGTTCTAGAAGCATTCTCTCCTAACGTTTTGTCTGCACCTGTGGCTAAAGCACCAGGAATGTGGCGCAGCTGGCTAAGTGCCAACTGCATAAGATCTCTCTGACCAGTAGGGCATGAGTTCGAGGCCTGCCCAGGTTGAGGTGGGTGGTCAAACTTTAAGTGTAGCCTGCTGCTGACCTTTGCAGCCCGAAAGACAGTTGCATCTGTCAAGTAGGAGATAAAGGTACCACATTAAGTGGGGAGGCAAATTTTGACTGAATTATGAGGCCATAGAAGAACTCCAGGAACGCTGAGGAATGCGGAAGGAACAACAAGGGACGCTGGGAACGCTGAGAGATGAGGAGTGCGTCAGCTCCCCCTGGTGGCCAGAGTTTGCCTCTGTTCGTCTATATGTGTGTATGTGGAAACGGCAGGGATTGTCTGCTAAGTATGTGTACCTGTAATCCCCTCTGAGTCCCCTTCGGGGTGAGAAGAGCGGAATATAAATAAAGTAAATAAATAAATAAAGTAAATAAAGGCATCCTATGTCTCCCTACACTTCTTTTTAGTATTGTTCTCCTTTTCCCTATGCGAATATGCACGTGAGCGAAGGGGATGAACCCAAACAGAGAAGGCAAATAAGCCTCCCCACCTGATACTCGGCAGCCCCCTCTTCACCCCTCTTTCCCCCTCAACGCCCCCACCAGAAACACCACATGAACTCTCAGAAGGCCAGTGGAGAGTACCCAGAACTCAAGGACTGCAATCATAGCCTCTTGAGCCATTCCAGGTGCTCCTTCCGGGCCTTGGGTGACAACCAGAGGCGGGGCTTCCTCTGGGAGACAAGGGAGGGATCCTCCTTCCTGGGTCTCCTCAGGAGTCCACCTGCCCGCTGCTGCCCAGAACTTCCCTCCTGGGGTCTCGGCTGGCTCTCCAGGAGACAAAGGCCTAGGAAGGACCTTGGGTTGCAGCCCCGTCCACAACAGAGCTCTCTGGGGCCCTTTTTTTGTCTCCACAACATGGGGGGCATGCCTGGATTCAGCTTCGATGGGCTCCCCCTCCCTCCTTCAGGCCGTGGTCTCAGCAGCCACAGCGAGCGAGGAGTAGCCTTTGCGCAAGAGGGAGGGAAGGCCACTCGTGGGAGAGGCCAGCCGATGTCGGTCTCCAGTCCTGCCAACACAAAGGTTTCACCAAGTGTGCCACTGAGGGCTCCTAGTGCCAGGTTTGAGCCTGCCACTTTTGGACTCTCGCTTGCTGAGGTGTTCCTGCAAGTATCTCTGTAGATCTTAGGAAGCTGTTTCTTGATGTAAGACGTTGGCATGTTGACTTCCAAACAGAAGGCGGGCTGGAGATGTCGCTGCCTTGGTCCTTTCACTGTAGGCTGCTACCGAAGTCGAACATGACCCCCAAAGAGATAGTAACATAGTTTTGCTAAGGACAAGGACATCAGATTGGATAATAAGGGTTAAGTCTTGGTCAATTTGCAAAGACACTAACAACAACAACAGCAACAAGGACCCTTCCCATGTTAGACAGTGTGTCCATTTAATCAAGGTGTTCTGCCCTATTTTCATATATCTATAGCAGAAGGTAACACATTTATGACGGAAAACCCTGCCGCAGAAGTAACTGGACTTTTTCCACCTGAGACACACCTGGGCAAGGGAACTAACGGCTCTCCTAGTGGATTCCCATCTCAGTCAAGGACTCACAAACAAAAGGGACTCTCTTTGGAGCTGAGAAAGATGGACATTTCGAGGGTAACGGTTAGCCAAGAAAAACATTATGCTTTATAACCTTTCCCTTGCCATTCATTGCCACCTTTATGAACTTTCGTGTATCAGGGACCCCTCTCCCCACTTCCCTGCATGGACCCCATGTAATAACAACAACAACAACGACGACGACGAAGGGGACTCAAGGCAGATCACAATACACATCCATGGCAAACATTCAATGCCACTTTTGTATAGACATGCACAGGCAGAACAGAAGGAGGTGCCATGGAAGGTTGGGCTCTAGCCCAGGTGTGTGTGTGTGTGTGTTGTCGAGTCTATGACGAAGAGCCATCAGGACTTCCTCCTTCCTTTTGGTCACCCAGCATTTCCTGATCTTCTTTCTTTATGGCAGTATGCGGATGACACCCAGCTCATTCTGGGGATGGAGGGCCAGCCTGACTCCGTACCCGATAATTTCCATCACTGCCTTGAGGCCGTCACTGGATGGCTGCGAGCCAGTAGGTTGAGGGTGAATCCGGACAAGACGGAGATCCTGTGGCTGGGCCGTCTGGGCACAGGGGGGGATCCGCCTTCCGACCCTGGACGGGGCAACACTCCACCCGTCCCCGTCGGTGAAGAGCCTAGGAGTCACGCTTGGAAGCTGTCGATGGAGAAGCATATCTCCATCGTCAGCGGAGTGGCCTTCTACCACCTCCGACAGGTGAGGAGGCTGGCTCCCTACCTGTCCCGTCATGACCTAGCCACAGTGGTCCAAGCCACGGTCATCTCAAGACTAGACTACTGTAATGCCCTCTACATTGGCCTTCCTTTGTCGGTGATCCGGAAGCTCAAGCTGGTGCAGAATGCAGCAGCACGGCTGGTGGCAGGTTGTCCATCTCGCTGCCACATCACGCCTGTGCTGCGCGAACTGCACTGGCTTCCGATAGAGCACCGGATCACCTTCAAGGTGTTGGTTCTAACCTTTAAGGCCTTGAATGGTCTGGGGCCAGTGTATCTAAGGGACCGCCTCTCCCATTACAGTCCTCCACGACCACTGCGATCCGAGTCCCAAAACCTCCTGGTGGTGCCTAGTCGGCGATCTGTTCATCTGACCTCAACGCAGAGGAGGGCATTCAGTGCCGCCGCGCCGGTGCTGTGGAATGCTCTTCCCCCCACAGTCCGAGCGCAGGCCGATCTGCTAACGTTTCGCAGGGCCTGCAAGACCCTCCTCTTCACCCAGGCGTTCGGTGCTTAGGTTTATGTATATAAAACCGTGCCCAAACCATGCTTGCGTGCTGGTTACAGCAATTTTACTATGCTTTGTTTTACCCTGATTTTACTTGTTCTGCGACTCTCACAATGTGAGTCGCCCTGAGCCTACGGGAAAGGGCGATTAATAAGTCGAAGAAATAAATAAATAAATAAATGGCGTCATAAAGCACCTCCCCCGCTTTTAGCGGTACCTAGTTTCTCTAATCACAGCTAAAGGTGTTTTTGAATTGCTTAGGTCAACAATGAGCTAGGCTGACAGTTGGCCACTCAGGCCAACCCGGGGTTGCGAACTTGTGCCGCCCCTTAGTTCCAGGGTGTGCCCCAACTGGCATGCATGTATGTCGATATAAGAAAATACGAAGCCAAGTGACCTTTTCATGAACCAGCAACTCGTGGCTCTTGGAGTTTCCAAACTTCCTGAGCCGATAATCACCTAAACAAAGGACTTAACCAGAACCATTTGCATGGACAATAAGTAAATGGCTCCCTCTTCCTGGATCTCCAACGGCCAGGCCATCCAGGATAATGGGAGTCTATTGACATACTGAATTACTCAACACAAAGGACATCTCCCCATCCTTGTGGGGAGAAGGGCGGGATAGAAATATACTAAATAAATCAATAAATAAGCTTCCGAACAGTCTTCAAAGGTGACCCCATGTAGAGAGCATTGTGGTAGTCTATCCTGGATGTGACGAGAGCGTGGGCCACCTAAGGTACAGGCGCAGCTGGCTCACAAGTTTCGACTGTGTTAATGCTCCTTGGCCACCACCACCAAAACCTGGGACCCCAGGCTCAGCGATGGATGAGGAGTCCAGAAGGGCTCCCAAGATACAGGCCTTCAGGTGCCTTCAGGGGGAGTGTAACCCCACCCAGCACAGGCTGTAACCCTATATTGGATATGGGCAAACTTAAGCAGCCGAGGGGGGAAAGGAAGGGGCCTGAGGCTGTTAGGAATGGTGGGAGTTGGAGTCCAAAACACCTGGAAGGGGGCCCAAGTTGGCCCATGCGACTGACCAGGAGGGCCTCTGTCTTGCCTGGATTCCGCTTCGATGGGCTCCCCCTCCCTCCTTCAGGCCGTGGTCCCAGCAGCCACAGCGAGCGAGGAGTCGCCTTTGCGCAAGAGGGAGGGAAGGCCACTCGTGGGACAGGCCAGCCGATGTCGCCACGAGACACACACCCACGCCCACACACACTCGCCCTTCCTTCTCAGAGAAAGTTCTGCAAAGTTTTCCGGAGTGAAGCAACTTTGCGGGAATGAAAGAAGGAAGCCGGGCGGACAGGGTTCGCCCACTTGCCCCGGGATTGGAGGGGAAAGGGGGGCTGGGTCCGGGAAAGAGAGGGGGGTGCGTCCCCTGACCCCTTTCCTGTTGGGGAGCTCTTCTAACACAGCCCCCTCCCAAAGGAGGCTCTTTCCCTTAAGGGGGGGGGGGGTAGAGAACGACTTCCCCTTTGCGGCGCTGACCACGGCTTCCTTCCTCTTAAGGGGGGTGTGTGTGGGGAGGGGGGCAGGCACCCTCCCCCTTTTCCTCCTCCTTCCCTCCTCCTCCTTCCCTCCCCGGCCCCGAAATGCCGCCCCGGAGCGCTCTCCTCCTGCTCCCGGCGCTGCTGCTGCTGCTGCTTCTGCCAAGGAGTGAGTGCGGGGCGGGGGGAATGGGGGGAAAGGTGAGGGGCGGGCGGGGGGTCCCCACCGGGAAGGCCCCTCCCGTGATGGGGAAGGGGTCTTTAAAAGGCCCGGGCCGTGTTCTGTATGTCTACCTGTATACTGTACATGTGTGCGTCTCCATTCTCCCGGGGGCGGGGGGCCTTTCCAGTTCCAGAGCCCAAGAGGTTCTGCCCTCTGGCCGGGGGCCACCTGGGAAGGGGGCGGGCACTGGCCCCATCCCCACCCGGGTCAAGCAGCAGCTGGGATCCAGGTATTCTCCGCAGCTCGACCTCGGCACGCAGGTGCAGTCTTCATCCTGTCAGAAGGACATTGAGAACACAGTTCGAGTGTACACACACACACACACACCACCACCACCAAAGTTTAAACCTTGGCCTGAGACTAGATTTGTGTTTGACCAGAAGCCGCCTCTGGGAGCGAGTGCCCCTGGCGTGGCCTCTGTGAGATGGGCCATGGCCCTCCATTGGGCAAGTGGCAAGGCTCAGGCCGCATGGCAGCCAGTGGCCTGTGGTTTGCTCTTGAGAGAAGAAGCCTCCCCCAGGACGAGGGGAACACACTCCGGAACCCTGGCTGGGCAACCTCCTTGCAGGCAGCCAGGTCTCTCTCTCACCAAAAGCGGAGCTCCTGGCACCGGGGGGGGGGGGGGGACACCAACTATGGCAATGATCCCAATCGACACTGGAGGCGTGCCAGCTGCCAAAGAAGAGTCAGAATCCTAGAAGAGTTGGAAGAGACCCCCTGGTGGGCCACCCCCCAGTCCAACCCCCTTCTGCCAAGAAGCTGGAAAATCACACCCAAAGCAGCCCCCACAGGTGGCCATCCAGCCTCTGCTTCAAAGCCGCCAAAGAAGGAGCCTCCACCACACTCCCTCCGGGGCAGAGAGTTCCACTGCTGAACAGTTCTCACAGTCAGGAAGTTCTTCCTCATGTTCAGGTGGAATCTCCTTTCTTTCCTGTAGTTTGCAGCCCTTGTGTCCTAGTCTCCAGGGCCGCAGGAAGGAAGCCCCCTCCCCCCTGTGACTGCCCCTCACATACTTATACATTTATTTATTTATTTATTTATTATTTCACTTTCGAGGCCGCTCCTTCCCGCAGGCTCGGGGCAATTTACAAACTCACAAACATAAAACATCCCAGATAACTACAGTAAAACATTTTACAGGGTTAAAACGTAAAGTATGACAAAGGGCCTTGCGGATGGAAAGCCTGACGAAAGAAGGTGGTTTTGCAAGCCCTCCGGAATGAGGACGGCTCAAGGCATTCCAGAGCGTCGGTGCTATGACAGAGAACGCGCTCTGCCTAGTAGAGGACGTATCGTATGTCCGAACGGTAGGAACTTCAAGGAGATTTTGCTCCTCTGATGGAAGTGATCTCTGGGGGACGTATGGGGAAAGGCGGACCCTCAGATACACCGGCCCCAGACCATACAAGGCCTTAAAAGTTACAACCAACACCTTGAACACAATCCAGTACTCCAGTGGTAGCCAGTGCAGCTGCTACAAGATTGGAGTAATCCGACACTTTGCCGGCATCCCGGTGAGAAGTCGCGCAGCTGCATTCTTTACCAGCTTAAGTTTCCGGATCATAGTCAAAGGAAGGCCAATGTAAAGGGCATTACAGTAGTCTAGTCTCGAGATGACCGTCGCCTGAATCACCATGGCAAGATCGTTCCTAGAGAGGTAAGGTGCCAGTCGCTTAGCCTGTCGTAGGTGGAAAAATGCAGTCTTGCTGACAGCGGAGACCTGGGCCTCTGTTGTCAGCAACCGGTCTAATTGGACTCCCAGGCTTTTTACTGAAGACGACGGGCATAATGCCTCACCGTCCAGGGTAGGCAACTGGCACTCCCCCCCGACCAGGGTGACCCAGTCTTCGATGGATTCACCTTCAACTGGCTGGACCATAGCTATCCAGTCATGGCCTGAAGGCACTGATGGAAAGAATCGGGTACGGAGTCTGGTCGGCCATCCATCCTCAGCACAAGCTGGGCGTCATCAGCGTACCGATGGCACTCCAGACCAAAGCTACGCACCAGTCTGGCCAGTGGACGCATATAGATGTTAAATAACAGAGGAGAGAGGATAGCCCCCTGAGAGACCCCACAATCAGTGGGAGCCTCTCAGAGACCACCTCTCCCCTTACACTCGCTGACCCCTGTCCTGGAGGAAGGAGAACACCCATTTAAGGGCCGTCCCCCTCACCCCAAGGTGGCCAAGCAGTGGATCAGTAAAGTATGGTCTACTGTATCAAAAGTTGCCGTGAGGTCCAATAACACGAGCAGCGCTGATCCTGCTTGATCCAACTGGCAACGAAGCTGGTCTGTGATGGAGACCAGCACAGTCTCCGTCCCGTGCCCCGCATGGAAGCTGGACTGGTAGGGGTTGAGACCGGCTGGGTCATCTAAGAGCCACTGCATCTGTCCTGCTGCTGCCTTCCCAATCACCTTGCCCAGAAACAATAAGTTCGATACTGGGCGGTAACTGGAGGGAGACGAACGATCTAAGTCCGGCTTCTTCAGCAGTGGGCTCACCATCGCCTCTTTCAAACCCTCTGGGAAAGCTCCTTGCTCAAGGGAGCAGTTGACTATATACAACAGAGGGTCTCGTAAGCTCTCCCAGCAGGATCTAACTAGCCAGGAAGGGCACGGATCGAGGGAGCAAGTAGTTGGTCTAGCTGCAGACATGATTTTATCAACAGCCTGTACGTCCAGCAGATGGAAACGGTCGAAGGTGCGCCCACCGAGTGGCAACGGAGTCTCAAGTCCACGTACTGTATCAATTGTGGCTGGTCCTCGAAGTTCTTGTCAGCGAAAAAGCTCTGGAAAGCCTCAGCAGATGGGGCCGAATCATTTCCATTTGGGACGGAAGGGACCGTACATGGCTCTCATCATGTCTCCTCTCAGCCTTCTCTTCTTCAGGCAAAACATGTCCCGCTCTTTAAGCCGCTCCTCATGGTGCTTGTTCTCCAGGCACTTGATCACTTGAGTTGCCCTCCTCTGGACACAGTATTCCAGCTTGTTGGGGGTGCTTTGAATGCAATTTCCCTGCTTCTTGGCAGAATGGGGATGGACTGGATGGCCCATGAGGTCTCTTCCAACTCTAGGATTGTAGGATTGTCAACATCTCCCTTCCATTGTGGTGCCCAGAATTGGACGCAGTGGGATTCCAGGTAATGTGATCTAACCAAGGCGGAATCGAGCTCGGTAGAGTGACTTCCCAGGATCTGGGCACTCGGCTCCTATTCAGGCAGCCCAAAATCATGCTGGCTTTTTTTTTGTTTTGCTGTCGCATCAAATTGCTTTATGGACTGTGGATGTAGGGAGAAAAGCCAGACGCACACCTTTCTCATCTCTTCTCAATGATTATTTATTTATTTATTTATTTATTTTATTCGGTTTTATATTCCGCTCCTCCCTGCAGGCTCGGGGCGGATCACAAGCATACAGTAAAAACATCACAATACAACAATATTAAAATATCAAGAATTACAAATTCCTTAAAACTCATAGACATGCACGTACAGGTACATTTCCAGCTTAACTAAAAGCAAGTCTAAAAGCAAGTCTAAAAATGATGATCAGCTTCATCATTTTATGGGAATAGATCTGAAATTAAAATATGAAGAATCTTTTGTGGGGTCTCAGGCAAACTGTGTTTTTCACGTATAGCAGGCATGTACCCGGGGGGGGGGGACCTTGGGGGCTGACCCCCCCCCCGAAATTCTCAGGGTAGTTCTTCCGCGAAAAGGCCTTACTGGTACATTATTTAAACTGCTATGTGTATTCATATCATGATCTGATCACCATGCTCAATATATCCCATATGCATGGGGTATTATTGGGATTATGATATAAAAGGTTTGCTAGGGTAGACCCAGTCTTACTCAGACACAGGTAAAATCCTGGGTACGGCCCTGACATATAGTTTTCTTATTTGAAAAATAATGCCAGGTGGGTGGCAGAGAGGTCACGAATGACTTTTCAATAACTTTGAAGCATCGGTTCCTCTTATTTCAATTTCCAATGTGAGAGGGGACATCGGATTACAGAAAAACATTGAGACATACAGGCATACGGATTCTATGCAACTCCATGGATGTCCAACAACTTACAGTTACATTGGACTAATAAACAGACAAAGGGGAATTACATCTCCACCCAACATTCACACACATGCACATGCATTCATCCTCACGCACCAAATATTATTATACCCTTTCCTCCCTCCTTGGAGGAGAAGCACCTGTGAGGCCAGGCCCTGCTCTCCTGCAGCCTGCAAACACAGAGTTCCATAACGCCAAAACTTCAAAACGCCAAAATGCCAAAACTTCTTCCCTAAGCACAATGCCCAGGACCAGGCCTCCGTTTTCCCTACAGCAGAACCTGGCTCCCTGCGCAAAATCCAAGAGTCCAAAAGCGCACTTCGCCCTCTTCCCTTGAGAAAGAAGGCCAAAGTGATCAGGCTGCTCCCGTGCAAATCTACCACTCTCCATAGCTACACTATCTCTGTCCTTCCGATGGACCAGAGTAGGGGAAGGGAACCTACGGCTCTGGAGCCAGATGTGGCTCTTTTCATGATTGCATCTGGCTCTCCTTCTCCCTTCCTTTCTCCCCCTTCACCCTTTCTTTCTCCTTCTCTCCTTCCTTTTCCCTCCCTCCCTCCCCTTCCTTCTTTCCTCCATTCTCTCTTCCTTCCTCCCTCTTCCTTCCTTTCTCCCCTTCACCCTTTCCTTCTCTCCTTCATTTTCTCTCCCTCTCTCCCCTTCCTTCTTTCCTCCATTCTCCCTCTTCCTTCCTCTTCCTTCCTTCCTTTCTCCCCCTTCACCCTTTCCTTCTCCTTTCCTTCCTTCTTTCCTCCATTCTCCCTCTTCCTTCCTTCCTTCCTTCCTTCCTCTTCTATTCTTTCCCCCAAGTCTTCCTTTCCTTCTCATTCCTTTCTTTTCACGTCCCTCTCTCTCCCCTTCTTTATTTTCTTCTTTTTCCTTCATTATTTTACTTTTTCCTCACTTCCTTTCCTTTCCTCCCTTTCCATTTCCTTCTTTCTTTTCCCCTCCTTGTCTCTCTCCTGCTTTTTTTTTCTTCCTTTTCCACAGTTTGTTCTTCTTTCTTCCTCTCCCCCTCCCTCCTTTATTTCCTTTTTCTTTCTTTCCTTCCTTCTTTCCTTCCGCCTTCTCTTCCTTCCCAGAGTCCTGAGCATGCCTTTTGCAGAGCCAGGTCTGAAGTGTCCCCTCATTCTGCCTTTTGGGGAATCCTTTTCTCATCGTATGTAGTACGTATAGACTCACATTTAGTTGAATTCAGTCTTTAAAATATATATCTTATATGTCTCTCACTGAAATAAATTTCCAAATATTTTGCTTTTATGGCTCTGAGTCAAAAAGGTTCCCGACCCCTGACCAGAGCATGGCGGGTGACCCAGACTTCTCAGGTCTGTCACAATTTGAGCATCATTAGATTGAGTCCTTTAATAGGAATCTTCTGCTGATGTCGCCCCAAAGTCGTCAATGAATGATAGGCGCCTTCCTCCCTGGCTCCATCTCCGTTTCCTGGCCAGAGGTTGACTCTTCTTGATTGGTGTTGACAAACCCAAGGCTTGTGTTGACTTCCTTCTTAACATTGTAAACATTTATCTTATCGCTGCCTCGTTCTTATCAGAGTTTACTTTTTCAGTTCTAATTAGCAACTTTTAATTACAGTCCAGCAAGCAGGGAGTTATTCATTACAGGCCTTAACATGTTACTGGTGCCTCCAAAAGTATGAACTCCACTCATACATTCATCTTCCATTCTTTCATTCTTTCCCACACATCGTATTAAATTCATGTTTAGGAAGGATGGTGGAATACTGTAATCTGCTTACAGTTAGGCTTACTAAATCAGTCATGGGGATGTGACCACTCAGTGACCCAGCCTTAAAGTGGGGGGTGAGGGGTGGGGGTGACCCTCCCTTGAGCCCTGCCCCCCAAGCAGACCCATGTGGGAGGGGGCTGCAGGGGCTTTGGGTGGACGGACAGAAGGCCTCCATGGGAATCCCCACCAGACACTGAGCATTGGGGGGGGGGGTGTCTTTGTCCTCAGGGACCCTGATCCTCGCTGGAGCGGATTCTGCCAAGAAGGACGACTCAAACTTCCCTTACTGCCGTACTCAGGACAAAGGTCAGAGGTCATGGGGGGGGGCGTTCAGAACGAAGGGGGGTTTCCTCCAATAGTAAAAGCAGCCAAGCAGTTTCCCTTGCAAACCTTGTGGCAGAACCATCACCCAGGCCCAGCCCTTGCTTAGGGTTGAATTAAAGGGAGATGGATGCCATCCAAGTTGGAAAGGATAGCAGTAAAGATTACGCTCTGTAACAACAATTGGGAAAAATCTTTTCCTGGTTTGAAAAAGTGTTGTTTCCTGTTTAATTGTGCGGTCCTCCCTTTGGAAGTAGTTGTCTTACTCCAGAAACTGGGTCTTTTGGACTCAAAAGTCTAAGAAATCTCCCAGCCGACCGTCTCTTAGGCACCCGGCATGGGCAGAGGGAGGGCGGGCGGGAGGGAGGGCAGGAGGGAGGGAGGGCAGCGCCCCCTCGGCTTGTGCACAAGGTTTACAGTTGTTTTCAGTCTGCACCTGTTCTTCACATTGTGATAAGAAGCTATCCCAGGCCTGTGGCCAACTTTGGCCTTCCCTCCAGGCGTTTTGGACTCCAACTCCCACCATTCCCAACAGCCCGGCTCCAGCCGGCCTCTTTTGTGGCACTCTTCACCCGGCAGGGTGCTTTGACCCAATAAACCTGTGGAAGGATCTCCTTACCTTCAGTATCTGATTGAATCATGACCCTGGAGGTTTGGGCTACTTGGTCATAGAGCAGGCTTGAACCAACTTGGGCCCTCCCTCCCTCCAGGTGTTTTGGACTCCAATTCCCACAATTCCTAACAGCCGGTATGGAGTAGGAGTCCAAAACACCTGGAGGGAGGGAGGGCCCAAGTTGGCCCAGGCCTGAGGTAGACATAGGTGCGGAAGGGGTCCAGCTGCCAGGCCAGAGGAAGGAAGGGGGCCATAAGAAAAGGCAGGTGGGGTGGGTGCTCGGGAGGGGTCCCAACACCCCTCGCCCTCTCCTCTCTCCCGGCAGAGACATGCGCGGTCTGTGTGGATACCTATCAGCTGTGGCAGCCCTGCGAGGTCCGGGCACGGGTCTCGGAGTCGGTGGTCCTGCCCTGTGCCTTCCGCCAGTCCTGGGGCCGCACGCGGGACGTCCGGGTCTCCTGGCATGCAGGCTACTTCAGGAGCAACCTCGTGGTCTTCAATAGGACGGAGGTGGGAAGCGTTCCGGTCCACGGCAACTTCTCAGGGAGGGCCCAGCTGGTGGTCAACCCCCTGTCTGGAAATGCCTCGCTCCTCATCAAAGACCTGCGCCCGTCCGACTCCAACCGCTATTTCTGCCGCGTTGCTGTCTTACTGGAAGGCCACCGATGGGAGACATGGCAGGGGATCGAGGGCACCCACCTCAACGTCACCGGCGTGGGTGAGGCACAGAGACCCCCCCCTTTCTCGGGTCCTGATTTGGGGAGGGGGCTAGGAGAGGGGTGACACACAGACCCTTAGCCCCTCTCCCCCCGTCTCGTCTCCCAGAGAAAAAGGACCCGACGGTGACACCCCCCAGCAGCAGCAGCCCCCTTGGCCCCGCTTTGGGGGTGGGCGCAGCAGTCCTGTTGGTGTTGGCATTGGCGCTGGGGGTCTTCCTCGCCCGGAGAAGAGGTGAGGAGGAGCGGGGGGGGGGGTCTCCAGGTCGAAGGGCCTGCCTGGAAGAAAGAAGGGGGCTGGATGGCCTTTAGGGGCCTCTTCCAAGCCTAGGATTCTATTCTTATTAATCATTAAGCAGAGGCTGGGTGGTCATCTGTGGGGGGCGCTCTCATTGTGCTGGACTGGATGGCCCCGGGAGTCTCCCCCCAACTCTAGGATACTTTGTCTGAGGTGGCGAAGCAGAGGCCGGAAGGCTACCTGTGGGAGTGCCTTCATGTAAGGAAGAAGGGGGCCGGGCTGGGTGACCCTTGGGGGTCTCTTCCAGCTCTAGGAGCCTATTCTTATCATAGTGATGATGAGGATGATTAATTGATTGATTGATTGATTTGATTGATTGATTGATTGATTTTATTATTTGTGAGTCGCCCTCCACGTCAGTGCTCCGGGCGACTTACACATAAAACACATTAAAAGAGTTCAATAGTTAAAAGCTAAAAGAATAGGAAGATTAATTAAAATAGTTCCAGTAGCTCAGGCTAAGTCTGGAGGGTGTCCTTAGCCGTAAGCCTTTCGGAAGAGCCAGGTCTTCAGTGCGGTCAGGAACTGGGGCATGTCCCGGATAGCTCTCTGATCCGCCGGCATCAAGTTCCAAAGAACAGGAGCCGCGATGGAAAAGGCTCTCCGTCTCGTGGTGTCGAGGCGGGCCTCACTCACACCTGGGATGCGGAGAAGGTCCCTGTTTCCTGAACGCGCGACCTTAAATGAGCTGGTTCGACAAGCGGTCTTTTAAATAAGCTGGGCCGGCGCCATGGAGGGCCCAAAGGTAGCGACAAGATCTTGTGGATGGCTCTGAGCTCGACTGGCAGCCAGTGCAGGCGCTGTAGAGATGGCGCGATATGGCATCTCAGTGGTGTCCCAGTGAGGAGTCTGGCGGCTGCATTCTGCACTAGCTGGATTTTACGAGTGGTTGACTGCGGCAACCCCACGTACAAGGCATTACAGTAGTCCAGCCGTGATGTCACTGTGGCATGGACCACCGTAGCCAGCGCATCTGATGGAAGGTAAGGTGCCAGTTGACGTGCCTGGCGTAGGTGGAAGAAAGCTCCCTTACTTGTCGCAGCATCCTGGGCCTCCAGTGAGAGTCTTGAGTCTAGTATCACACCGAGGCTCTTCACCGACGGGGCCGGGATCAGCGGCTCTCCCTCAAAGAGAGGCAGCGGAATGGGTGGCTCTGGGCGTCCCGGCCATAGAATCTCAGTCTTTGATGGATTGATCTTGAGTTTGTATGGCGAGCCATCTGGTCACTGCCTCTAGTCCTTGTCTGAAATTCTCAGGCACCGATGTTACACCTGGCTCAAGCTTCAGCAGGAGCTGGGTGTCATCTGCATATTGGTAGCACCCCAATCCAAAACTTCTGGCTATGCTTGCCAAGGGTTGGACGTAGATGTTAAAAAGCGTGGGTGACAAAATGGCGCCCTGGGGACTCCACAGTCCAGGGTGGATTTCTTGGACACTTGGCCTCGCCACTCAACACGCTGCGGCGGCCCCGCAGGAAGGAATCGAACCAGGCCAAAGCTGTGCCTTGAATCCCAATGGCTGATAGTCGCCGCAACAGCAAGTCATGGTCCACCGTGTCGAACGCCACGGTGAGGTCAAGCAGCACCAGGATAGCTGAACCTCCCTTCTCCAATTGGCGGCGGATGTCGTCCGTAATGGCCACCAGAACGGTCTCGGTCCGTGTCCGGCGCGAAACCCGATTGGCAGGGGTCCAGGCTTCCTGAGGTTTCCAGGAATTCCTGTAATTGGATCGCTGCTGCCCGCTCAATCAGTTTCCCGAGGAAGGGTAGATTTGAGACCGGACGGTAGTTCGCCGGCGCCGCTGGATCCAGATTCGCCTTCTTCAGCAGCGGGCGGACTCTAGCCTCCTTCAGCGCATCGGGAAAAACTCCCAGCTCCAATGAGTGATTTATCAACCCTGTCAGAGTGGCCGAGAGGCTCCCGCACAGGACTTAATCAGATGGGACGGGCACGGGTCTGTAGAGCAGGTGGTTGCCCTTGCCACGGCCAGGATTTGATTAATCTCCTCTGAATTCAGGGCCTTGAACTGGTCGAGTTTCAGGCTAGGCGATGGAGCTGGGTTCTTACCCATCCCGCTCCTCTCCTTAAGGCGCTTGGATGGCCATCTGCCGGAGGAGCTTTGATTGGGCTTTTCCTGCCTTTAGGGGTCTCTCCCAACTCTATTGTTGTTGTCATTATCATTTATCATTATCATGTCTGAGTTATCATTAAGCAGATACTGGGTGGCCATCTGCATAATTTGTGCCTGGCAGAAAGAAGGGAGTTGGGCTGGATAGCCCTTGGGGGTGGGGGGTGGGGGTGGGGGGTGTATCTTCCGATTCTATTTATTATTAATTAATTAATTAACAATCATTATTATTATTACTTATCAGTGGAGGCTGGATGGCTTCTGTTGCCCCCCCCCTCTCTCTGGGCTCTAGAATCACCCCCTTCCCTCTTCCTGAGCCTTTGTGGAGAAGCCCCCCCGCCCGATTTTCTAGGCCTCTATATTGCAGGGGGGGGGGCTCTCCAGTGGGAGGGGCCTGGACACCTGTGTGCCCTGCTTCTGGCCGCTTGCTTGTGCGCTCCTTGGCTGATTAGGTCCTCCCCCTCCCTCCGTACCCCTCCCCCTTATGTTTCTAGGTTACTGCCGAAGACCCCCGCCAGGAAGGTGAGTCAACGAAGGGAGGGGCCTTCTTGGAAGGGGGTCTTTTTGGGGAGGGTCTTCTGGGGGCTTGTGGGGGGGTCTTTTGGGGTGGTCTTCTTGGAAGGGGGTCCCCTTGGGGGTCTTCTTGGGGGCCTTTTGGGAGAGATCCTCTTGGGGGTGGTTCTGGGGGGCTCCTGGAGGGGGCCTCTTAGGGGTCATCTTGGGGAGGGTCTTTGGGGTTTCTTTGGGTGGTCTTTTTGTGAGGGGTCTCCTTGGAAGGGTCTTCTTGGAAGGGGGTCTTTTGGGGAGGATCTTCTGGGAGGGTCTTCTTGGAAGGGGGTCCTAATGGGGGGGTGTTCTGGGAGCTCATAGGAGACTTCTTGGGGGCCTTCCTAAGGGAGTTTCTTCCTGGAGAATCGTCTTTTGGGAGAGATCTTCTTGGGGGTGGTTCTGGGGGGGGCTCCTGGGGGCCTCTTGGGGGATCATCTTGGGGAGGGTCTTTGGGGTCTCTTTGTGTGGTCTTTTGTAAGGGGCCTCCTTCGAGGGGTCTTCTTGGAAGGGGGGGCCTCTTGTGGGATAATCTTGGGGAGGGTCTTTGGGGTCTCTTTGTGTGGTCTTCTTAGAAGGGGGTCTTCTGGGAGTTTTCTTGGGGGCCTTTTGGGACAGATCCTCTTGGGGGTGGTTCTGAGGGGCTCCTGGAGGGGGCCTCTTAGGGGTCATCTTGGGGAGGGTCTTGGGGGATCATCTTGGGGAGGGTCTTTGGGGTCTCTTTGTGTGGTCTTCTTGGAAGGGGGTCTTTTGGGAGTCTTCTTGGGGGCCTTTTGGGAGAGATCCTCTTGGGGGTGGTTCTGTGGGGCTCCTGGAGGGGGCCTCTTAGGGGTCATCTTGGGGAGGGTCTTTGGGGTTTCTTTGGGTGGTCTTTTTGTGAGGGGTCTCCTTGGAGGGGTCTTCTTGGAAGGGGGTCTTTTTGGGGAGGGTCTTCTGGGAGGGTCTTCTTGGAAGGGGGTCCTAATTGGGGGGGGTCTTCTGGGAGCTCATAGGAGACTTCTTGGGGGGCCTTCCTAAGGGAGTTTCTTCCTGGAGAATCGTCTTTTGGGAGAGATCTTCTTGGGGGTGGTTCTGGGGGGCTCCGGGTGGGGGCCTCTTGGGGGATCATCTTGGGGAGGGTCTTTGGGGTCTCTTTGTGTGGTCTTTGTAAGGGTCTCCTTTGAGGGTCTTCTTGGAAGGGGGTCTTCTTGGGGGTCTTGGGGATAATCTGGGGAGGGTCTTTGGGGTCTCTTTGTGTGGTCTTCTTGGAAGGGGGTCTTCTGGGAGTCTTCTTGGGGGCCTTTTGGGACAGATCCTCTTGGGGGTGGTTCTGGGGGCTCCTGAGGGGCCTCTTAGGGGTCATCTTGGGAGGGTCTTGGGGGTTCTTTGGGTGGTCTGTTTTGTAAGGGGTCTCCTTGGAGGGGTCTTCTGGGGGATCATCTTGGGGAGGGTCTTTGGGGTCTCTTTGTGTGGTCTTCTTGGAAGGGGGTCTTTTGGGAGTCTTCTTGGGGGCCTTTTGGGAGAGATCCTCTTGGGGTGGTTCTGTGGGGCTCCTGGAGGGGGCCTCTTAGGGGTCATCTTGGGGAGGGTCTTTGGGGTTTCTTTGGGTGGTCTTTTTGGAGGGGTCTCCTTGGAGGGGTCTTCTTGGAAGGGGGTCTTTTTGGGGAGGGTCTTCTGGGAGGGTCTTCTTGGAAGGGGGTCCTAATGGGGGGGGTCTTCTGGGAGCTCATAGGAGACTTCTTGGGGGGCCTTCCTAAGGGAGTTTCTTCCTGGAGAATCGTCTTTTGGGAGAGATCTTCTTGGGGGTGGTTCTGGGGGGCTCCTGGAGGGGGCCTCTTAGGGGTCATCTTGGGGAGGGTCTTTGGGGTCTCTTTGTGTGGTCTTTTGTAAGGGTCTCCTTTGAGGGGTCTTCTTGGAAGGGGGTCTTCTTAGGGGGGTCTTGGGGGATCATCTTGGGGAGGGTCTTTGGGGTCTGTGTGGTCTTCTTGGAAGGGGGTCTTCTGGGAGTCTTCTTGGGGGCCTTTTGGGAGAGATCCTCTTGGGGGTGGTTCTGGGGGGCTCCTGGAGGGGGCCTCTTAGGGGTCATCTTGGGGAGGGTCTTTGGGGTTTCTTTGGATGGTCTTTTTGTGAGGGGTCTCCTTGGAGGGGTCTTCTTGGAAGGGGGTCTTTTTGGGGAGGGTCTTCTTGGAAGGGGGTCCTAATGGGGGTCTTCTGGGGGGTCATAGGAGACTTCTTGGGGGCTTTCCTAAGGGAGTTTCTTCCTGGAGAATCGTCTTTTGGGAGAGATCTTCTTGGGGGTAGTTCTGGGGGGCTCCAGGAGGGGGCCTCTTAGGGGTCTTCTTGGGGGGGGTCTTGGGGGATCATCTTGGGGAGGGTCTTTGGGGTCTCTTTGTGTGGTCTTCTTGGAAGGGGGTCTTTTGGGAGTCTTCTTGGGGGCCTTTTGGGAGAGATCCTCTTGGGGGTGGTTCTGTGGGGCTCCTGGAGGGGGCCTCTTAGGGGTCATCTTGGGGAGGGTCTTTGGGGTTTCTTTGGGTGGTCTTTTTAGAGGGGTCTCCTTGGGGGTCTTCTTGGAAGGGGGGTCTTTTGGGAGGGTCTTCTTGGAAGGGGGTCCTAATGGGGGGTCTTCTGGGGGTCATAGGAGACTTGGGGGCCTTCCTAAGGGAGTTTCTTCCTGGAGAATCGTCTTTTGGGAGAGATCTTCTTGGGGGTGGTTCTGGGGCTCCTGGTGGTGGCCTCTTTGGGGATCATCTTGGGGAGGGTCTTTGGGGTCTCTTTGTGTGGTCTTTTTGTAAGTGGTCTCCTTTGAGGGGTCTTCTTGGAAGGGGGTCTTCTTGGGGGTCTTGGGGGATCATCTTGGGGAGGGTCTTTGGGGTCTCTTTGTGTGGTCTTTTTTGTAAGGGGTCTCCTTTGAGGGGTCTTCTTGGAAGGGGGTCTTCTTGGGGGGGTCTTGGGGGATCATCTTGGGGAGGGTCTTTGGGGTCTCTTTGTGTGGTCTTTTTTGTAAGTGGTCTCCTTTGAGGGGTCTTCTTGGAAGGGGGTCTTCTTGGGGGGGGGTCTTGGGGGATCATCTTGGGGAGGGTCTTTGGGGTCTCTTTGTGTGGTCTTTTTGTAAGGGGTCTCCTTTGAGGGGTCTTCTTGGAAGGGGTCTTCTTGGGGGGGTCTTGGGGGATCATCTTGGGGAGGGTCTTGGGGGTCTCTTTGTGTGGTCTTCTTGGAAGGGGGTCTTCTGGGAGTCTTCTTGGAGGGGGTTCTTATTGGGGAGGGCATGGCGATCTTCCAATCCTACGAATCCCTTCCTCTGGTGTTTCACTTGCAGAAGTGGCCAAACCGTGGAGAAGGAAGAGCCCCGTGGGGCTGGCGAGTATGAGGAGGTGGGCCCCAAGGGTGAGTGGGCAGGACTCATTATGTGTCTGTGTGTGCCATTTCCAGCTTGAGAAAGGAACATCAGAACTTTTGCAGAACTTTGATACTTTCACACCAAGCCATTGGACACGCAGACATACAGATTCTATGCAACTACATTGGATTCACAATTACATTGGCTAATTTATTTATTATTATTTATTTATTTATTTATTAACTTTGTTCTACCCCGCTCCCATCTCCCCAGGGGGACTCGGGCGGCTTACATGAGGCCAAGCCCAACAACACATAATAACAACACAAGCAACATAAAACAATACAATCAATAGAACTCAACACAAGCAATAACAGACCATTAAAAACCATTGGGGGGGGGGGCGCAAATGTGAATGTTAAATTTTTTTAACAAAATAAATGCTGGGTACAGATAGAGGTAGTTTGCAGATAGCAGGAAGGCTTCAAGGACAATGTGGGGAAGACACCCAACAGGGAATTAAAGTGCTTCTGGGGACCTTTGTGGGGATTATTTATTTATTTATTATTTCAATTGGTATACCACCCTTCCCGACAGGCTCAGAGCGGTTCACAACATATAAAAGCAGTACATTATATAAAATAGCAATAAAATACAGTAAAACCATAACAATAAGATAACAAGAACAGTAAAGCCTACATTGGACTACCCTTGACTGTAATCCGGAAACTGAAGCTAGTGCAGAACGCTGCAGTCCGGCTGCTTGCAGGGGAGCCCGCGAGCTGCCGCATAACACCTATACTGCAGAGCCTGCACTGGCTGCCGATCGAATGCCGGAT
Source organism: Anolis apletophallus (assembly GCA_030556195.1). Classification (NCBI taxonomy): domain Eukaryota; kingdom Metazoa; phylum Chordata; class Lepidosauria; order Squamata; family Anolidae; genus Anolis; species Anolis apletophallus. Next base: position 152,148,965 of record JARBWK010000008.1, read on the forward strand.
CACTTTCAAGGTGTTAGTTCTCACTTTCAAGGCCTTACATGGTCTGGGGCCAGTGTACCTTCGGGAGCGCCTGATTCCATATAACCCTCCAAGATCACTCCGCTCTGAAGGTCAGAACCTTCTCGACATCCCTAGCGTGAAGGCCTTCCACCTGACTTCCACAAGGCGCAGGGCATTCTCAGTCATTGCCCCTGTACTTTGGAACATGCTGCCACCAGAAACGCGGGCTCTGCAAAATTTAGTTTCTTTTCGCAGAGCCTGCAAGGGAGGGCACTTCTAGCAGGCTTTGGTCCTCCCACCAGAGTGATCTCTTGGGAACATATGGGAGAAGACGGGCCCTCATGCAGGGCCGGCCCCTCCCATTCCGGCGACTACGCGGCCGCGTAGGGCAATGGTACCTGGGAGGGGCGTTGCCACCTGGGAGGGGCGTTGCCACCTGGGAGGGGTGCCGCCCCGCCCCGCCGCTGCACCTCCGCACCCAGCCGCACCGCTGGGTGGAGGCATGCTCGGGAGCTAGTGCTGCTGCACGGGACACCATCACACAGCCGCGGGATGCAGTCGCGGCCACGTGGGCAGCCGCCGCACACCACTGCGCGGGGCGCACTCGCGGCCGGGCGGGACGCCACCGCGCATGCGCGGCTGGCTGCATGAGGGCGTCCAGGAGCCACGGGGGCGCCAAAATAAGGTTTGCGTACCCCCCTGGGAGAGGTAAGGCTGCCCCTGCCCTCATGGCAGGGCGTTGTTTACTTCATTCAGGGAAGGCACATTGGAACAGCCACGTCTTCAGGCTCCTCCTGAAAACTGCCAATGTGGGGGCTTGTCTAATATCCTTGGGGAGTGCCTTCCAGAGACGAGGTGCCACCACGGAGAAGGCCCTCTCCCTCGTCCCCACCAACCGTGCCTGCGAGGCCGGTGGGAGCAAGAGTAGAGTCTCTCCAGAGGATCGAAGGGATCGCCTGGGTTCGTAAACAGAGATGCGGTCACATAGGTAGGTGGGTCCCAAACCATGCAGGGCTTTGTACCTTGAATTGGGACCGGAAGATGAACGGCAGCCAATGGAGCTCCCTAAACAAACAAACAAACAAACAAACAAACAAACAAAAGGGGTTTACATTTTCACTCAGCATTCACACGTACATGAATAGTCGCCCATCCTCATGCATAAGGATTGCAGGCCTTCACATTTTAGAATTGTGCCTCCAAAATGATTAACTCTCCTTCATGTATTCTTCCATTCAGTTCATTGATACCCACACTTATCGAATCTGCATATTATATTCCTTGTGACGTGTCTCTCTCTCTGCCCCCTTTCTCCATCGCAGGCTACAAAGCCCCCCCTCCCTCCGCCCCCGAGGACCCCCACCTCTTTTATGCCGCCTTGACCTTGTCCGAAGCACAGAGGCAGGGGGAGGTTCGCCCCCCACCCCCGGAGACAACATACGCCGCCATTCGGACCTGAGCTGCACTTCGAAGCCACACCTTGCCGGCCTTCCCTCCCTTGCGCTTCTCTCTTCTCCTTCTTCGCCTTGGGCGGCCGAGCCATCAGGAATCCAAGGTCATCAGCAATGCCTGGGCTTCTGCCCCTTGGGATGGAGCGGGGACATTAGGGCAACCCCCAGCCAGGCCATACGGGACACAACAACAATTCCACAGGCTGTTAGGAATTGTGGGAGTTGGAGTCCAAAAAAACTGGGGAGAGGGCTGAAGTTGGCCCAGGCCTGGCCTAGACTGTAGGGAACCATCGCACTTCCCTCAACCACAAGGTTTCTGGAGCACAACAAGGCCTTTCAAAGTCCTATTCACGAGGAAATGACGACAACTTCAAACCCGGCACACAACATGATTTCCCCAATTGTTGTGACTGTTCCTTGGATTACTATAAGAGGAAATTAAAAAATGCTTAAATAGCTCTTGCGGGTTGAGACAACTTAATGAGGAAGGAGGGACGTTGTTGGCGGGAGCTGTAATCCAAAGAAGTGTGATGCATTGTCGAAGGCGTTCACAATGAGAACCACTGTTTTGCTGTGACTTTTCTGGGCTGCATGGCCATGTTCCAGTAGCATTCTCTCCTGACGTTTCACCTGCATTTGTGGCAAACATCCTCAGGGGTTTGTTCAAAGGTCTGTTGGAAGTCAGGCAAGTGGAATATATAAATAATACCTGTGGAATAATGTCCAGGTGGAACACCACTCAGGAACAATCAAGTGCCAGTCAACACCTCCCAAACAGAGGGTGCCTCCAGGCCAAAAAGGCCAGGCTACCTCTATGCAGAGACCCTCACTCTTGGGACTTCGTAGCTGCATGGCTACTCAATGTTACTCAAGCTTGCTAAATTGCAATATTCAGCCTTGCTTTATACAGACAAGGATTCTTCCTCCCTCCCTGGTATGTACGTACACCTCACTTGCCTCACTTCCAACAGGCCTCTGAACAAACCTCTGAGGATGCCTTCAAGCAACAACAGCCAGGCTACCTCTATGAAAATAATATCCTCAGTGATTGACTCTGCAGCTTCAGGGCTACTCAATGCTAATCAAGCTTGCTAATTGCAACATTCACACTTCCTTTACACCAGTGGTTCCCAACCTATCATTGACCAGAGACCGCTCTCCAGCATGAGTACCAAAAAGGGGTTATGGATCAGATTTGGTCAACTTTAGATTGAGTTTGGTTATCTGGGGTGCCGATTCAGAAAACTTCATTGGATGGACCACACCAGCTCTTGTTTCTGATACAGAACGTATGCTGTCCAGAAGTTGCCATCTGCTCCCCCCCCCCAATCAATATTTAATAATCTAGAGCCGTGGACCTTATTTTAGGTCTCATGCCCACCACCAAGAGAACCACGGCTTGACGCAGACAAGTGTTCTGTGTATATATACAGATATATATAGCTGGATATATCCAGGGTGGATATATATATATATACACACACACACACACACACTCTACTTGCTCCACATATTTTATATCTCTATATTTATCTAGGTATATATATACACACATATATATTTGCATACAGATATATATATATACACACACACAGACACATATTCTACTTGCTCCACAGATTTTATATATCTTATCTAGATACACACACACACACACACACATATATATATATATACACACACACACTCTACTTGCTCCACAGATTTTATATCAAATCTTCCCTTCCTTGGAAAGATGATCGAGAGCGCGGTTGCGGAAAAATTACAACGGCTCCTTGACGACACCGCTGGTTTAGACCCCTTTCAGCCTGGCTTCCGGGCTGGACATGGAACGGAGACAAAGCTGGTATCCATCGTGGATGAAATCCACTGCCAACTGGATCAGGGAGGGTCGGCTCTTCTGGTGTTGCCGGATCTCACAGCAGCTTTTGACACAGTCGACCTTGACCTTCTGATTCATTGGCTCTCTACTGTGGGAATCAGAGGTACGGCTCTCGACTGGCTGCCCTCCTTCCTCCGTAACCAAGGTCAGCAGGTTGAGTGTGGAGGACGGATATCAGAAAGGTCTCCCCTATCTTTTGGGGTGCCCCAAGGAGCCATCCTCCCCCCCCCCCCTTATTCAACATCTACATGCGACCTCTTGCACAGCTGGTCCGAGACTTCGGGTTAGAGCAGGCCTGGGCAAACTTGGGCCTTTCAGGTGTTTTGGACTTCAACTCCCACAATTCCTTTGGAAGGGGCCTGAGGCTGTGAGGAATTGTGGGAGTTGAAGTCCAAAACACCTGAAAGGCCCAAGTTTGCCCAGGCCTGGGTTAGAGTGTTACGGTAGCAATATGCCAATGACACTCAACTTATCCTGAAGATGGCTGGTCAACCAGACACAGCGCCGTGCAATCTCCATCAGTGTCTGGAGGTCGTTACCACATGGCTTCAGTCTTGCAGGCTGAAAGTGAACCCTGCAAAAATGGAGATCCTGTGGCTGGGTTCCCTGAGTGGTGTGGCCATCAAATTACCAACCCTGGACGGCGAGACCTTGCGCCCGTCACCTCGAGTGAAGAGCCTGGGTGTCCAATTAGACTCTCGACTGATGATGGAAGGCCAGGTGTGCACCCTCAGTAGAACGGCCTTCTTCCATCTGCGTCGTATCAGACGCCTGGCCCCCTACTTTAACATTTATTATTTATTAAAACGTTTGTACCCCGACCTTTTCACCTCTATCAAGGGACTCAGACCGGCATAACAGCAAAAATTAAATGCTATACAGTTTAAAAAAAACTACAACAACATATTAAAATACATAAAACCCCAGCATAAAGCCACATCGCCATTAAAACAATTCCACACAATCTGTAAACGTGGTCATTCATTCAGACAATAGCCCATCTCAGCCTATTCTGGGAAGGCTTGGTTCCACATCCAGGTCTTCACCAGCCTCCTAAAGGACAACAGGGGGGGGGGCAGATCTGACATCACTTGGGAGAGAGTTCCACAGCCGAGGGGCCACCACAGAGAAGGCCCTGTCTCTCGTCCCCACCAGACGCGCTTGCGAAGCTGGCGGGACTGAGAGCAGGGCCTCTCCGGAGGATCTTAATATCCTTGATGGTTCATAGGGGAGAATCCGTTTGGACAGGTAAACTGGGCCGGAACCGTATAGAGCTTTGTAGGTTAAAACCAGCACTTTGAATTGTGCCCGGAAGCTAATTGGCAGCCAGTGGAGCTGGCGCAGCAAGGGAGTGGTATGCTCCCTGTGCCCCGCTCCTGTTAGTAACCTGGCTGCCGAACGCTGGACTAATTGCAGCTTCCGAGCAGTCCTCATAGGCAACCCCACGTAGAGAGTGTTGCAGTAGTCTATTCGAGATGTAACCAGAGCGTGGACCACTGTGGCCAAGTCAAACTTCTCAAGGTACGGGCGCAGCTGGCGCACAAGCTTTAACTGTGCAAGAGCTCTCCCGGCCACAGCCAAGACCTGGGGCTCCAGGCTCAGCCATGAATCCAGGATCACATGGTAAAAAGCTAGTTGATTTTTTTAGATATAATGGGCCGGGGCCGTGTAATGCCTTGAAGGTGAGGACCAGCAGCTTAAAGATGATTCGATTCTCGATCGGAAGCCAGTGAAGTTTTTGCAGAATTGGAGTGATGTGGCACCTTGCAGGCTCCCCCCCTCCAAGAGCCTAGCAGCTGCATTTTGGACCACTTTAAGTCTACAGATGGTAGACCCTGGTAAGCCGATGTAAAGAGAATTGCCATAGTGCAGTCTCAAGGTGACCAAGGCCTGGATCACTGTGGCAGGGTCATCACTACGGAGGTAGGGGGCCAGGCGTCTGATACGATGCAGATGGAACAAGGCCTTTCTACTGAGGGTGGGCACCTGGGCTTCCATCGTCAGTCGAGAGTCTAATTGGACACCCAGGCTCTTCACTCGAGGTGACGGGTGCAAGGTCTCGCAGTCTAGGGTCGGTAATTTGATGGTCCCACCACTCGGGGAACCCAGCCACAGGATCTCCATTTTCACCTGCTGTATGGCCTCAAGGGTCTCTTCCTGAGTGGGAGCTGCGTCCAGAACAGGGCCTCTCCGGATGATCTTAGCATCCTTGATGGTTCATAGCGGACAGGGCCGTAGCCAGGATTTTGATTCGGGGGGGGGGGGGCTGAGTTTGGTGGGGGGGGCTGAGACTGGGTGGGAGAGGGTCTACCCTAGCAAACCTTTTGTATTGTTATCCCAATAACCCCATGAATGTGGGATATAATGAGCATGGTGATCAGATCATGATATGAATAAACATAACAGTTTAAATAATGTACCAGTAAGGCCTTCTCGTGGAACCCTGAGAATTTCAGGGGGCTGAAGCCCCCTTAGCCCCCCACAGCTACATGCTTGAGTGGAGAACACATTCGGACAGGTAAACTGGGCCGGAACCGTATAGGGATTTATAGGTTAAAACCAGCACTTTGAATTGTCCTCAGAAGCTAATTGGCAGCCAGTGGAGCTGGTGCAACAAGGGAGTTGTACACTCCTTGTACCCCACTCCCGTGAGTAGCCTGGCTGCTGAGCACTGGGCTCATTGCAGCTTCTGGGCAGCCTTCAAAGGCAGCCCCATGTAGAGAGCATTGCAGTAGTCTATACGGGGATGTAACCAGGGTGTGGACTACAGTGGCCAAGTCAGACTTATATATATATATATATATATATATATATGTATATGTATATGTATGTGTGTGTATGCATGTGTATACATATATTTACATATGTGTGTGTGTATATATACACACATACAGATATATATATATATATATATACACACACACACACACACATACAGACAGACACATACTCTACTTGCTCCACATATTTTATCTATCAATCTATCTATCTACACACACACACACATATACATATACATGCACACTCCACTTGCTTCGCCGGCAACACAGCCTCTGGGCCACAGCTGCAGGCGGAACGTCAAGGGGCGAATGCAGCTGGAGCGTCTCGGCCACGCCGCCCGGAAAACTCCCCCAACCCGAGGGAGTGAGTGCGCGTGGGAAGCCGGGGCCCAGGTGAGCCCCCTCCCTCCCTCCCCTTTCCAGGTGCGGAGGGCAAGAGGGAGGGGCGGAGGGGCCGGGAGGTTTTGCCCACCCTCTAGTTGGGCGGCCGGAGGGAGGTCCCGGCGAATGGCAGCCCGGGGGCGTGGCCGAGGAGCCCTGATAACAAGCCCCCTCCCCTGCCCCCCCACTCTCCCTCCTCCCTCCCTGGTCTCCCGGCGATGTGGCCGCAGTTCGCCCCGCTGCGCCTCCCGCTGCGCCGCCGCCTCCAGACGGCCGCCGTCCTGCAATGGGTCTTCTCCTTCCTGGCCCTCGGTGAGTGAGCGAGTGAGTGTGAGTGAGTGTGAGTGAGTGAGTGAGTCTCCCCCCAAGGAAGGCAGGCATTCGGCCCAGCAGGGATTCCTCCTCATGGAGCTGGAAAGGCTGGAGAAGCCTTGGGCGTTTATTACTACTACTACCACTACTACTATTACTACTATTCCAAACATAAAAGGCAGGCATTAAAGCAGGCTTGAGCAGACTTTGGCCCTCCAGGTGTTTTGGACTCCAAAACACCTGGAGGGCCAGGTGTTGGAGTCCAAAACAGCTGGGGGGAGGGCCGACGTTTGCCCAGGGCTGCCTTAAAGGATAGACTCCTAAGAACCAAAAACGGCAGCCCAAGATAGATTGATGTCTCGTTTCAGGAGCAAGCCGAGGGTACCCTTGTAATATATGTAAAAATACAAAGAGTGCAAACTTGGCCGGAGGCGCCGTGTCCTCTGAGCAGAAGCTGACCCCTGGGACTGAGTGAGTGAGTGCCTCTGGTGTCGCTGTGGCAGGGCTCAGGCTGCCTTGGAGTAGGTGGCCTGCGGTTTGCTCTTCTCCGCACTTGCATGTCGTGCGTGGACCCCACTTTGAGGCCCCATTTCCAGAGCGCAGCCTGTTCCTCGCCTTCCAAGTCGCCCCGTCTTCTGTGTGCCCAGGAGGGAGCCTCTCATTTGGGATCAGCCATGGATTGAGGTTCTGGGTTTGAGCCTGCCACCTTTGGACTCTCGCTTGCTGAGGTGTTCCTGCAAGTTAAAGTAAAGAGAGGGATACTACTAGTATCAGAAGTGTGTATATAATTTCAATTTTATAGAAAGACACATATAAACCCATATGGAATGTCGCCAGCAACTTCAGTCTATAGTCCAAAAAATAAAGTTCATGTACATATACCTATATAAGGTTCAAATAATATCTGCGACTAGAGTTCGCTGGCAGTAGAAAACGAAGGTATGGAATCCTAATGGAGAAATCAATGTTCCACGCCAGAGTGCATTCGAAAGTTCCAAAAATCAATCCCATAAAGTAAGGTAATCACAGCTTGAGGCGGGTGACAGCATTACTAAAACATAAACAAGCACATAATCGGGTTGCAGTGAGGTTTTTGGACTATGTGGCCATGTTCCAGTAGCATTTTCTCCTGATGTTTCTCCTGCATCTCTGGCTATTGGCATCCTCAAAGGTCTGCTCAGAAGTGGGAGCTTGCCACAGATGCAGGCGAAACGTCAGGAGAAAATGCTGCTGGAATATGTCCCTACAGCCTGGAAAAACTCAACAACAACCCTGTGATTCCAGCCACAAAAGCCTTCGACGACACATTAAACACACAATCAGTTAATATACACATTTTAAAACGTACCTCCATAAAATAAAAATGGTACTAGTATTTTATCGCCTTGTGGGAATTGTACGGGGCCACAGCGGTGCAGCGGATTATACGGCGGAGCTGCAGAACTTGCTGACCAGAAGGTTGGCGTTTGGAATCCAGGGGATGGGGTGAGCATGGCCTCAGCTCATGCCAAACAAGCAGTCTGAAAACATCCAGATGTGAGTAGATCAATAGATACCGCTTCGGTGATGTGAGTAGATCAATAGATACCGCTTCGGTGCTCCATGCAGTCCTGCACAGTGGCCACATGACCTTGCAGGCGTCTACGGACAATGCCGGCTCTTTGGCTTAAAAATTGAGATGAATGTGTTGTGGTAGGTTTTTGGGCTGTATGGGCATGTTCTAGAACAGGCCTTGGCAAACTTTGGCCCTCCGGGTGTTTTGGACTCCAACGCCCACAATTCCTAACAGCCTACTGGCTGTTAGGAATTGTGGGAGTTGGAGTCCAAAACACCCGGAGGGCCAAAGTTTGCCCAGGCCTGTTCTAGAAACATTCTCTCCTGATGTCTTGCCTGCATCTGTTCCTGGCCAATAAGCCCCTTCCTCCCCAATGAGGGCTGGGAAGGAGAAACAGCAGCGTAATACATTGTCGTGTTATATTTTATTGTTCCCATATTATCATTATTTTCCAATGCTACTTCTCCATCATGGTCAAGCGGGGAGTCTTGGGGGGGGGGGCTGCGGAGGTTGTTTCCCCATTCCTCCCTGTGCTGACACCCCCCCCCCCCCCGGTCTTCTTCCCTACCTCTTGTAAAGAGAGTCCCCTTGTAAAGAGAGGGTGGAATATAAAATTGCTACTACTACTACTACTATTATTATTACTATTGTGACTTGAATGTGGGTGAAGCAAAGGGGGGCATGTTGTCTCGTTCTTTAGGGGTTCCCTTTAAAGCCCCCCCAGTCAGGCATTTCTTCAGCCTGAAGCAGAGTTTCTCAGCTCTAACCTCCAAGCAATAGTAAAGTACTACCTATAGCAGGCACGGGCAAACTTTCCCTCCAGGTGTTTGGGAATTCCACTTCCACAATTCCTAACAGCTGGTAGGCTGTGTTGCTGAAGGCTTTCATGACCGGAATCACTGGGTTGCTGTGAGTTTTCCGGGCTGCCTTTCCATGTTCCAGAAGCAGCATTCTCTCCTGACATTTTGCCCACATCTATGGCAGGCATCCTCAGAAGTTGTGAGGTCTGTTGGAAACTAGGCAAGTGAGGTTTATATAGATCCCTGTGGAATAATGTCCAGGGTGGGAGAAATAAAGAACTCTTGTCTGACGGAGGCAAGTGGGAAGGTTGCAATTGGCCACCTTGATTAGCATTTATTTATTTATTTAGACTTATTAGTCGCCACTCCCATCAGGCTCAGGACGACTTACATATGCTAAAAACACCGTAAAACACAGCCAAAACATCAAGATCAACACCAATTATTAAAACTATACAATAGTGCACAACACACATTTAATGGCTTTGCAGCTTCAAGGCCTGATTGCTGCCTGTGGGAATCCTTTGTTGGGTAGTGTTAGCTGGCCCTGATTGTTTCTTGTCTGGAATTCCCCTGCTTTTTATTGTTGCTCTTTATTTACTGTCCTGATTTTAGATGTATTTTTTTAAATACTGGTAGCCTGGTTGTGTTCATTTAGTTCAACAACACTCGGAAAGCAGGGGAATTCCAGCCAGGAAGCCATCAGGGCCAGCTAACACCTCCCAAGAAAGGATTCCCCCAGGCAGGAGGTGGCCAGGCTTTTAAGCTGCAAGGCCATTCAATGCTAATCAAGCTGGCCGATTGCAAAATTCCCACCTGCCTCCATCAGACAAGAGTTCTTTCTTTCTTTCTCCCACCTTGGACATCATTCCACAGGGATATAAATCCCATTTTCCTAGTTTCAAACAGACCTTTCCACCTCTGAGGCTGCCTGCCATAGGTGCAGGCAAAACGTCAGGAGAGAATGCTTCTGGAACATGGCCAGGCAGCCCGGAAAACTCACAGCTGGTAGGCTGTTAGGAACAATAGGAGTTGAAGTCCAAAACACCTGGAGGGAAAGCCAATGTTTGCCCATGCCTGGTCTATAGGGTGTGAGCGGTCCTTGCAATAACTAAACTGCAGGTACGATCCCTGTGACTCGGCACTTCATAGCACTTCAAGTAACCCAGCATTATCTTCAAAATAGTATATTTTCTGTTGTAGCAAATTCCTGCCTCTGTTGACCCCCACCTTCTTCCCTTCCCTCTTCTCTTCTCCCCCCCCCCAGCGCAGTGCTGCCTGCTGCTCTTTGGGGTGCTGCTGGTGGGCGAGGGCTGGGCGCTGGCCGCGCTCTATGCCGCCTGGCTCTACCTGGACTGGGAGACCCCTGCCCGCGGTGGGCGCCGCTCTGCCTGGCTCCGCCGGTGGGCCGTCTGGAGGCACTTCCGGGACTACTTCCCCATCACGGTCAGGAGGCGGGGGACTTCTTTGAGGGGGGTCTTTTTTGGGAGGGTGGGGCTGCCCTTTGGGATCAGAGGGACTGCACAGTGACCCCCTTTGGCCCTGGACCCTGCCCCTTCTCTCTATCCTCTTGTTTGAGCCCTTCTAAAATTATTGTTATCATATAATTATTTTCATATTATATTTATTTGAATATTTATTTCATTATTAATTTTTCATTATTTTATATTATTTTAATTTTTATTCTCATGCGGTATTTATTTTTTATTTTCATATTACAGTTTACGATTTTCAGATTATATTTCATTCCAAAGCTTCTTCCCCATCACGATCAGAGGTGGGGGTCTCTGGGGGAGGGGCCCTCTCACCCCCCTGCCCCGCAAGAGGGAGCCCCCCTACCCACTGACCCAGGGCCGTAGCCAGGATTTTGATTCGGGGGGGGGGCTGAGACTGGGTGGAAGAGGCTGTACCCTAGCAAACCTTTTGTATTGTTATCCCAATAACCCCATGAATGTGGGATATAATGAGCATGGTGATCAGATCATGATATGAATAAACATAACAGTTTAAATAATGTACCAGTAAGGCCTTTTCGCGGACCACCCTGAGAATTTCGGGGGGGGGGCTAAAGCCCCCTTAGCCCCCCCTGGCTACATGCCTGCACTGACCCCAATTCTCCCCTTTTCTCCCCTTCCCCAGCTGGTGCGGACGGTGGAGCTGGATCCACGGCGCAACTACCTCTTTGGCTTCCACCCGCACGGGGTTTTGGTGGCGGGGGCCTTTGGGAACTTCTGCACAGAGGCCACAGGCTTCTCTGAGCTCTTCCCAGGCCTCACACCGCACCTCCTGATGCTGCCCTTCTGGTTCAAGGTGCCCTTCTTCCGTGACTACATCATGTGTGGTGGTGAGAGCAGAGAGACATCAACAATGAGGGGGGGAGGGGGTCGCTATTATGGGGAGGGGGGTGTTCCTGGAGGGAGACCCTCCCTCTCACACACATCTCCTTCTAACCCTAACCATCTATCCATCCATCTATTTAGATGACCCTGTCTGTCTGTCTGACTGTGTCTGTTCTGTCTATGTGTCTGTCTGACTATGTGTCTGTCTAGATAACCCTAACCCTATCTATGTATCATATCTATGTCTTTCTATCTTTTGATTTATCCTATCTATATCTATCTATCTATCCTAGTGTCTGTCTGTCCATCTCTCTCTCTCTCTCTCTCTCTTTCTACCTCTATCATCTTTCTATCTCTCTCTCTTCTTCTTTCTCGGCTATTTCCCCAATGGAGGGGTGAGCATTGTGAGTGTCATTTCCACGGGGCTTTGTTTTGCGCATCCCCAGGTCTCAGACTGGCAGCGCGCAGGCCTTTGTTGATGGTGTCCCTCCATCTTTTCTGTGGCCTTTGTCCATGTGGTCAGTGTCCTGCAATCTCTGCCTATCTATCATCTGCCTATCTGTCAATGTATCTCTCCATATATCTCTGTATATCCATCCCGTCACCACCGTAGCCTTGCTTCTTGCCTGTTATGCCTAGTCTTTGATGGATGTCCTCATTTGGCACATGGTCAAGAGGTGTCAGGTGAAGTGTCCATCCCAGCACACACACGACCCCCTTTCTCTCTCTCTCTCCCCACAGGGCTGGTGTCCTCGGACAAGGCCAGTGCCGCCTTCCTCCTGAGCCGAGAGGGAGGGGGCCAGGTGGCGGTCCTTGCGGTGGGGGGCCCCTCTGAGTCCCTGGAGGCCCGCCCGGGGGCCCTCACCCTCCAGGTCCTCCACCGCAAGGGCTTCATCAAGATGGCGCTCACACATGGGTAAGGCGGCAGGGGGGGCGGCCTCGTGTTGGGATTCTGACCCCCTGGCCTTTCTGCATGTCTGATGTCCCTCTTCCTCTGGCCTGATGGCCAGCTCCTCCTCTTGGGGCATCTCCATGCTGGAGGTCACGTAGGCAGGAGAAGGTTCCCTTTGATATTCAAAGAGAGAGGAAGACCCTTTTGTTTGGAGTGACCCTTTGGGAGTGGAGGGGAGGGTTCTCTCCTTACCAAGAAGAAAGGCGGGGAATCTTCTGTTTTCCTGGGTTTAGTCTTTTTTCCTACTTGGACCGAGCCTACCTTTAATTTTAAGACCGCCTGTTACCTGTGTGATGCTTCTTGAACGGGTTTTGAAAGTAAGCCCACTTCTGATGCCTTTTCCCATGTGGTCTCTGGTATGGGAGTGGAAAGGGACGTACTCCCCCAATGTTGGTCTGCCCACTCTGCGGCGTATTTAGACCAGGAGGCCGACACCTTCATTTTCTTTGAGGGAATTCCAGTCCTAACAGGTTTGGCATCCGGCCAGTCACCAGAGATTTCCCAATTGGGGAGGGGAGGGGGAACCCCCCCTGAGGGCCAATGGTCTAGGGATGGGGAAAGGGTCACATTCCTTGAAGGTGGGATTGGCCTTTGGGATCCCCAAGGAGGGTCAAAAGCCCCTTCTTGACCCCTGACCTATCTCCCTCTTTCTTTTGCAGGGCGGCGCTGGTGCCGGTCTTTTCCTTTGGGGAGAACGAGCTCTTCCTGCAGGTCTCCAACCCACGGGGCTCCCTCATCCGCGCGGTGCAGGAGCGGCTCCAGAGGCTCATGGGGCTGGCACTGCCCCTCTTCCATGCTCGTGGGGTCTTCCAGTACGACTTTGGCCTCCTCCCCTTCCGCAGGCCCATCCACACCGTTGGTGAGTCAGCGGGAGAGAGAGTGAGAGAGAGTGAATGAGAGTGAGTGAGGAGCATGAGTGACAGAGTAAGCAAGAGAGTGAAAGAGTGAGTGATCAATTGAGAAAGAGAACGAGAAAGCATGAGAGACAGTAAAAGTGAGAGTGATAAGCTGATAAGCAAAAGAGTGAGTGAGAGTGAACAAGAGTGAGAGAGCAAGAGAGTGACTGTGGAAGAGAATGAGTGAGAAAGCAAGAAAGCATGAGCGGGGCGGTCCTAGCTATTCCGGGGGGGGGGGAGCGAAAATTTTTTTGCCCCCTCCCCCCCGTGGCTCCCAAGCGCGAGTCACGCTCTGGAGCCCAGTGCGCATCTTGCGAATCTCCACATGCGCACTGGCTCCAGAACGCACCTCCCGCTTTGGAGCCTAGTGAGCATGTGCGAAAAACACGCATGCGCAAAACTGTGTGCATGTGCAAAACTGTGTGCATGTGCACTGGCTCCAAAGCGGGAGGCGCGCTCTGGAGCCAGTACACATGCGCTGAGATTTTGCACATGCGCGGAAATCTCAGTGCATGCGGGGGTGCGACCGGAGCACGCCGGGCGGCTGGGCCAGCTGACAAAGGCGCGGGCCACAGGGCCGGCTGCGGAGGCCCGGCCGGGCGCAGGGCAGCGGCGTGGGTGGCGGGCGCGCCCCTCCCAGGTGGCGACTCCCTTCCAGGTGGCGACGCCCCTTCCAGGTGACGACGCCCCTTCCAGGTGACGACGCCCTACGCGGCTGCGTGGTTGGCGTAATGGTTAGACCGGCCCTAAGCATGAGTGTGAGAGTGAGTGAGAGTGAACAAGAGGGAGCGTGAGTGAGGAATAGTTAGCATAAGATGGTATGAGTGAGAGTGAGCAAGAGTGAGTGGGAGTGCGCAAGAGAGGGAGCAATGGAGTGAGCGAGAGTGAGTGTGATCCCTCACTTTCCCCCTCCCCAGAAGGGGTCCCCTGGTGGTCAGTGGCCCATAATATTACGTAACCAAATTTGCAAAACTGTTCCTTTCCTGATTTGAAAAGTGTGACTTCCTGTTTAATGGAGCAGTCCTTACTTGGAAAGTGCCGCCCCAGAAACTTCATTTTTGTTGCCGCAAAAAACAATCTGGGCTGAATTAGTTGAGGCTCAAGGATGTGCTATGGAATAGCAATAATGTGCTGCAATTAGGGGATTACATTGATGAGACCAAAGAACAAAAATCATGTTACATGCTTTGCTGCCCTCCCCTTTAAGGCCCCTTTAACTCCCCCCCCCCCCAGGCCCGGTTCAACCTGACCCTTGGCCCACTGCCCCACTCACTGCCAGTCTTGCCCGAGTCCAGCTGATGCAATGCTCCATTTCCACTCGGTCCTGAGTGTTGCAACCCTCCATAGCCATGGGAGCCCAGAGAAGGGGGGGGGGGTCTTTGGACTTTGGCCTACAGGCCCCACCATTCTCCTCAGGCCGCTTGGCTGATCTTTCTCCCAAATGTGTCACAGTCAAGGCAAGAAAGAGAGGAGGACGGGCTGAAGGCGCGCTGAAGTTGGGGAGGGGGACATCTTCTTGTCGAGAGAATAAACAAGGTATAGATAGACATAATAGCATGTTGTCATCAAAGGCTTTCATGGCCGGAATCCCTGGGTTGCTGTGAGTATTTTGTGCTGTTTGGCCAAGATGTTCCAGTGGCATTCTCTCCTGACTTTTCACCCACATATGTGGCTAATGGCACATTCAGAGGTTTGTTCAGAGGTCCGTTGGCAGTGAGGCAAGTGGAGTGTCTATCTATCTATATGCACCCCCCCAGGAATAATATCCAGGGTGGGAGAAAGAACTCGTCTGTTTGAAGCAAATGTGGATGTTGCAACGAGCAAGCTTGAATGGCATGGGGGAGCTGCAAAGTCAGCCAATAAGAGTATCAGCGTAGAGGTAGCCTGGCTGTTGTGCCTGGAGGCATCCTTTGTTTGGGATGTGTGAACGGGCAGTTTGATTGTTTGGATGCCCCCAGGCAACAACAGCCAGGAGACCTCTATGCAGAGACCCTCACTGATTGACTTTGCAGCTTCAGGACTACTCAATGCAATTCAAGATTGCTAATTGCAACATTCACACTTGCTTCAAACAGCCAAGGGTTCTTTCTCCCATTCTGGAAGTATTGTTATTATTATTCCCTTTGGACAACCCCTGCTGTGCCTGGGCCCCTCGCTCCCCCGGAAGCAACCCATCTATCTCAATGGCCTCTCCCTCTCTGACCCACTTCCTCCCTCTCTCTCTCTTGCAGTGGGGGCTCCCATTCTGGTGCCCAGGACCCCCCACCCCTCCCGCGAGGCCATCGACGAGCTCCACGCCACTTACCTGCAGAGCCTGGTCCAGCTCTTCGAGGAGCACAAGGCCAAGTACGGTGTGCCGGAGGACAAGCACCTGGTCCTGGTCTAGACCTGGGAAAGGAGAAGAGCCAGCATTTGGGATTGGGACCACTTCCTGTTGGAGCCTGATACTTTCCTCCCTTCCTGGCAAGAGGAGGGGGAGGGGTTTAGAGACTGACCACAGGTGGAGGGCGGCAGGCCTGCCTTAAAGGGGCCTTAAAGGGGAGTGCTGGTCCTCCCTCCTTTGAACGGCCACCTTCCTTTCCTTTGCGATGGGGACTTTTTCTCACTGCTCTCAAGTGCCTCTGTCTCACGGTCACGGTCACAGGTGTGCCAAAGGGCGGCCATATGGACTCTCCTCCTTGCAGAAAATAAATTGGGAAGTGGATCACCTCTGCCTTTTGTGTGTCTGAGCAAAGGTGGAAGCTTCTCTGGGCCAAACTATGGGAGCAGTAGCAACGGGACTCCTTCCCCACAAAACACACCTGCATGGATTGCACACCTGAGTGAGCATGGCTTCCCAGAGCCAAAGTCTGGAGCCACAAAAAGGTAGCCTAGAATTGGGTGTGTTTGCAAGCATTCTTTGTGACCAATAGCAGCGGGGATGCCTGTTGACTCTGTCCCATTGTGGCATGTCCTGGCCGGCAGGCACATGTTCACCTAGCCCACGGCTTCTCATTGGAGGGCGTCAAGGGCCAGGGAAGGGAGGGGAAGCCCACAGCTGAACTTCTGCTTTGTTTGACTATTGCTTTTGGCCTGCTCAGCTGCAGCCAAGCGCCCTGTGCCCTCCAAGTGTTGCAAAACCCCTTTGCATCATCTGAGGGACAAGTCAGGGGCTTAAAGGGGAAGGGCGCTCACAGCCCCACAGAGGAGAGGGGTGCGGTGATGCCTCATCCAGGCCATTGCCATGGGAGAGCGTCCCTTGGAGGCCAATGAGGAAATGAACAAAACGCCATGCTACATGGTGCAATAGGAGATTGTTGACAGCCCTGGAGACCTGGGAGGAGAGCGGCCCCACCAGGGACCCTCGCCTGGCCTTGATGCTTCATCAGTACTGGGTGGACGGAGCGGTGAGGAGGTTGCGGTCTCCATATGGCTGCATAGAAAACGCCTCCATCGATGTGGAAGAGATGACTGTCCTTGGCAACCCTTGCTTCTCGACCGAGGGCAGGTCTGCAAGCGAGCCCAGAGCCAAGGGGTCCCGTGCTCAAAGTTTCCCCCTCAGTCTCTGTGAGAAAGACCGTGGAGTCTTTGTGGGGAAGAAGCTGAACAGGAAGCAAGGGCGTGATGATGATGATGGAGCAGCTCAAAACGCCCGTGGGATTCTGAGCAGAAGCCAAAGGAGCCTCGTGTCCAGATCCAGGGAAGAAGTCCTGGTGCCCCTCTCTCCATTCTGCTTTGGTCAGGCCTCTTCGTCTGAAATCACGCTGTGTCCAGTTCTGGGCCACTCAGTTCAAAATGGAGATGGACTCTAAACTGGAAGGAGTCTGGAGGCCTGGAGACCATGAATCATCCCTATGAGGAGTGTCTCAAAGAGCTGGGTCTGTTTAGGCTGCAGAAGAGAAGGTGGAGAGGAGACACGAGAGCCATATAGAAAGAATATGTGAAATGATGTCCTAAGGAAGAGGGAGCAAGGCTTGTTGTGGTCAATGGCTCCAAATGACAAGAAAGGAGATTCCACCTGAACATTAGGAAGAACTGTGACTGACTGTGGGAGACGTTCAGCACTGGAACTCTCTGCCTCAGTCTGGTGGAAGCTCCTTCCTTGGAGGCTTTGAAACACAGGCTGGATGGCCATCTGGTGTGTGTGTGTGTGTGTGCTTTGATTGTGCGTTTCCTGCCTGGAAGGAGGGGGTTGGACTTGATGGGTGGCCCAGGTGACCTCTCCAAACATTCAATGCCATAATCAACAATGGAAACAAACCCAACCAAATCAATAACTGTATCAATACAAGTTTATAATTGAGGTCTTGGCCCAGTCACGGACCCCCGCCCAAACCCATAGATTGCACTGGTCCAGGGCCCACACCAGGGCTTATGGGGCACAGGATGAAAGCAAGGTGAGCTGCAAACATTTCTTTCAGCTGCCCCTTTTCTTGCCCTGCTGACTGGATAAATGGGGGGGGGGGGGGTTGATGGTAGTTCCTGAGGAGGATGGAACTGGTGGGGGAATCAAATGCTCCGCCAATTTTTTTGGGGGGGGGAGAAGAGGAGACTCCAGGGCGGGGCCGTTTTGGAGGGCCAGAGCAATGGGGGGGACAACAGAATACTCCAGACTACTGGGGTGGGGGTGGGGTTACATTTTCGGTTGGGGGATTATGGGTCTTTCAGTCCAAAAGAGGACTTTGCCCCTCCCCCTCCCTGTCTGCCACTGCGGGGGAGGGGGTGGGGGCATTCTGGATTATCTTCACTCTTAAGATTATTATAGTTCTCAAAGAGAGTAACTTCGGCCCAGCTCTTGAACCAATGAGTTAGGCTAGGTTTTAAAAGGGGGGGGGGGAGGTAGGAGGACCCCCTCTCCTCGGGGAAAGCGGGGGCTCTGAACGCACGGCGCGCCTTGGACTCCCGTTGCAACGGTCCTGCGGGTTCGGACGGAAGGAACCCCCCCGGCCCAGGGGGGGGGGAGGGGGGCTGCCTACCTACCACGTGTCTTCTTTCGGTGCCGCTGTCTTCGTGGGAGGGGGAGAGAGCGAGAGAGGGGCCTCACCTGGGAGGGAGGGGCAGAGGAAGGAAGGAAGGGGGCGGGCTCCAAACTCACAGCTCCCCCCCCCCCCCGCCCTTTGTCTCCTTCGAGGAGGCGGCGACCTTTGATCCGCGGGAGGAAGCGGCAAAGTCCGCTCTGCTTCATCCCACGTGGATGGCGCCTTTGGGTCAGAGCAGGAGCAGGGGGGGGGGGGGTTGGGGTGTGTGAAGGAGATCTAGAAGTGGGTCGCTGTGAGTTTTCCGGGCTGCCTGGCCAATATGTTTCAGAGGCAGCATTCTCTCCTGACGTTTCCCCCATCCTCAGAGGTTGAGGATGCCTTTAGCCCAGGCCTGGGCAAACTTCGGCCCTCCAGGTGTTTTGGACTACAACTCCCACAATTCCTAACAGCCCATCGGCTGTTAGGGATTGTGGGAGTTGTAGTCCAAAACACCTGGAGGGCCGAAGTTTGCCCAGGCCTGCTTTAGCCATAGATGCAGGCGAAACGTCAGGCGAGAATGCTGCTTCTGGAACATGGCCTGGACAACACACAACAACCCAGTGATTCCGGCCAGGAAAGTCTTCGGCAATATGAGGCCAATGCCCATTTCATACTCTAGAATGAAAGGGAACCCCTCAAATCTGGGTCCCGCAGAGCTGGCGACAGAAGCAAGCAGGCTCCTCAGGACAGTGAAGCCAACATAGTTTATTGTCCAGCCTGGCCAGGCAGAGAGGGATTGGCCGAAGAAGACCAGTGAGTGCCTTCAAGGAAAGGGCCGCCCGCCCTGTTGCAATCTCTCGGTTACCTTTTAGACACTTTTTACTGGACCACGGTGCAGCCCCCCTGCCCACGCCCCTGGCCCAATCAGGCTCGTCAAAACACTTTCTCATTATTTGGCCCCCTGGGCACTCCTAAATCATGAGCTCCACTTTTGCGGCGCCAGCCATGGACAAACATATATTATTTGTATATAGATAAGCATTGAATGGTCAGGTCACCCTGTGGGCACCGATGCTTGGAACATCCTGTGTATTTGGAACACACCATCTCCCCTCGGCCTTCGGCCTTCCGTTTCCCTTTTTGCCAAGGCGGGGGGCGGGGACTTTTATTTTAAGTTAACATTTTTTGCACTACTGAGCCTTTTGCACTACTGAGCCTTTTGCACTATTGGGCCTTTTGCACTATTGGGCCTTTTGCACTATTGGGCCTTTTGCACTACTGGGCCTTTTGCACTATTGAGCCTTTTGCACTATTGGGCCTTTTGCACTATTGAGCCTTTTGCACTATTGAGCCTTTTGCACTATTGAGCCTTTTGCACTATTGAGCCTTTTGCACTATTGAGCCTTTTGCACTATTGAGCCTTTTGCACTATTGGGCCTTTTGGGCCTTTTGCACTACTGGGCCTTTTGCACTACTGAGCCTTTTGCACTATTGGGCCTTTTGCACTTTTGCACTATTGGGCCTTTTGCACTATTGGGCCTTTTGCACTATTGAGCCTTTTGCACTATTGAGCCTTTTGCACTATTGGGCCTTTTGCACTATTGGGCCTTTTGCACTACTGGGCCTTTTGCACTATTGAGCCTTTTGCACTATTGGGCCTTTTGCACTATTGGGCATTTTGCACTATTGAGCATTTTGCACTATAGAACATTTTGCACTATAGAGCTCATTCACCCCTTCAATAATAATGATGATAATAATAATAATGACAGCACCTCTATCTTCATACCCCGCCCCCTTCTCCCTGAAGGGACTCCAGGCGGCTTACAAAGGGACAAGCTCAAGAGTTCAAACAGACACAGCAACACACAATCAATCACAACAAATAATAAAACACCCTAAAATCAATGAGCATCCTAAGAACAAGACCCTGGCTGGACAACACACTGGAGCTGGGATCGGGCTCCGAGTAAGTGCAATGAGGAGTCCGTGGGGTAGAGCGATGAGTCTGTGTGTGTGTGTGTTGGGGGGTCGTCTCTCTGCCTGAGTCTGCCCAGCCCCCCAGCCTTCCTCGCAGGGTTGGCAGGATGAGAGGCCGGAGGGAGGGAGGGAGGGAGAGCGAGCCCTGCCCTCGGGGCCCTTTTTGCGTGGAGGGCAGAAGCCAAAGGTGAGATGGACTCCGCGCGCCTAGCCCCGCTCCACCCCGGCCCCGCCCTCGCCTCCTCCTCGCCTCAGGCGGCACCTTACCTGGGGGCAAAGTGCGCGCGACGGGGCAAGGCGGAGTGAGGCAGGGCAAGGCGGGTCCGCAGGTGTGACCCTCCTCTCCCCTCTCCCCCCCGTCCCTTCATCCCGGGATCGCCAGGGACCATCTCGGCCAGGAGACCCCTCCCCAGCCCAGCGCGCCCCCCTCCTCTGGCATCTTCCCGTGCGGAGGGGGCTGCCCCGGAGGAGGCTGTGGGCGAGGGAGGGAAGGGCGCCGCCCGCGCGTGGCCTGTCCCTGATCTTGCCCCTCCCTCTAGGGCCCCCCACTCCTCCTCCGCCGCCTTGAGTCGCAGTGACCCCGACCCCTCCTCGACCTGCCTCTGGCCGGGGCCCACCGTGATGCCTGCGCTCCGGAAGCACCTGGAGGCCCTCAGCGTCTTCCAGTGGGTGCTCACCTTCCTCTTCTTCGGTAGGTTCGCGGCTGCGTGTGTGCGTGGGGGGGGGGGGCAACCCCTCCTTCCCCCTCCCTTCTCCCACGGCAAAGGGGAGGGGGCCTAGGGTCACTCTGCCCCCCTCCACACCCCTTGACCTGCCTCCCCCCCCCCCCCCCCAGGTCTCTTCTTCTCGGCGCTGCTGCTCCTGCTGCTCTTCACCTCCTTCTGGCCCGTCTCCGTCCTCTACTTCGCCTGGTGGGCCGCGGACTGGGAGACCCCCCAGAGAGGCACGTGCGCACCAGCCACGCCCCCTCCTTCCCTCCAAAGGCGGACCCACTTCCGCTCTGGATCGCCCCCCCTCCCCTCCCCACAATGGGCATCTGTCAGGAGGCCTTTGATGGTTTAGTCCAATAGAGCAGGCCTGGGCAAACTTCGGCCCTCCAGGTGTTTTGGACTCCAACTCCCACAATTCTTAACAGCCTACCGGCTGTTAGGAATTGTGGGAGTTGGAGTCCAAAACACCTGGAGGGCCGAAGTTTGCCCAGGCCTGCCATAGAGCATCTTTGATGGCTGGGCATCTGTAAGGAGTGCTTGGATGGTGCCTTCCTGCATAGCAGAAGGGTTGGGCTGGGCGGCCCTGGGGGGTGTCTTCTCTCAGGAGAGCTCAGGCCTGGGCCAACTTGGGCCCCCCTCCCTCCAGGTGGGTTGGACTTCAACCCCCACCATTCCTAAGAGCCAGTAGGCGATGGAGTCCAAAACACCTGGAGGGCCCAAGTTTGCACATGACTGGACTAGATAGTCCGTGCAGTCCCCCCCAGTGGATGTCCATCTGTCAGGAGCGCTTTGGTTGTGCTTTTCCGTGATAGCAGGAAGAAGGGGGTTGTACTGGGTGGCCTTTGGGGGTCCTTTCCAATTCAAGAATTCTCTGATGGGGCGACTGGATGTCCTCTGGGGGTCCCTTCCGACCATCTATCGTTGGATCTATCGTTGTTGTTGTTGTTGTTGTTATTGTAGGCTGTTAGGAAGTGTGGGAGTTGGAGTCCAAAAGGCCTGAAGGGAAGGCCTGGGCTGGCTCCTGGTTTCTCTCTGACCAAATAGCCCAAACTTCCAGGGTCATCGTTATTGAAGACCAGGAGGTCCTTCCACAGGTTTACTTGGTCAAAGCACCCTGCTGGGGTGACAGTGCCACGAAAAAGGCCGGCTGGAGGCAGGCTGTTGGGAATGGTGGGAGTTGGAGTCCACAAGACCTGGAGGCTGGGGAAGGCCGAAGTTGGCCCAGGCCTGGGATAGCGTATTATCCCAATGTGCAGAACAGGCGCAGACTCAAAACAACTGTCCATCTTGTGCACAAACAGAGGGGGTGCTGCCCTCCCTCTCTGCCCATTCCTGGGGGCTTCGGGGTGAATGGGGCGCAGAGAGGAAATGGGCGGCGGCGGGGGGGGGGGTCCCCAGAGCACAGAGACAGATAGTCGAGGGACCCTCCCCCCTCAGGGTGACGGGCTCCTCTCTTTGATTGACAGGCGGTCGCCGGAGCGACTGGATGCGGCGCTGGAGGGTCTGGGAGCTGCACAGGGACTACTTCCCCATCAAGGTGCGTGTGTGTGTGTGTGTGTGCGTGGGGGGGGGGTTGGGGTTGGGATTGGTTCGGTTTGATGGGGAGGGTCTCCACGTCCAGCCTCGGGTGAGCTCGCCTATTTATTGATTGAATTATTTATGATATTATTTGTTTATTGTTTACTGTTTATTGTTTATGCCATGATGATGATGATGATGATGATGATGATGATGATGATGATGCTGTCTGGTGGGCAGCTGGTGAAGACGGCGGAGCTGCCCCCCTCGCGGAACTTCGTGCTGGGCGCCCACCCCCACGGGATCATCTGCGCGGGCGCCTTCTCGGCCTTCTGCACCGAGGCCACGGGCTTCTCGCGCCTCTTCCCGGGACTCCGCCCACACCTGGCGCTCCTGGCCGGACTCTTCCACCTGCCCGTCTACCGGGAGTACATGATGAGCTCCGGTGAGTCGGGGGGGGGGAGGGCGCATGCGCGGGAAGGGAGCGCAGGAGGGAGGTAAAAAGAAAAATAAAGAGGAGGAGGAGAAGAAAGGGAAGGGGAGGAAGGGAGAATGGGAAAAAAGAAGAGAAGAGGAGGAGAAAAATGGGGAGGGAAAAAGAAAAGAGGAAAAGAAGAGAAGGAAAAGGAAGAAAGGAAGGAAAGAAGAAGAAAAAGAAAAGAAGGATAAGAGGAAAAAGAAGGAGGGAAGAGGGAAGAAAAGAAGGGAGGGAGAAAGGAGAGGAGAAAAAGAAAGAAAAGAAAGGGATAAAGGAAAAGAAGGAGCAAAAGAAAAAGGGAGGGAGGAAAGAAGGAAGGAAGGAAGACGAGAAGGGAAGAGGGATAAAAGAAAAAGAAAAGGAGGAGAAAAAGGAAGGGAAGGAAAGAAAGAAGAGAGGGAGAAAGGATAGGAAGAAGAGAAGGAAAGAGGGATAAAAGAAAAAAAAGAGGGAGAAGAGGAAGAAGAGGAGAAAAAGAAAGAAAAGAAGGAGGGATAAAGAAAAAAAGGTAAAAGAAAAGGGAGGAGGGGAGGAGAAGGAAGGAAGGAAGGAAGGAAGGAAGAAAAGAAGGGAAAAAGAAGGAGGAAGGGGATAAAGGAAAAAGAAATGGAGGAGAAAAAGGAAGGGAAGGAAAGAAAGAGGGATAAAGGAAAAAGAGAAGAGGAGGAGGAGAAAAGGGAGGGGGAAGAAAGGAAAGAAAGAGGGATAAAGGAAAAAGAGAAGAGGAGGAAAAGGAAGGAAGGAAAGAGGGATAAAGAAGGAAGAAAAGAAGGGAAGGAAAGAGGGGTAAAAGGAAGGGAAGGGAAGGCGGAGAAAAGGGGGAGGGCTGCAGCAAGGGAGGGTCAGCGCCAAAGATGACCTGCCTGACCCCCGCCCCCTCAAGGCCCTTTGTGGGGAAGGGAGAGAGGAGGGGTCCCCTCAAGGCCCCCTCCCCCTATGGCGCCCCTCCCTCCCTTCTAATCCTCCCGCGTGTTTCTTTCAGGGATGATCCCGGTGAGCAAGGCGTCGCTGGACTTCGTGCTGCGGGGGGGCCCCGGGCAGGCGGTGGTCATCGTGGTGGGCGGGGCCACGGAGTCACTGGAGGGCGCGCCGGGAGAGCACCGCGTCCGCCTCCGCGGGAGGAGGGGCTTCGTGCGCCTGGCGCTCCAGCACGGGTGGGTGCGCGGGGGGGCACGGGGGGTGGGGGGCGTGACTGGGAGGGGGCCGGGCGGGGGCGAGAGCCAGGACCCCGCTGACCCCCCCCCCAGGGCCGACCTGGTGCCGGTGTACTGCTTCGGGGAGAACGACATCTTCCGGCAGGTGCGCTTCCGGGAAGGCAGCCTGGCCCGGCGCCTCCAGCTCCGCTTCAAGCAGATCGCCGGCTTCGCGCCCTGCCTCTTCGCGGGGAGGGGCCTCCTCTGCCCACGCCTCCCGGGCATCCTCCCCCTCGCCGCCCCGCTCACCGTCGTCGGTAAGGAAGGGAAAGAAGGGAAGGAAGAAGGAAGGAAGGAAGAAGGGGAGGGAGGAAGGAGAGCATGAGGGAGGGAAGGAAGGAAAGAGAGGGAGAAGGGAAGGAGAGAAGGAAGGAAGAAGGCAAGGGAGGGAGGAGAGCATGAGGGAGGGAGGAGAGCATGAGGGAGGGAGGGAAGGAAGGAGGGAGGGAAAGAAGGAAAGAAGGAAGGAAGAAGGGAAGAGAGGGAGGGAGGAGAGCATGAGGGAAGGAAGGAAGAAAAGGAGGAGAGAAGGAAGGAAGGAAGGAAGAAGGGAAGGGGGAGGAGAGCATGAGGGAAGGAAGGAAGGAAGGAAGGAAGAAAAGGAGGAGAAAGGAAGGAAGGAAGGAAGAAGGGGAGGAGAGAGCATGAGGGAGGGAAGGAAGGAAGGAGAGAAAGAAGGAAAGAAGGAAGGAAGAAGGGAAGGGAGGGAGGAGAGCATGAGGGAAGGAAGGAAGGAAGAAAAGGAGGAGAGAAGGAAGGAAGAAGGGAAGGAGGGAGGAAACGGAGGGAAGAAGGAAGGAAGGAGAGAAGGAAAGTAAGAAGGAAGAAGGGAAGGGAGGAGAGCATGAGGGAAGGAAGGAAGGAAGGAAGGAAGGAAAGGGGGGAGAAGGGAAGGAGGGAGGAAACGGAGGGAAGAAAGAAGGAAGGAGAGAAGGAAAGTAAGGAAGAAGGGAAGGGAGGAGAGCATGAGGGAGGGAAGGAAGGAAGGAAGTAGAGAAAGAAGGAAAGAAGGAAGAAGGGAAGGAGGGAGGGAGGAAACGGAGGGAAGAAGGAAGAAAGAAGGGAAGGGAAGAAGAAAGGAGAGAAGGAGCGAGGAGAGCATGAGGGAAGGAAGGAAGGAGGGGAGGGAAGGAGGAAATGAAGGGAAGGAAGGAAAGAAAGAGACACGGGAGGGAGAAGAGCATTAGTAGCTTGCAGTAATATCAATGCAGTGCAATGTGAAACCCATGCCTGCCCCCGATTAATGCCTGCCTTCCTTCCGTCGTCCTCCTCCCCCCGCCCCCCCTCTCCAGTGGGGCAGCCGATCCCCGTCCCGCGGCGCCCGGAGCCCTCGGAGGAGGAGGTGTCGGAGTTCCACGCGCGGTACGTGGCGGCGCTGGAGGAGCTCTTCGAGGCCCACAAGGGCGGCTGCGGCCTCTCCGACGCGCAGCACCTCGCCATCGACTGACTCGCCCTCCCTCCCCGGCAGAGCCGAGCAGAGACCCCCGCACGGCCCCCCCTCCCTGCTCCCCTGGCAATAAAGGGGGCCCTCCCTCTCTCTCTCTCTCTCTCTCTCTCTCTCGCCTGCTCCCTTTGCGGCTGTTCGCACACTTCCCAAAGCAGACTGCGGGGGTCCTTGGGGTTGGGCGGCCACCTGTCGGGAAGGCTTTGAGGCTGCTTGTCCTGCATAAGGGCAGATCGGGGTTGGGCCGGGTGGCCTTTGGGGGTCGCTTCCAAATCTGGGATTCCATGGTTGTTGTTGTTGTTGTTATTCAGAGGATGGCTGTGGCTGGCTATCTGTCGGGAAGGCTTTGATTGTGCTTTTCCTGTATGAAGACAGGAGGGGACTGGGCTAGGGGGCCTTTCAGAAACTCGTCGTCGTCGTCGTCGTTGGGTGGCCATCTCTCGGGGGTGCTTTGATGGTGTTTTCCCTGGATAATGGCAGAAGGGGGCTGGACTAGGTGGCCTTCGGGGTCCCTTCCAACTCCAGCATTCTATGGTGATGTTATTATTACCATTACTAAACGGGCTGGAGGGCCATCTGCCGGTGGGTTGGTGGTGCTTTCCCTGCGTCATGGCAGGCTGCGGTTGGGCTGGGTGGCCTGTGAGGGAGGGAGAGCGGTGGCGATGGGTCGGCCTTGCCTTGTCGTCGTGTCCCCCCCCCCCCCGTCTCTTGCCCTTCCTCCCGCCGCTCGCATTTCGGGCTGCAAAAGGAGAACAACAGCCCCCCCCCTCCACCCGCGAAGAAGGGGGCGGGAAAAGCGGGGCGGGGGGGGGAGGGCAGCAGGCACCGCTGGGATTCGAACCCAGGATCTCCTGTTTACTAGACAGGCGCTTTAACCATCTAAGCCACGGCGCCGCGGCACGGAAGCCCTTCCGGCGGACGGGGCTGATCACCAGTGGAAGGAGGCGGGCGAGGAAGACCCGGAACGGAGCCCGGAAGGGAAGACAGAAAGAGAAAGGCGGGAGGAAAGGAGAGGGAGGGAGGTGGAGAAAAAGAAGAAAGGAATGAACGCAGGCAGACAGGAAGGAAGGAAAGAAGGAAGGAAGGAAGGAAGGAAGGAAGGAAGGAAGGAAAGGAGAGAGGGGGAGAGAGGGTGGAAGGAAGGAATAAATGAACGCAGACAGGAAGAAGGGAAGGAAAGAAGAAACGAAGGAAGGAAAGAAGGAGGGAAGGAATAAAATCCAGAAAAGAAGACATGTAAAAAGAAAAAGGAAGGAAGGAATGCAGAAAAGAAGGAAGAAAAGAAGGGAAGAAAAGTAAGAAGTAAATGCAGAAAGAAAGGAAGAAAAACAGAAAGGAAGGAGAGGGAGAGAGGATGGAAGGAAGGAAGGAAGGAATAAATGAACGCAGGCAGGAAGGAAGGAAGGAAGAAGGGAAGGAAAGAAGAAACGAAGGAAGGAAAGAAAGGAGGGAAGGAAGAAATGCAGAAAAGAAGGAAGAAAGAAGGAAGAAATGAACGTAGGCAGGAAGGGAGGAAGGAAATAAAGAAGGAACTATGGAAGGAAGAAATGCAGAAAGGAAGAAATGTAGAAAGAAATTCATCCAGAAAGGAAGGAAGGAAGAAAAGGAAGAAGTAGATGCAGAAAAAAGGAAGAAAAACAGGAAGGAAGGAAGGAAAGGAGAGAGGGAGGGAGGGAGGATGGAAGGAAGGAATGAACGTAGGCAGGAAGGAGGGAAGGAAATAAGGAAGGAAGGAAGAAAAGGAAGAAGTATATGCAGAAAGAAAGGTGGAAGGAAGAAATGCAGCAAGGAGGGATGGAAGAGGAGGAATAGGCGCGGGGTAAGGAGGGAGGGGAAGCCGGGTAGTGGCCTGGATTTCCGGAAGCGGGAGGTGTGTGTGTGTGTGTGTGTGTGGGGGGGGGGGTTCTCAGGGGAAGGGTCCCTTCCGGGGGCTCCCCCCTTCTTCTCCCCCCTTCCATTTAGAGAGGAGCGCCTCCAGCCCCGCCCTTCTCCCCCCTCCCCCGCGACAGAGAGTCCAATGGCCCCTCCCCCACTCGTGAAGCCCCCCTCCCCTCCCGAGAGCCACGTGTGTCCCCGTGTGCCCCCTTCAGTCCTTCCCTTTCTGGGCCAGGCACCCAGTGGGCTTAATTCCGGGCCGCTGCCTGATTTTAATGAGGGGCTCCCCCCCCTCGGCCCCCGCTCCCAAAACCAGGCCACACGCGGAGAGTCAATGGGGCTTTTGTCAGGCACCCCCTCCCCTCCCTCCCCCTGATCCCGCTAATGACTTCCCCCGTGAAGCCCACCCAGGAAGCCCCCTCCCTCCCTCCTCCCAGCAGGTGCATCGAGAGCAGGCATGGGCCAACTTCGGCCCTCCCGGTAGGCTGCTAGGGATTGTGGGAGTTGAAGTCCAGAACACCTGGAGGGAAGGCCGAAGTTGGCCCATGCCTGACCTCGAGGGTCTCAGGCAGGTCAAGGTGTTTACATACAAGGTGTTTACAGGCCGGATTGTTTACATACATCTGCTGTAGGAATAAAAGGAGGAGCGGAAGGGGCGTGTCTGGCATGGGCTTGGGGGGGTCGGGGGGGGTCTCCCCTTGCAAAAGAGGCCTTGGGAGGGAAAGGAAGGCCCTTGGCTCCGTGACCCCGACGTGATTCGAACACGCAGCCTTCTGATCTGGAGTCAGACGCGCTACCGTTGCGCCACGAGGTCCGCCCGGCCAGGCGCCTTCCCCGCCGCGGTCATCAAGGCCCAAGGGCGCCGCTTCTCTTCCTGGGGCGCCTGGGCGGGGTTTAAGACGTACACCCCCCCCCCCCAGGGAAAGGGGGACGGAGAGGAGGGGCGCCCAAGCCCCCCCCCAAACAACAGCAACAACAACAGAGCTGGCTATGAGCCAAGCTATCTGCAGAAACAATGGGCAAGCAATTTTAATAATAATAATAATAATAATAATAATAATAATGGGTTTCTGTGAGTTGTCCAGGCTGCGTGGCTATCTATGTCCCAGTGGCATTCTCTCCTGACGTTTCATCTGCACCTGTGGCTAATTGTTTCCATCAATGCCTTGAAGCCGTGACTGGTTGGCTGCGTGCCAGCCGGCTGAAGGTGAACCCGGCAAAGACTGAGATTCTGGCCCGGTCGCCCTGGGCTGGATGAGTGCCGGTTGCCTGCCCTGGATGGCGAGCAGCTAAGCCCGTCACCTTCGGTAAAGAGTCTGGGGTCCATCTGGACCCATTGCTGTCCATGGAGACCCAGGTCTCCAAGGTTAGCAAAACATCATTTTTCCATCTACGACAGGGTAGGCGACTGGCACCCTACCTGTCCAGGGACGACCTAGCCACAGTGATCCAAGCGACTGGCATCTCGAGGCTAGACTACTGTAACGCCCTCTACGTTGGCCTTCCCTTGTTGACAATCCGGAAACTCAAGCTAGTGCAAAATGCCGCCGCTCGCTTACTGGTGGGAGCATATTACTCCCATCCTACGGCAATTGCACTGGCTACCAATTGAGTGCTGAATTGTCTTCAAGGTGCTGGTTCTGACCTTTAAGGCCTTGCATGGTCTAGGGCCTGTGTGCCTGAGGGACCGCCTTACCCCGTATGTTCCCTCGAGATCACTACGCTCAGGGGAGCAAAACCTGCTTACCGTTCCATCCGTCCGCTCTTGTCACCTGTCCATAACAAGGAGGCAACGAGCCTTTTCAGCAGCGGCCCCTGCACTGTGGAACGCACTTCCAGGTGATGTCCGCGTGATTACAGATCTTATTCACTTCCGGGGGGCAAGCAAGACCACTCTTTTGAGGCTTGCCTTTAATTGAAACCCGGAAATTTAATCTGTCTGCCTGACCACTGTTTTTATATGAATTTTATGTAATTTTAATATTTTATGCATATTGTTGTTTTATGTATGTTATGTGAACCGCCCCGAGCCTGCAGGGAGGAGCGGAATACAAAATTGAACAAACAAACAAACAAATAAATCATTGCATTCTCATAGGTTTGTTCAGAGATCTGAGGGAAAGAGGCAAGTGTGCGTGATATCCCCGTGGAATAAGGTCCAAGGTGGGAGAAAGAACCCATGTCTGTTTAAAGCAAATGTAAATGTTGCAATTTGCAAGCTTGAATGGCATCGAATAGCCATGAAGTTTGCAAAGTCAATCAGCAATCAGCAAGGATCTCTGCAGAGAGGTGGCCTGCCCGTTCTTGCCTGGAGGCACCCTCTGTGGAAAAATGTCCAGGGTGGGAGAAACAACCCATGTCTGTTTGAAGCAAGTATGGATGTTGCAATTTACAAGCTTGAATCACATCAAGTAGTTAAAAGAGGCGGTGGTTAGTCCATTGCTGAAGAAGCCCGGGTTAGACCCCGCGGCTCCCTCCAATTACCGCCCAGTGTCCAATCTACCGTACCTGGGCAAGGTAATTGAGAGGGCAGCAATGGACCAGCTGCAGACATTCTTGGATGATGCAACCTGGCTTGACCCCTTCCAGTCCGGCTTCCATTCGGGCCATGGGACAGAGACCGTCCTGGTCTCCATCACAGACCTACTCCGATGCCACTTGGACCGAGGCGGATCGGCGCTGCTCGTGTTATTGGACCTCACGGCAGCGTTTGATACTGTTGATTACCAACTTTTGACACACCGCCTGGCGGTGGCGGGGGTGAGGGGGACAGCCCTCAACTGGCTGTCCTCCTTCCTCCAAAACCGCCTGCAGCGAGTGAAGTGGGGAGGGGTGGCCTCCGAGGGCTCCCCTCTTCTCTGCGGGGTCCCTCAGGGGGCCATTTTCTCCCCGCTGTTATTTAACATCTACATGCGACCACTCGCCCAATTGGTACGGAGTTTTGGGCTGGAGTGACACCCAGCTCATTCTGAGGATGGACCCCGGGGGAATCTGTACCCGATAATTTCCCCCTTTGCCTAGACGCCGTACCTGGAGGGCTGCGCGCCAGAAAGTTGAAGGTGAACCCGGCGACGACGGAGACCTTGGGGCTGGGGCGCCGCGGGGGTAGAGACCCAGTTGCCAACGTTTGATGGTGTGGCACTCCGCCCACAGCCCTTAGTTAAGAGCCTTGGGGTCCAGCTGGACACCCAACTGTCGATGGAAGTGCAGATTGCCTGCGCTTGCAAGACAGCGTTTTACCATCTACGGCAGGCGAAACGTCTGGCTCCCTACCTCTCCAGCTGCGACCTGGCCACGGTGATCCAAGCCACAGTCATCTCGAGGCTCGATTACTGTAATGCGCTGTACATTGGCCTACCCTTGTCGGCGATCCGAAACTTAAGCTGGTGCAGAACGCAGCAGCGCCTGCTGTCGGGAGCCCCAAGATCTGCGCATGTGACCCCACTCCTGCGCGCACTGCACTGGCTTCCTATTGAATCCGGGTCTCCTTCAAGGTGTTAGTTCTAACTTTCAAGGCCTTACATGGTTTGGGGCCAGTGTACCTGAGGGAGCGTCTTACCCCATACAAACCCAGAAGATCACTGCGCTCAGAGGGGCTAAATCTACTAGAGGTTCCCAGTATTAAGATCTGTAGGCTGTCGAGCACCCGGCAGAGAGCATTTACAGTGGCCGCTCCGACCCTCTGGAATTCTCTACCAGAGGAGATACGAGCACTACGGGGCTTGCTGGCTTTTCGCAAGTCTGTGAAGACTTGGTTATATAGGCAGGCATTTGGTTCCAACTGATGCCTCCTATTCGCCAGCTGCCAACACACTGTTCTGCCATGTATTGCCTCTGCATATTATTGCTTTTATTGCTTGCTGGGGTTACTGTGGGTTATTGTGGGGAGTGGGGCTTTTGGGTATACGTCCTTTATCTGTTTTTGATGTTTTTATTGATTTTATGCTGTAAACCGCTCTGGGCTCCAGAGAGAGCGGTCTACCAAGTCGAATTTATAAATAAATAAATAAATAAATAAATAAATAAATAAATAAATAAAGTAGCCATGAAGTTTGGAAAGTCAATTGGTGAGGGTCTCTGCATAGAGGTGACCTGTCCGTTCTTGCCTGGAGGCACCCTCTGTGGAATAATGTCCAAGGTGGGAGAAAGAACCCTTGTCTGTTTGAAGCAAGTGTAAATGTTGCAATTTGCAAGCCCGAATCGCAATGAGTAGCCATGAAGTTTGCAAAGTCAATCAGCGAGGGTCTCTGCAGAGAGGTGGCCTGCCGGTTCTTGCCTGGAGGCACCCTCTGTGGAATAAGGTCCGGAATGGGAGAAAGAACCCTTGTCTGTTTGAAGCAAGTGTGAATGTTGCAATGAGCAAGCTTGATTACCACTGAGTAGCCATGAAGTTTGCAAAGTCAATCAGTGAGGGTCTCTGCATAGAGGTAGCCTGGCCTCTGTTGCCTGGAGGCACCCTTTTTGGGAGTTATCAACTGGCCCTTGATTATACACTGTGGGATGTCCAGGGTGGGAGAGAGAACACCCGAATCAAGAAAGGAACACCAGAATCTGAAAGAGGAGGCCTCCAGGCAGCAAGCCATCAAGCCTGACTAGCATTGAGTAGCTTTGCAGCTGCAAAGACAACCAGTGACAGTCTCTTCCTAGAGGTAGCCTGGCTGTTGTTGCCTGGAGTTTGGGAGGTGTGAACGAACATGATTGAAAGAACATGGAAAGCACTGTAGAATGATTCAGCCAGAGAAGTCAGCCAGAGCAGAGCACTTGATGAACCCATCTGGACACAGAGTGTCATTGTTTGCTTGAGAAGAGAAATGCTGGACCACTCTGGCCACCACCAGGCCAGGCTACACAGAGGAGCCACTGAAATCCACGAGAAGCACCTGGACACATGCAACAGAGAGGAGGAAACCAGGAAAATGGACCTAACAGCGGATGCTCTCACTGCTCCCCGGATTCGAACCTGTGACCTTGTGGTCAACAATGTTAGCAGCTCAGCGGTTTAACCCACTGTGCCACCAGTATTATATTATTGTATTATCATTAACCACATATATTATTATATTATCATTAACCATATATATTATATATATTATCACCATCATTATTATTACTATTTTATTATATTATTGTTATTATTACCATTTTATATTATATTTTATTATTATATTATTATACTATATTATATTATATTACACAGATAATTCATTGAAATCCACAAGAAGCAGGTGGACAATTTCACCTATATCCAGAGAGCACTGTGGACTGAAACAAGGTTGGATCAGGACCAAACTTGGCATGAATACTCATTATGCCCAAATGTGAACACAGGTGGAGTTTGGGGAAAATAGACCTTGACATTTGGGAGTTACAGTTTCTGGGATTTATAGTTAACACGCAATCAAAGAGCATCTTGAACTCTTGCAACAATGGAATTGAACCAAACTTCGCATATTGAACTCTCATTACCAACGGAAAGTACTGAAAGGGTTTGCTTGGGATCTGACCTTGAGTTTGGAAGTTGTAGTTCACCTACACCCAGAGAGCACTGTGGACTCAAGCAATGTTATGTTATGTTGTTGTATGTTTTCTATCCAGAATCACAATGTTGGAAGGAGGCTCACCACTTTAAGGTCCCTCAAACAGGCATGGGGAAACTTCGGCCCTCTGGGTGCTTTGGACTTCAACTCCCACCATTCCTAACAGCCTGAGGCCCTTTCCTGCTTAAGCGGCTGAGGGGGGAAAAGGAAAAGGGCCTGAGGCTGGAAGGTCCAAGTTGGAAGGTCGCCCCGAGCCACCCGGGAGTGGTGACTCACAAATTTGAACAATAAATAAACAATAAATAAATAAACACCTGGCTGGAGTCCAAAATACCTGGAAGGTCCAAGTTTGCCCATGCCAGCTTTCGAGAGAGACCTCTTCCTCCCCCTCCCCCTTCGTGCCCTTTCTTCCCCCTCCTGCCCAACACTTACTTTTTCTTCTACGCTGCCGCTTCTGCCGCCATTTTGATCCGAGGGGGCAGCGTGAGCGTGTTCGGGAGGGGAGGGGAGGAGGCGTGACCCGTGCGGGCGCTACTGCACAGACTCGCCCCAGAGCAAAGCGAGGCAAAGCGAGCAGAGCGAGGCTGGGAAGGAGGGAGCCCGAGTGGAGAAGGAAAAGTGTTCGGCAGGAGGGGGAAGAAAGGGGATTGGAGGTTCCCATCTCCCACGGCACAACTGATGATTGCTCACGGCACACTGGTTGGGAAACACTGCTTTAGGAGACAACTAAAGACCTGGCTGTGGGCCCAGGCATTTGACTAAAGGTATTGATCATTGGACGATTGCAGCTGGACTTGAATACTATATTGTGACTATATTGGAATTATTTGGCTGGATGCTGGTTTAGCGGTATGTTAATTTGAATGCTAATGAATCTTTTATTGATGATTTTATAATGTTTATTGTACCAATTATTTTTATTGAATGTATTTTTGTATAGCATCATTGATGCACATGTGAAGCCGCCCTGAGTCCCCTCGTGGGAGGAGGGCGGGGTAGAAATAAAGGTTAATAATAATAATAATAATAATCAAGCTTGCTCGTGGCAACGTTTACACTTGCCTCAAACAGACAAGGGTTCTTTCTCCCACCATGGACATGATATATACTCCATTTGCTACAGTGCCAACAGAACCTCTGAGGATGCCATGACGCACAGATGCAGGAGAAACACCAGGAGAGAATGCTGCTGGAACATATTGGCCATGCAGCCCGGAAAACTCACAGCAACCCAGTGATTCCAGCCATGAAAGTCTCCGACAACATAATAATAATTATTGCTTAGCCACTTCTCCTGGTGCCCCAGGCAAAGCACGCAAACATTTCAAAAATCCTATAAACGCACACATTAAAAAGGTAGTTCTATAAAAGATACATATTAAAAGGTATTTCTTTTACATGCATATTAATAAATACACAAGGCAGAGATTAAAACCCAGGATGGGAGTGCCACATCCCTGCTTAAAACTGGCTGGGGGGGGGGTAGGCCTGCCAGAACGGAGAGCTCTTTAGGTGGGTTTTGAATTCTCCAGAAGCTCCGTGTTGTGCTGCGGCCACAAAGGTCAATGCGATCCTGGTCTGCATCAAGAAGCGCACAGGGGGAGGGGTTCTTTTGTAGCAGAAGTGGGATGGGCTAGATCAGTGTTTCCTAACCTTTTTTGAGCCGTGGCACACTTTTAACATTAAAAAAATCCGGGGGCACACCACCAACCAAAATGACACAAAATGACACTCTAACACAGTCATACATATTGTTAATTGACCTTAAGTTTTGGAGTTGTAGTTCACCTACATCCAGAGAGCACTCTGGACTCAAACAATGATGGATCTGGACCAAACTTGGCAAGCGGGCCCCTCAGGCAGTAGAGCAGGCCGAGGGCCGCCACCAAGCCCAGGGTCCGGCCCAGGGTCCCGCCGCCAGCCTCAGCCACTCCCATTGCCACGGGTAGCGGCTCACGGGTGAAAGGGGAGGCGGGGGAGAGGGAGAAGGCGGCAATTCCCGGTCCCCGGCACCGCTTTCCGCCATGACTCCGGCCCCTCGCTTGCTGAGGCAGCGTGGAGGAGGAGGAGCATGAGCGGTGGCGGGCTTCAGCCCCGCCCACTGAAGCCTGTCCACCGCTCATGCTCCTCCTACTCTGCGCTGCCTCAGCGAGCAAGGGGCGGGAGTCATGGCAGAGAGCGGCACGGAGGAGGAGCCCCACCCACTGAAGCCCATCCCCGCCATGACTCTCGCCCCTCGCTCGCTGAAGCCGCGCAGAAGAAGAGGAGCATGAGTGGTGGATGGGCTTCAGTGGGTGGGGCTCCTCCGCGCGGCTTCAGCGAGCGAGGGGCGAGAGTCATGGCGGATTGGAGGCTGGCTGGGGAAACGGCTGAAGGAAGCAGCGCCCCGGCCCCTTCTTCTTTTTCTTCGCCGCCACCTGGCCCTTACTCCTCCTTCCCCAAGCAGCAAGAGTTCGGCAGGGGGGGGGGGAGGAAGGGGGGCAGAGAGCTTTTATCACGGCACAGCAGGAGGTCCGTCATGGCACAATAATGTGCCACGTCACAGCTGTTGGGAAACACTGGGCTAGGTGACCTCTGGGGTTCCCCTTCTCTCTAGAGCAGGCATGGGCAAATTTCAGCCCTCCGGGTGTTTGGGACTCCAACTCCCAGCATTCCTAACAGCCTCAGGCCCTTTCTGCTTAAGCAGATGAGGGGGGAAAGGAAGAGGCCTGAGGCTGTTAGGAATGCTGGGAGTTGGAGTCCCAAACACCCGGAGGGCCAAAGTTTGCCCATGCCTGGTCTCTTCCCACCACCACAGAAGAAGGCCGATGGCTTTCCTGCAGTGTTGACATCCTAAAAGAGAGAAGAGAACAGCAAGCAATGGCCAGGATGACCCACTCTCTCCTTTTTCAGCCGTTGCTCCTCTTATATAATAAGAATAATAATACTATTTGTGTGTGTGTCTCTGACAGGTCGGCTTTTCCAGCTGTCCTCCACTCTCCTTTCTCTTGGGATCTCACTGCAGATCCATAAGTGCAGACCGGGGAGCGGGGGGTAGGGGGTGGTGGGCTTTAGAGGGGGTCCCTAAAAGTGGGTTGCTGGCTATTCGTCAGAATGGCTTTGGTGCCCTTCTCTTCTTCAGCTTTGGCCAGGCCTCTTCGCTTGGAATAATAATAATAGCCTTGTGTCCAATTCTGGGCCAAACAATGCAAGAAGGATATGGTTGGCTCTAAGCAGTAAGGGCCACTGAAATGGCCAAAGGTCTGGAGACTATGAATCCCAGCGAAGAGAGGATAAGAACATAAGAACATAAGAAGAGCCATGCTGAATCGGGCCTCAGCCCATCTAGTCCAGCATTCTGTGTCACACAGTGGCCCACCAGTTGTAGACGGGGATCTCGAGCAGAAAGGAGGGCAAAACCCTGACCTGCTCCCGACCCCCCACAACCCGTACCCGGGGAAAAT
Source organism: Anolis apletophallus (assembly GCA_030556195.1). NCBI lineage: Eukaryota > Metazoa > Chordata > Lepidosauria > Squamata > Anolidae > Anolis > Anolis apletophallus. The sequence continues at coordinate 152,185,428 of JARBWK010000008.1, forward strand.
CCTGCCTGCCTCCATCAACACAGAGGTGGCACTTGGATGTCCATTTCAGTAACTACTGATTCCCTTGGTATCCATAGGATGAGGAAGAAGATGGGCCTGTTTAGAAGAAGAGACACGAGAGCCATGGATAAATAAATATGAGTCACAAGGAAGAGGGAGCGGCTTGTTCTCTGCTGCCCAGGAGATGAGGACTCAATGGAGACAGGGATGGAGAGTCCATAGAACACTAGGAAGAACTTCCTGACCATGAGGACAGCTGTTCATCAGTGGAACTCTCTGCCTCAGGGTCCAGTGGGAAGCTCCTTCCTTGGAAGCTTTGGAACAGAGGCTGGATGGCCATCTGTTGGGGAGGCTTTGGTGGTGCTTTCTCTGCCTGGCAGAAGGGGGCTGGATTGCCCCCGCAAATGTCTGTGACTCTAGATGGCCACCTATCAGGAGGGTTTGGATTGTGTCTTATGGCAGGTGGGGGTTACACTGAATGGCCTTTGGGGGTCTGTTACAACTCTCAGATTCTATAATTATTGTTATTAAGCAGAGGCTGGGCGGCCATCTGTGGTCTGGGGGGGGGGACTTGGATTGTGCTTTTCCTGTCTGAAAAAAGGGGTCTGGGCTGGGTAGCCTTTGGGGTCCTTTCAATAGCCCTACGTCTCCATGAACCTGCTTCTGGACAGGGGGGTTGGACTGGATGGCCCACGGGTCTCTTCCAACTCTATGATTCTAATGTCTCTGAGGCTGGATGGCCATCTGTCGGGAGGGTTTGGATTGTGCCTTATGGCAGATGGGGGTTGGATTGGATAGCCTTTCAGGGTCTCTTCCAACTTTAGGATTCTATAGCTCTTCTTCTATCTTAATAATCTTGGCTTTTCTTCGCAAATGAAGATTTAAATTCAGGAAGGACTCGTTCCACGCTTTCTACAAGCACGTTGGTGACTAAAAAGGCCAATCCGAGATAGGCAAGTCCGGTTGCAGAAAGCACAGCAGAAAGTCTCCTTGGGTGATGTTGTTTCCAGGTTGCGGTTCTTTCTGCATTGTCGTTTCTCAAAAGAGGCCGCAGCATTGTGGAGAGTGCATCTCCATGCCTCCCGATGTGAGGCCAGGGTGGACCATTGTTGGTGATCATTATGGCCGAGCCTGAGATGTTGTTTCAGGGAGTCCTTATATCTCTTTTGGGGGGCGCCTCTCTTGCACTGACCCTTGGCGAGTTCACCATACAGTAGTATCTTTGGGAGGTGGTGGTCCTCCATCCTAGAGACGTGCCCTGCCCAGCGCAGCTGTGTTCTCAATAGCATGGCCTCAACGGTGGTGATCCCTGCTTGCTCAAGGACAGCAACATTAGTCACATAGTCAGTCCAGTCAGTGTATATTTAGGATTGAGCGAAGACAGCGCTGATGAAGGCGTTCGAGGAGTCGTAGGTGTTGGCGACAGGTGAGCCATGTTTCAGACCCATAGAGGAGAACAGACAGTATGATAGCTCTGTACACACTGATTTTGGTGCTTTGCCTCAGGTGTTTGTTGCTCCAGACTCTCTTGTGAAGCCTTCTGAATGCACTCTATGCCTTTGCTAATCTGTGATCGATCTCTTTATCAATCTTGGCATCTGAAGAGATGATGCTTCCCAGGGAGGTGAATTGCTGAACAGACTTATGCACAGATTTGCCTATGCTGACGTGGGGATGATGGTGTTCTTCCTGTGGTGCGGGCTGGTAGAGGACTTCCGTTTTCTTCAGGCTGACTTCCAGCCCAAACAGCTCTGCAGCTGCTGCAAAGCAGGATGTGAGGGCTGCAGGGCTGCTTCTGAATGGGCGACAAGGGGAGCATCGTCTGCAAAAAGCAACTCACGGACTAGATAGTTTAGAGTCTTAGTGCGAGCCCTCAGGCGGCTTAAGTTGAACAAGCTGCTATCAATACGATAGTGTATATATACGCCGTCTTCTTCTTGTAGGTCTGCCATAGCCCTTTGGAGCATCATGCTGAAGAAGATTGTAAATGGGGTTGGTGCAAGAACACAACCTTGTTTCACTCCATTAGTTACGAGAAAGGGCTCCGAGAGAGCATCGCCATCTCTGACTTCACCGCGCTGGCCCTCGTTTAACAGGAGAATCATTTTGAGGAATTTGGGGGGACATCCTAGACGTCCCAGGATCTGCCACAGACCTTTGCTGCTCACAGTGTCGAAGGCTTTGGTGAGGTCGACAAATTTATTTATTTATTTATTTATTATTCAATTTTATATTCCGCTCCTCCCTGCAGGCTCGGGGCGGATCACAACATAGAGTCCTTCGTTCTGCTCCCTACATTTCTCTTGCAGTTGTCTCAGGGCGAAAACCACATCTGTGGCATTGACGTTGGTCCTTGACCGTAAATAAATATCTATCTATCTATCATATCTGTGGCGCTCCTATGAGCTCTGAAGCCGCATTAGCTTTCAGGGAGAAGTTTATTTATTTATTTATCTATTATTTGGTCTTGTATGCCGCCACTCCCCGAGGGCTCGGAGCGGCTCACAGTCGCATAAAAGCATAAAACAGAATAAAACATCAGATTAAAACTAAACAGATTACGATTTTCAACAATCAAAAGCCAACCGGAAGAGAGAGGCCTTGCAGGCCTTGCGAAAAGATGGTAAATCTGGCAAGGCACGGAGTTTGATTGGTAAAGTGTTCCAAATCGATGGCACCACCACAGAAAAGGCTCTGCGCCGAGTAGCTGTTAAGTGGATGGTTTTGAAACTAGGCACTTTGAGAAGGTTCAGGTCTTCGGAACGAAGTGATCTCTGGGGTTGGTAGGGGGCGAGGGGGTCTTCTGCAATAACAGGAACTAATCTGCTCAGGAGTATCCTTGCAAGGATAATAATAATAATAATAATAATAATTGTATGCTGGTACGTTTATGTCAAGTCACTTTGTGTCTCCTGCAGAAGAGATAAGGTAGGGTATAAATGGGGTATAAATAATAATAATAATAACAATAATGTATAATATAATATGTTACATCATAATAAAAATATATAGTATGTTCTATATAAGAATAGTTTAAGTTGTATGCTGATGTTTTTTATGCTAGGCTGCTGTGAGTCTCCTGCAGGAGAGATAAAGCGGGATACAAATAATAACAATAACAATAACAATAACAGGTCCCACCCCCCTTGGCCCCCTCCCTCCAGGCTGCCTTTCAGTGACTTTTTGGGCAAGTGGGGGAGGAGAGGCAGCTCGGCTGGCGTCTGAATGGCTCTCTGTCCATTGCCTTGCCCCCCTCGCCTTGCTTGCCCCCCGCGGCACTGTCCCCGAGCGCCCTCTCCCCCCCAGTCGGAGAAGGGGCGGGGCCTTTCCTGTCGGTGTGGGCGGGGCCTCCCGGCACCTTTATAGGCGGCGGAGGAGAGAGGGAGCGCGAGAGCGAGCGGCGGAGGAAGGACGGCCCCGCCGCAGAGCCCAGAAGAAGGAGGAGAAGCAGGAGAGGAGGTCCCCGCGCCCCCCTCCTTCCTTCCCCCATTGCAGGTATGGGTGGTGGGGGTCGAAAGAGAGGGGAGGGGGCTGCATCACAAGGCGATGGCGGGTCAGAGGGAGGGAGGGGCCTTTGTGCCCCCCATCTCCCCCCTCCCCCCAGTGGAAAGGGAAACAAGGGGAGGGGGCTTCTCTTTTCTCCCCTTTGCCCATTGATTGCCCTTCCTTTCGAGGCCAAGGGGGGGGCATTTCCGGCAAGGACAAGGAGGAGGGGGGGGAGTGGCGAGTGGGTGGGGGGGGGGTCCTCCTCTCTGGAAGGTGGTCTTTGGGGAGGAAGCCCGGCCTGAGGGGCTCCCTTCCGGTCAGGAGGAGAAGGGAGAAGGCAGGAGGAGGAGGAGGAGGAGGGGAGAGCATCTCCAAAGGATGGAGGGAAGGATGGAGAGAAGGAGGGAGGGAGGGGGGGGAGGGATGGCGCTGCTTTGCGCTTTCTATTTATAGGGCGGGCATGTGACTGGTAGGAGGGGGGGGGGCAGGTGGTGGTGGAGGAGGAACAGAGCCCCCCCTCCTTTCCCCCCATTTCCGGATTTCGCCCTCGTTCGGAGCTGCGGGGGCGGCAAGAGAGCCGCTCTCCTGACCCCCTCCCTCCCTCCCTCCCTCCCTCGAAGTCGCCATCTGCTTCGCACGGAATGGGATCAAGGGGCGGGGGCGGGCAGCCCGATGCTTCTGTGGGGGGGGGGGGAGGGGGAGAAAAGAGGGAGGGGGCGTGGCCTTGGATTGGAGCCCCCCCTCTCCTCCTTCTCCTCCTCCTCCTCCCCCCCCCCCCGCTCCCTCCGCCGCCGGTTAATTTCCATTCGCCTCTTGGCCGCTTCAATGGGGATCAATAGGGATTGATTGGCTATCGACCCCCGGCATCGATGGGGAAGGAGCCCGTGATCAAAAAGGAGGTGGGGGGGGGGGGAGAGACGGACACCATAGCTCGTGGGCAGGCAGAGGTCGCGCCAAGGGCAAAGGGCAGGTCATCCCCCCCCCAAGAGGGGGCTGCTCTTTCTTCAAGCCAGTCTCCACGCGACCCCTTGGGGGGGGGGGAGCTCCTCATTTCCTCTCTCCAGTTCTCCCATTGCGTGGTGTGGTGGTGCGGGGGGGCAATGACGTCAGTGAGGCTAGGGGGAGAGGGGGGCTGTGACTGCTTGAAAGGCGGGGGTGCTGCACAGGTGACGTCCTGAGGCAGGGAGTTCCCATGTCACACCACAAGGGCTCAGCCAACCCTCCAATGCTTTGGTTCCCATCACTCTAGATCAGGCCTGGGCCAACTTGGGCCCTCCTTCCCTCCAGGTGTTCTGGACTCCAACTCCCACAAAACACCTGGAAGGAGGGAGGGAGAGCCCAAGTTGGCCCAGGCCTGCTCTAGAACCCATCACTCACTTCTTTGGGACTCAAAATTAAATAGTATGTGCGGTTTGGGGGGGGGGGTCTCTTGGCTTGCAGCCTGTGGGGGTAAGGGTGGCCCACGGGGGAAGTGGCCTTTTCTGTCCCATAAGCGTCCTTCACCAGCAGCAAAGGCCTTTGGCGCCCAAGGACAGACACAGTGACCGCTCGGCTTTGGGATGAAGGGATGGATGAATCATAGGATCACCTGGTTGGGAGAGAGAGACGCCGTGGGCATCGGGTCCAGCTCCCTTGAATCCGTCAGGCAGGAAAGGCACAACCCACGCACCCCTGAATGGGGGGAGAGAGATGCTGCCTCCTCAGAGCCTCTTCCCAATGGCACACACTTCCTGCTGGTCCAAGGACAAGGTGGGGGGGGGGGGCTTCTCTTCTGAACCATCTCACCCCCTCATTCAGTCCTTTGGCTCCGTCCTGGGCCTTTCTACCTTCCACCAGGAACTCATTGTCTTCCCCAAATGGGGAGAGGGGATAATATACATAATAATAAATAATAATAGCTTAGTCCAGGCCTGGGCAAACTTCGGCCCTCCCGGTGTTTTGGACTTCAACTCCCACAATTCCTAACAGCCTACTGGCTGTTAGGAATTGTGGGAGTTGAAGTCCAAAACACCGGGAGGGCCAAAGTTTGCCCAGGCCTGGCTTAGTCGAAGGCTTTCATGGCCGGAATCACTGGGTTGCAGGAATTTGCTGGAAGTTTTCCAGGCTGCCTGGCCATGTTCCAGAAGCATTGTCTCCTGGCGTTTCGCCTGCATCTATGGCAGGCGTCCTTGGGACCTCACAACTTCTGAGGATGCCTGCCATAGATGTGGGCAAAACGTCAGGAATCAATGCTGCTTCGGGAACATGGCCAGACAGTCTGGGAAATACACAACAACCCAGTAATAATAGCTTTATTTATATCCCACCACTACCACCTCCCAGAAGGGACGCCGCAGGGCGGCTCACGGAAAGCGCAGAATTGTGCCATAACAACACATAAAGTAAATTACATCAACATTTATAACAATAACAATATCAATTAACATAAAACAACACTTACAAAAGGTAATAAGGTCTCCCCAGGGATATTAGGCAAGTCCCCACACGGCAATGTTTCCAGAGGGATTTGAAAACACGGCTCTTTGGGCCGGCCTTGAACAATGAGGAGGCATCCACTCAACTGGAGGACCAACCATGGCTGTCTCTATGGGGCACTTGGCAGAAGGAAGGTCTCACGGTGGCTGACTCCCCACCCACCCACCCACCCACCCTCCAAAATAAATACCTGGCTGTCTCTATGGGGCACTTGGCAGAAGAAAGGCTCTGGGGTGAGTTTTCAGTTGTTTTGGGGAGTCGAAGTGAGTTGGGTTATAAGAGCCCTCCCCAAAGGGCATCAATGTCGAGCATTTTCCCTCTGGTTCAAGTTACATAATATTTCCAGGTGTCAACAGGATAATAATGGGGAGGGGGCAGCATGGGCCAGTCAGTGCCTCTCCTGGTCATTTGGGGAGACTCTGCCAGGCCTTGCTGGTGGTCTCTGCCCAAGACCTCCCACTGTCCTTTGGCAGGGCCTGAGTGGAGGAGGTCCTGCTTCTAAATGGGGAGAGGGCCGTGAGAGACCCTCCCACTGACAGCTGGTAGGCTGTTAGGAATTGTGGGAGTTGAAGTCCAAAACACCCGCAGGGCCAAAGTTTGCCCTTGGACAGAGGCCCGAAGAGGCCCCAACAAAGAAAGAGCTCTCGGGTTGCAGCCCATGGAATATTAATGGCTGCCGGGAAAGGAAATGCAGTACTACCTCCACGGAGGAGATTACCTGGTCCCAGGTGACGCACCACTTTGCACGAGGCCCATAAAGCCAACCCTGGGGCCCCTCTGGACTCCATGCTAAACCTTGCATCCGTGGCCTGTAACTGCAGCCACGAAGGGGTCGCATCATGGAAAGCCTGGGAGGAGGAACATGTGCTGCATGTGGAGGTCAAGGAGGCTGAGAGAGGATTGGATTTGGCTGGAGAAGGGGCAGAGGGGTCAAAGGTCGCCTGCTCTGACATAAAGGTTTTGGGAAGCAGCCCACCCGCCCTTCCCAGTGAAGTACTTGAAGCCTGGGCTTCTTCACCTCTGAATGCTCAGCATCCCAGAAGAGACCCCAAAAGCCACCCAGTCCGTCTCGTCTCCTTCCACCATGCAGGAAGACACACTCCAAGCCCTCCCGACAGATAGCCATCCAACCAGACTCCCAGGTAGCAGAGGAGTCAATTCTTGAACAGTTCCTGGCCATCAAGTTCTTCCTAACGTTTTGGTGGAATCCGTGGCTCCGTTGTGTCCTAGTTTCGAGAGCAACACAACGCAAGCCCGCTCCCTCCTCGCTCTGACCTCCTTAAAAAATATTTAAATACGGCTCTCGTGTCCCTTTCTCGGTCTTTTTTCACCTGAGCGATAAAAATATCCCAGGATCCTTAAGCGATTCCTCGGAGAGCTTTTGGCTTCCAGGGCTTTTTACCATTTTTGGATGGACAGGTTCCAGCTGGTCAAGGTCCCTCTTAATTGTGGCCCCCAAAATCTCATTGTTGACTCAAGTCCCCAATCTGGTGCTTCATCTTGACCTCAGAAATATTCGTTCTCGCTCCCAATTTGAAGTCATTTGCAAACTTGACCCCCTTGCTTACACTCCCATCGTCCAAAGTCATGGATAAAGACCTTGAGTTGCCCCCAAAGGCTCAGGCCAGACCCCCACTCCTGGTCATTTCCCTGGACAGGTTCCAGCTGGTCAAGATCCCTCTTAGATTGTGTCCCCCAAAATGCCATTGTTGACCGAGGTCCCCAATCTGTGTAGATTTTTTTGGAGGCTTGATCCTGACCTCTGGGATATTTGCTCTCACTCCCAATTTGGAGTCATTTTCAAATGACGATGACCATTTGCCTTTGGCCCCAAAGTCATAGATAAGGATATTGAATAATGGCCCTCAAAGGCCCAGGTCAGACCCCCCACTTCTGGTCATTCTCTCCAGGGCTTCCTGCCCTTGTGCAGCTCAATGAGGCTCCTTTGTGGAGCTGTCCGATTCAGCAATGGCAGAAATATGCGCTGCCTGCTTTCTGGGCTGCCATAGGAGGCTCTCCCTTTGAAACAGGCTTGGAAAGGGTTGACCGGCCCAGACGGCTGGCTGCAACGAGGCCATTGCATTGACTGGGGCTGCTTACAGGGAACATATGACTCCAGTGGAGCGTCTCCTATTACAGGCAGAACGCGGCTCCCTGGTTACAGAGCACCAGATCGTTTCCCGGCCTTGTTTCAAGGCCAGGTTGTGACCCCCAAAGGCCCCAACGGCTGGGCTTCCCACTCAGGCAGAGAAAGGCGATTTCTCCCACTAAGGGCCGGAGAGCACAGTTTGAGCCAGGCATCCTTTGAATGTTCCCCTGTTGATGGTCAACAAGCAGACAACCCCCCACCCAGTCCAGGCATGGGGAAACTTTGGCTCTCCAGGTGTTTTATTTATTTATTTATTTATTATTCGATCTTATATTCCGCTCCTCCCTGCAGGCTCGGGGCAGATCACAACATACAATAAAAACATGCTGCGCATACAACTTGCAGCCATACATAGCATAAAAACATAACACATAAAACCAGTATACAGTAAAATCAGAAAAATTCGATTTCTAAAAACTCCAGGCATAACCCCTCAGGGTGGATCAATTAGTCGAAGGCCAGTTTAAAGAGGACAGTCTTGCAAGCTCTTCGAAAAGGGCCGAGCTCTGAGATCGCTCGAGTAGCATCAGGCAGCGAGTTCCACCATACTGGGGCCACCACAGAGAAGGCCCTCTGCCTAGTTGTGGATAGATGGCAGGAGCGGATCAATGGAACCAATAGCAGATTTTGCTCTTCTGAACGTAGTGATCTCGGGGGAATTGTTGAAGTGTTTTGGGGTTTATATTGTTATTATGTGGGCATCGAATTGTGCCATACTGTAAGCCGCTCTGAGTCCCCCCTTGGGGGTTGAGAAGAGCGGGGTAAAATCCCAAAATAAATAATAAATAAGGCGGTCCCTCAGGTACACAGGCCCTAGACCGTGCAAGGCCTTAAAGGTAAGTACCAACACCTTGAAGGCAATTCGGTACTCTATGGGAAGCCAGTGCAGTTGCCGAAGGATGGGAGTAATGTGCTCCCTCACTGGTGCTCCCACCAGCAAGCAAGCAGCGGCATTCTGCACCAGCTTGAGTCTCCAGATTGTCGACAAGGGAAGGCCAACGTAGAGGGCGTTACAGTAGTCCAGTCTCGAGATGACCGTCGCTTGGATCACCGTGGCCAGGTCATCCCTGGACAGGTAGGGTGCCAGTCGCCTAGCCTGGCGAAGATGGTAAAACGCTGTTTTGCTGACCATGGAGACCTTAACAAGGGATGACGAGCTCAATTGCTCGCCATCCAGGGTAGGCAACCGGCACCCACCCAGCCCAGGGCGACCAGGCCACAAGATCTCCGTCTTTGACGGATTTACCTTCAGCTGGCCGGAGCGCAGCCAACCAGTCACGGCTTCCAGGCATTGATGGAAACAATCGGGTACGGTGTCCGGCCTGCCGTCCATTCTCAGCAGAAGCTGGGTGTCATCCGCATACTGATAACACTCCAGACCAAGGTCGCGAACCAGCTGGGCCAGGGGGCGCATATAGATGTTGAATAATAAGGGCGAGAGGATGGCCCCTGGGGACCCCACAACAATGGGAGCCTCCCGAGACCTCCTCTCCCCTCCCCACACGTCCCCGATCCTGGAGGAAGGAGGTCACCCATTTAAGGGCAACCCCCCTCACCCCAGTCACGGCTAAACGGTGGGCCAACAATGCATGATCTACAGTGTCAAACGCTGCTGTCAGGTCTAACAAGACAAGCAGGGCTGATCCACCCTGGTCCAGCTGGCGGCGAAGTTGGTCTGTAATGGCGACAAGCATGGTCTCCGTCCCATGCCCAATACGGAAGCCGGACTGGAAGGGTCAAGCCCAGCTGTGTCATCTAGGATGGGCTTCAACTCCCAGAAATCCCAGCCAGCTTTCAGGGAAGTTTGGGAGGGGGACGTTTTCTTGTGGAGGGCAAAAGGAAGGTCTAAGTAAATATCACAACACGTTGTCGAAGGCTTTCATGGCCGGAATCACTGGGTTGCTGTGAGTTTTCTGGGCTGGATGACCCTCCTGTTTCACCTGTGTCTGTGGCAAGCACCCTCAGAGGTTTGTTCAGAGGCCTCTTGGAAATGAGGCAAACAATCAAGTGCCAGTTAACACCTCCCAAAGGAAGGATGCTCCCAGGCAACAACAGCGAGGCTACCTCTATGCAAATGCCCTCATTGACTTTTGATTGACTTTGCAGCTGCAAGACTACTCCATGTGAATCACGCTTGCTAATTGCAACACTCACACTTGCTTCAGACAGACAAGGGTTCTTTTCTCCCACCCAGGACATTTTTCCACAGATAAATATTCACTCCACTTGCCTAATTTCCAACAGACCTCTGGAAATGCCATAAGCCACCGATGCAGGTGAAACATCAGGAGAGAATGCTGCTGGAACATATTGCCCAGACAGCAATCCAGTGATTTCAGCCATAAAAACTATTGACAACACAGAGGCTGGGTCTCTCTCTCTCTCTCTCTCTCTCTCTCTCTCTCTCTCTCTCTCTCTCTCTCTGTGTGTGTGTGTGTATCATGCCTGGGCCAACTTGGGCCCTTCTTCCAGGTGTTTTGAATTCCAACTTCCACAATTATGCCTGACATCCTCAGTTAAGAGCCTTGGGGTCGTTTTTGACCCGTTGCTGTCGATGGAGGCCCAGGTCTCCAGTGTCAGCAAAACTGCCTTTTTCCACCTGCGGCAAGCCAGGCGCCTGGCCCCCTACCTATCCAGAGACGACCTGGCCACGGTGCTCCAAGCCACGGTCATCTCGAGACTGAACTACTGTAACGCCCTTTACATCAGACTGCCCTTGTCAGTGATCCGGAAACTTAAGCTCGTCCAGAATGCCGCTGCACTTCTCCTCACTGGGGCCCCAGTGAGATGTCACATAACTCCCATCCTCCAGCAGCTCCATTGGCTTCCGGTCGAGCACCGGATCACCTTCAAGGTGATGGTGTTAACCTTCAGGGCCTTGCATGGTCCGCTGTATCTGAGGGACCGTCTCTTCCCCTACCAACCCCAGAGGTCACTTCGTTCTGAACAAACGAACCTCCTTGAAGTAGTGACCTTCAAAGCAATCCGTCTTACATCGACCCGGCGCAGAGCCTTTTCTGTGGTGGCACCGTCAATATGGAACACTCTTCCTAGCGATGTGCGGGCCATGCAGGACCTTCTCTCCTTCCGGCAAGGCCTGCAAGACTCACCTTTTCCGGCTAGCCTTTGATTGCTAGGCCGGTAATCTTTTTAAAGCTACTTTAATATGTATGCTTTCACCTCTGTGTGTTTTACCTGATTGTAAGCTGCTCGGAGTCCTCTGGGAGTGGCCGCGTACAAGCCCAAATAATAAGTAGACAGATTCATGGATACCAAGGGAATCAGTAGGAATCATCCAAGTGCCACCTCTGTGTTGATGGAGGCAGGCAGGATTTTCCCCGGGTACTGGTTGTGGGGGTCGGGAGCAGGTGGGGGTTTGCCCTCCTTTCTGCTAGAGATCCCTGTGTACAACTAGTGGGCCACTGTGTGACACAGAATGCTGGACTAGATGGGCTGAGGCCCGATTCAGCATGGCTCTTCTTATGTTCTTATAAATAAATAATTAATTAAGAGCGGGTAGGCTGTTCAGAATGGTGGGAGTTGAAGGGCTGAAGTTTGCCCAAGCCTTGCCTGGAGCCATTGGGCAGCGCCCTTTGGGGTTTCCCAGTTGACCAGTTCCCAGTCCACCCCACAGGGACGCTCAATGCCCAGCCCAACTTTCATTCACTTTTTTGCAAGACGGTCATGGATCATGTCGAAGGCCTTACTGAAATCAAGACCTGCTCCGTCTACGGCCATTAGGTTGAAAGGACAACAAGGACCCTCTATGACAGGCCTGGGCAAGCTTTGGCCCTCCAGGTGTTTTGGACTTCAACTCCCACAATTCCTAACAGCCTCAGACCCCTTCCTTTTGCCCCTCAGCTGCTTAAGCGGCTGAGGGGCAAAAGGAAGGGGCCTGAGGCTGTTAGGAATTGTGGGAGTTGAAGTCCAAAACACCTGGAGGGCCAAAGCTTGCCCAGGCCTGCTCTATGACATAGAAGAATACGAGAGATCTGCTCCGTCTGTCCGTCCCGCAGCATTCCCGGCCTCTTCCAGGCTTGTAGCTCCATCCAAAAAAAGGGCCAAGGTTAGTCTGGCATGACGTGTTTTGCAGAAGCAAGCTCCGCTTTTTCTGGCCTGGCATTTCTTTCTAAGCGTTCGTTTAATGATCTGCTCCAGAATCTTTCCTGGCATTGATGTCCGGCTGAGGGGGGACAATTGTTTGGTTCCTCTTTTGTTCCCTTCGTGGAGAGAGGGGCACCCCCCCCCCCCGCCAGCCTTCTGCTGGAGCTTCTTCTCTTCTCCAGGAATGAGATCACTTCGGTCGGTTCTTTGAATGCTCTTGGATGGAGATCACAAGGCCCTGGAAAAAAATCCCAGGAATCCAATGTTTGGAGCCAAGGCAGCGAGGGACCAATCAGAATAACAACAAATACAATAACAACAACAACAATTTGATTTCTGGATACTTTCCTGGTGCTGTGTAGCCTCAACTTTCCAGCTTTTGCCTCCAAAAGGAATTTCAAGGCCAAGGTGCAGGGGCGGTCCTACCGGTAGGCAAAGGACGCCGCTGCGTGGGGCACCATCTGGGTAAAGGGCGCATTCCCCTGCCCGCCAGACAGCGTCTGGCCGATGTTCCGCTTTTGGGCCTTGTGTGCTCCAACGCCACGCCGTAGCAAACCTCCCTGCGTGCTGAATAGGGAGTGCTGTGTTTACAGGCTTCTGCGACTGCGCACAGGAGCTTCTGGGTATGCGCGGGGGGCAAAATAATGTTCGCTTACCATTGAAAATTACCCTAGACCGCCCCTGCCAAGGTGCGATTGCCCACAAGGCCTTGCCACTCTCAGAATCACGGAATAATGAGAGTTGGAAAAGACCCCCGGGGGCATCTAGTCCAACCCTATTCTGCCATTATGCAGGGAAAGCACAACTAAAGCACCCCGGACAGATAGCCACCCAGCATCTGGATGATGATGATGATAATAATAATAACAACAGAGTTGGAAGAGACCACATGGACCATCTAGTCCAGGCATGGGCAAACTTCGGCCATCTACAGCCTGTTAGGAATTGTAGGAGTTGGAGTCCCAAACACCTGAAGGGAGAGCTGGTTTGCCCATGTCTAGTCCCACCCCCTTTTGCCATTATGTCAGAAAAACACAACCAAAGCACCTCTGACAGATGACCACGCAGCCTTTGAATAATCATAATCATAGAAGAGTTGGAAGAGGTTCCCCAGGGGGTATCTAGCCCAACCCCATTCTGCCAGGCAGAAAAGTCACACTCAAAGTACTCCTGACAGATTACCTGCCTTACCTTTAAAATAATAATAATAAGTTGGAATAGACCCCATGGATTATGTCATCCAGGCATGGGCAAACTAGGGCCCTCCAGGTATTTTGGACTCCAACTCCCACAACTCCTAAAAGCTTTTCCTAACAGGAAAAGCACAATTAAATCCCTCTCGACAGATGGCCATCCAGCCTCTGCATAATAATAATAATAATTAGAAGAGATTGCACGGATCATCTAGTCCAGTGGTTCTCAACCTTCCTAATGCCGTGACCCCTTAATACAGGTCCTCATGTTGTGGTGACCCCTAACCATAAAATTATTTTTGTTTCTACTTCACAATTGTAATTTTGCTACTGTTATGAATCGTAATGTAAACGTCCGATATGCAGGATGTATTTTCATTCACTGGACCAAGTTGGGTACAAATACCTGGTACACCTCAATTTGAATAATGGAGAGGTTGGGGGGGGGATTGATTTTGTAATTTGGGAGTTGTAGTTGCAGGGATTTATAGTTCACCTACTATCAAAGAGTATCCTGAACTCCACCAATGATGGAATTGAACCAAACTTGGCACACAGAACACCCACAACCAACAGAAAATACTGGAAGGGATTGCTGGGCATTGACTTTGAGTTTTGGAGTTGTAGTTCACCTACATCCAGAGAGCACTGTGGACTCAAACAGTGATGGATCTGAACCAAACTTGGCAGGAATACTCAATCTGCCCAAATGTAAACACTGGTGGAGTTTGGGGAAAATAGACCTTGACATTTGAGAGTTGTAGTTGCTGGGATTTACAGTTTACCTACAATCAAAGAGCATTCTGAACCCTACAAATGATAGAACTGGGCCAAACTTCCCACACAGAACCCCCTGCCCCCAATGACCAACAGAAAATACTGTGTTTTCTGATGGTCTTTGGCGACCCCGTTGGCACCCCCTCGCGACCCCTCTGGGGGTCCCGACCCCCAGGTTGAGAAACGCTGATCTAGTCCAATTCCCTTCTGCTATTATGTAAGACAGATTCATGGATACCAAGGGAATCAGTAGTTACTGAAAAGGACATTCAAGTGCCACCTCGGAGTTGGTTGAGGTAGGCAGGATTTCCCTGGGTACTGGTTGTGGGGGGTCAGGAGCAGGTCAGGGTTTTGCCCTCCCTTCTGCTCGAGATCCCCGTGTACAACTGGGGGCCACTGTGTGATACAGAATGCTGGACTAGATGGGCTGAGGTCCGATTCAGCATGGCTCTTCTTATGTTCTTATGTAAGAAAAGCACAATCAAGCCCCTCCTGACAGATGGCCATCCAGCCTCTGCTTAAAAGCCTCCAAGGAAGGAGCCTCCACCGGACTCTGAGGCAGAGAGTTCCACTGTTGAACTCAGCGATCTTCCCCTGTTGTCTCCTGCCACCACCCTTTGACCTTCCTTTCCCTTTCTCCCTCTCTCACTGACTTGTTTTCAGGGTCTCTGGACCGTGGGACCCCCACCCGCTCCTTTAACCCCTTCCTGGTGGTTTTCACGCTGGTTTGTCTCCCTGCAGCTGCTCTGTGCCCTGTGCAGCCATGAAGCTGGAGAGCCCCAGCTCGGCCGACTCTCCGCTGGAGTTCTCTGTGGCCACAGAGGCGGAGTTCGAGGAGGTCCTGGCCATGTCCAAGGGCATCTACGGCGGTCTGGACTACCTGCCCAGCCGCTACCACACCTGGATCCGGGAGCCCAACCGCACCGTCGTCGTGGCCAAGAAGAACGGAGCCGTGGTGAGGACCCTGCTGGGCGCCGCCTCCAAATGGGGAGACCCCAAGGAGGAGGGAAGGCTGCTGTGGAGCTGGGGGAAAGGAGGGGCTGCTGCTGGAGGGAAGCTCTCCTATAGGGCAGTTTGGAGAAGAGTCTAGGGAGGAAGGCCTCTGAGGCCTGGGCATCTCACCTACTTCCAAAATATTGCATTGCTGTGAGTTTTTCTGGCTGTATGGCCATGCTCCAGCTGCATTCTCTCATGACGTTCCACCTGCATCTGTGGCTAATGGCATCCTTAGAGGTTCAGTTGGCAATGAGGCAAGTGGAGTGTATATATACCTGTGGAATAATGTCCAGGGTGGGAGAAAGAACCCTTGTATGAGGCAAGTGTGAACACTGCAATTAGCTAGCTTGATTAGCAATTGAGTAGCTTTGCAGCAGCAAAGCCTGGCTGTTGTTGCCTGGGACAGCAGGACCTTAGCCAGAGAGGGGAGGGTTTAAGGGTTCTAACACCCCCCCACCCCAAAACCTGGTTTACTCAATACTTTAAACTGGTTAACCAAGTTATAAGTAAACCAAGTTTCTTTTTTAACCTGACACATTTCAAGGCTGGCTTAAGCTTTTCACACACCCTCCCACTCCCCACCCCCACCCTTGGCTGCGGTCCTGCTTGGGAGCACCCAGATAAAGTGCTCCCACTCTCGATATCCCACAGATATATATATATACACACACCACTTGAATGCATTTCCACAGAACTCTGAACATACCTCTGAGGATGCCTCCAGGCAACATCAGCCAGGCTATCTCTGTGCAGAGACCCCCACTGATTGATTTTGCAAGCTTCATGGCTATTCAAGGCTAGTCAAGCTCGCCAACTGCAACATTCACACTTGCTTCAAGCAGACAAGGGTTCTTTCTCCCACCCTGGACACAATTCCACAGGTATACATACACAACACTTGAATGCGTCCCCACAGACCCCTGAACAAACCCATGCCATAGATATAGATGAAACGTCAGGAGAGAATGCTGCTGGGACGGGGCCATACAGCTTGCAAAACTCACAGCCACCCAGTGATTCTGGCCATGAGAGAAAGCCTTCATCAACACTTCCAAAATACTGTTTCACAGATGAAACTGGTCAAGCCACAGGGGCCAAAGCAATGGGCAGGGAGGAAGAGACAGGCCAGGAGTGGCCGCAGCAGTTGGCTTTTGCCTGGGCCTGCTGGGAAGGGCAGGGATGGCCTCTCCACCCTGAACTTAGGTACAGGCCACCCCCGAGTGACAAAACACCCAACTTGCAAAGGGCTCCTCATTAAGAAGGGGGTGAGACCACAGGAGGTGAGAAGAAAGCAAACCCACTCCTGGAAGAGTCATGGTCATCACGGGGGAAAGGGGTCTCCAGTGGAGTTTTCTCACTATTCCATGTTTCCAAAATCCAATTGTCTAGGGACAGAAAGTATATTTTGAAGACAGCAAAACAACCAAGGCAGGGGTGTTAACCCTACACTGTGTAATCCAAAACACACACACACACACACACACATTTGGGAATGTTCAGGCCACGTTTTCTCTCCTTGGGGAGCTTTTCAACCAGATGAGGGGGGCCGTCCCCTTGTGCTTGGCGAAAGAGGGGCTCCCGCAGAGAGGCAGCAGAGGCTCTTGCTCTTGAATTGCCACGGCAGCCGGGATCTGTGGCAAGGGAGGGCTTCTTCCCTGAACCCTTTTGCCCAGGAAGCAAGGTGGGAGGCTGTTGCCGTGCTCTCCTGCTGAACCTCAAAGCCCACCTGTGTTTTCCTCACTAAAGTCCTGGGGTTTCCAGGGAGGGAGGGTGTGAATTGGCAAAGTTCAAGCCCAGGAGGCCACAGCAGCCATCTTCTGTCCTTGAAGAGTTCTTTGGGAAGTTCAGGAACCTCGGGAGAGCACCACGCAAACAGTGGGATGTTCTGCTGCAGGGGTCTAGAACCTTCCTAGGAGCATTGAAAAGCAGCTGGGGAGGGGCTGCATCCCACCCACTCACCCACCCACCCACCTTCTAGATGCAGTGAAGAGCCAGGCCTTGGGACAGAAAGTGCTCCTCTGTGGCCACAATCCATTGGGTTCTGCTTCAGAGGAAAGCAAAGCACCTGCAGACCCAGCCATGGGCTACTGTGATAAAGAACGGACCCCCCACTTTGCCCCATTGCTCCACAGCAGCGTCATGAAGGGGGTTCGGGTGGGATGAGCTCCCCTTTGATCTGCGCCCCACTAACAGGTGGAGGCAATGGGGGGGGGGGGGAGTTCACCGTCTGCCCAGCCCCAGCCTTCTCTGTCTCTTCCATTCTTTTCTGGTACCTAATTGGGGGCAATTTGGGGGCTCAGTGGAGACCAATGGTTGACCCTGTTGCATCTGAGTGGGGAACGCTGACGTTGGAGCTGGGTGACCCCCTCCTGGCCAAATGGGGGCTGGTCTTGATCCCAAAGCCTTTAAACCCCCACCCAAATTGGGCCAAAGACTGGTCAAAGTGGATCGTGTCTGAATCCTCCCAGTTGGAAGAGAAACCCGCTCTCCGATTCACCAGGATGATGTCCTGTATGTGCAGATTCCCCATGTCCCTTATTGGGGGCGTTAACACTTCCCACCTGGGTTGAGACTTGCTCAGGTCACCCTTTGTGGGTCACCAGGAGGGCAAGCCCACAAGCCTGGTGCATTGAACAAACAACAACAATAGCAACAACAACAACAATAAAACAAAGGATGCCTCCGGGCAACAACACTGATTGACTTGGCAGCTTCACGGCTACTCAATGCTAACCAAGCTTGCCAATGGCAACATTCCCACTTACTCCAAACAGACAAGGGGCCTTCCCCCCACCCTGGGTTTTCAGTAATAATACTTAATTCACAGTTTGTCTCTAAATTTCCCTGCCCTGGTATAGCTCTTCTTCTATGTCTTTGTATGTCATAGGTAAAGGTCAAGGTTTCCCCTTGACATTAAGTCTAGTTGTGTCTGACCCTGGGACTCTGGTGCTCATCTCCATTTCCAAGCCAAAGAGCTGGCATTGTCCATAGACACCGTCAAGGTCATGTGGCCAGCATGACTTCCTGCAGAAGCGGTACCTATTGGTTTACTCACATTTGCATGTTTTCAAACTCCTAGGTTGGCAGAAGCAAGGAGCTCACCCTGCTCCTCAGATTTGAACTGCCAACCTTTCGGTCAGCAAGTTCAGCAGCTCAGTGGTTTAACCCGCTGTGCCACCAGGGGGCACTTTTGTATGTCATGGAATACATACATACACACACACACACACCACTTGCCACTTTTCCTCAGACCTCTGAGGTTGCCAGCCACAGATGCTGGAGAGATTGCAACTGGAATACATTGGCCATACAGACTGAAAAACTCACAGCAACCCAATAATAACAATAACAACAATAATGGACTGCTGTGAAATAATAATAATAGGCTGCTGTGAAACCAGCCTCTGAATAATAATAATGACATTAATATAGAGTTGGAAGGGACTGCATGGACCATTGAGTCCAGGCAAGGACAATCTTTGGCCCTCCAGGTCTTTTGGACTTCAGCTCCCACAATGATAATGTCAAGGATGCCTTCTGCAGACCTCTCCCCACTTTTGGACAAGTACACCCCCCCACTTGCGCTGGTGACGGGTGGATTGACCTGATGACCTTTGCCCCCTCCCAAAGTGGACCCCTCCACACTTTGCCCCCTACCCCACTTGCCTCTTTCAACTGACATCTTGGGTTCTTTCTTTGTTGACAGCTTCCCTCTGGACTTCTCTCTCTTTCTGCCTCTCTCTCTCTCTCTCTCTCTCTCTCTCTCTCTCTCTCTCTCTCTCTCTCCCTCTCTTTTTTGAAAGGAAGCCATGGCTCCAAACCGAATGATTTTCGCTGGGTTTTATTCACATAGGTGTGTGGGCGGCGGAGTCCCGGCCAAGGCCCAGGAAAGTGGCGGGCTCCTCGGAGGAGGACCGGCGGACAGAGGCCCACCTACCCACCCGCCCACGGCCCCACTTGCTCCTCTCTTCTCCCTCTTTGTGTCTCTTCGCTCTTGAGACCCCCGCCCGCTCGCCTGCCCCGTAGCAATAAAGGGCCCCCTCCAAATGGTACTAGTATGACGCTTACTCACTCACTCCCTCTGTCCTCTCGCTCATCTCGACTTGTCTTAAGTTGCTGCTGCTCCTGATGCTGCCTTTGTCCTCTCTCTCTCTCTCTCTCTCTCTCTCTCTTTCTGAAATATGTTGTGATTGATGCTTCATGATGTGCCGAAAGACTTGCCCTTTTTGCCCCCTCCAGCAACCCAACACCCCCTGCCCCTGCCCCCCCGGCTTGGTTTGATTAATGCCACCTTTTCCTTTCCAATGAATGGCAGGCGCATCTCCTGCCCAGCCTTGACTCGCTCTCTCTGCTCTCTCTGTCCCCTCTCCCCCACCCACCCCCCAGATCGGTCTCCAGTCGGTCTACGTCATCGACTCGGGGGAGACGGCGCTGGTGGAGGGTCTGCGCGTGGCCCCCTGGGAGCGGGGGAGGGGCGTGGCCGGCGTCCTGCAGCGCTTCTGCGCCCAGATGGTCAAGGAGCAGCACCCGGGGGTCAAGGTCTCCCGCCTCACCCGCGATGACCAGCTCGGACCCAAGGACTTCAAGAAGTACCGGATCATCGCCAAGCAGGTCCGTGGGGGAGGGCAGGGCAGGGCAGGAGGGGCGGATCTTACATTATGTGAACTACCCGCCCGCGTAGGGCGCCACATGTTCAGGGGCCAGGTTCCACGCATGCGCATTTGGTGTGGCGGGAGCAGGCCAGAGCCGCCCGCGTGCGTGGAACCATTCACGAGGCTGGAGACTGAAGAGGAGGGTCATGTAGCCGGAGGCTCCACCTGCCAAATGCTCCTCCTCTTCCACCTCAAATAAGGCAACTCGCACCGCGTCTCCGGCCTGCTTGCACCGCACCAAATGCGCATGCGCGGAACTTCCACGGTTCCTCCAAACATGAGTGCGTGCACACACCCCTCCTCTTGCACGCGCCCCTGACACGCACTGTGTCCAGGACTACGGCCGGGAAGAGGAGAGCCGGACGGGGCTTCCCTGGGGCCCCAGGCAGCCCTTCCTGCCCACCTTCTTTGGCAGTGCCACCAGGAGCCCCCCGGAAGAGAGGATGCGCTGGGAGGAAGAAGGTCGGTGGGATCCGGGTAAACCTCTGGCAGGAGGGGTCGTGTCATGCCTGCTGGGGAGGCAGGAGCGGGCTAGGCTGGATGGCCCTTGGGGCCCCTCCCAACTCTAGAAGTCTAGCAACAACAGTAATAAGAATAATGTACAATAATATATTAATTCCGAATATATTAATAATAATAATTCCTTCTCGGCATTAGGGGGTTGGACTGGATGGCCCTTGCAACCCCTTCCAACTCTAGGAGTCTAATAATAACAATAATGATAGCAATAATATCAATAACAATAATAATGTATAATAATATATTAATTCCTACTTGGAAAGGGGGCTGGACTAGATGTCCCTTGGGGGTCCCTCCCAACTCTATAAGTCTAGCAACAACAACAATAAGAATTATGTACAATAGTATATTAATTCCGGTTAGGGAGGAGCACCAAAATACTGTTCGCTTACCATTTAAAATTACCTTCGTCCAGCTCTGAGGGCAGGGCAGGGACCCCCTGTTGTCATCCAGTCCAACCCCCTTTTGCCTGTCATAGTGGGAAAGTACCATCCAAGCACCTCCCACAGATGGCCACCCAGCCTCTGCAGCATCATCATAATGGCAATAAGAGATTTAAAGAATCCTAGGGTTGGAAGGGGCTCCCAAAGGCCACCCAGTCGCCCCATGGGAGGATCAGAGAGGTAGAAAGGGCCCCCTAAGGCCATGCAGCCCAACCCCCTTCTGCCACAAAGGAAAAGCACAATCCAACCCCCCCCGAAGGCCACCCAGCTTCTGCATCCTCACAATAACAATAACAGATTTAAAGAATCCTAGGGTTTGAAAGGGACCTTCACCCAGTCACCCCATCCATACAGGGAGGGAGGAACCTGGGAGTCGAAGGGATGGAAAAGACCTTCAAAGGAAGGCCACCCAGTCGCCCCACCAGAGAATCCTAGAGTTGGAAGGGGCTCCCAAAGGCCATGAAGCCAGCCCAGTTGTGCAGGGAGGAAGAAAGCATGGAGTCCCAAGAGGTAGAAGGGATCCCCAAAGTGCACCCAGTCACCCCATGAGAGGATCCTAGGGTTAGATGGGGCCCTCAGGGGACATCCACTCCAACCCGCTTCTGCCTATCATAATGGAAAAGCACAATCCAAGCACTTCCCACAGATGGCCATCCAGTCTCCACATAATCACAACAAAGAATTCTAGGCTTGAAAGGCACCCCAAAGGTCACCCAGTCACCCCATCAGAGAATCCTAGCATTGGAAAGGGCCCCCAAAAGACATCCAGTCCAACCCTCTTCTTCCTGCCATAATGGAAAAGCACAACCAAAGCTCTCCTGACAGATGGCAATCCCGCCTCTGCACAACAGCAACATCCAAATAATCCTGTGGTCGGAAGGGACCAACAGAGGACATCCAGCTGGCCCATCCAGCCAGCTAGAGTTGGAAGGGGTTCCCAAGGACATTCACTCTCCCCATCCATGCCAGGAGGAAAGAAGCAGGGAGGCCAAGAGGTGGAAGGGACCCCAGAGTCCATCCAGCCTAACCCCCTTCTGCCACAAAGGAAAAGCACAATCAAAGGCCCCCACCCATCCAGCCTCTGCACCCTCATAATAACAACAACAATAGATTTATAGAATCCTAGGTTTGAAAGGACTCCCCCCCGCAAAAAAAAAGAAAAGAAAAAGAAAAGCCACCCAGTCACCCCATCCATATGGGGAGAAAGGAAGCAGGGAATCCGAGAGGTGGAAGGGGCTCCCAAAGGCCACCCAGCACCCTCATCAGAGAGTCCTAGGGTTGGAAGCCCCCCCCCCCCCTGCAAAGACCACCCAGTCTCTCCATCAGAGGATCCTAAGGTTAGATGGGACCCCCAGGGGACATCCACTCCAACCCGCTTTGGCTTGTCATAAGGGGAAAGCACAATCCAAGCATCCCACACAGTTGGCCACCCAGTCCCTGCATAATCATAATAACAATAATAGATCCAAAGAATCCTAGCATTGAAGGGAACCCCCCCCCAAAGGACCTCCAGCCTTCCCATCTGTGTGGGAAGGAAGCAAGCAAGCAGGGAGTCCAAAAGGTGGAAGGGACCCCATCGGGGAATTTTAGAGCTGGAAGGGACCCCCAAGGCCATCCAGTTGCCCCACCAGAGACTCTTAGAATGGGAAGAGACCCCTAAGGACAGTCACTCTCCCCATCCCTGCTGAGAGGAAGGAAGCAGGGAGTCCAAGGGGTAGAAGGGACCCCAAAGTCCATCCGGTCAACCCCCCTTCTGCCAGGAAGGAAAAGCCCAACCAAAGCCCTCCAGACAAATGACCATTCAGCCCCTGCACATCATAACTACAATAATAGATCCAAAGAACCCTCGGGCTGGAACCCCCTTCTTCCTGCCATGTAGGAAAAGCACAATCAAGGCACCCCGACAGATGGCCATCCAGCCTCTTTTATAAAGAAAGATTCCACTGGACTATGAGGCAGGGAGTTCCCATGTTGATCAGCTTTCGTTACAGTTAGGAAATTCTTCCTCGTGTTGAATGGAATCTCCTTTCCTCCATTTGGCTCCATTGAAGCCTCGTCAGTTTCCAGGAAATAAGGCCTGCTCACTCTTCCTTATGACGGAGGGCAGGAAGAATGCCAGCCCATTTCAGGCTGGTTACGGTCTATGGCATCACGCCATCCAGAGATGCCAGGAAGCCGTGTCAGATTTCATGACATCACGGTTTTGGGAAAGGGGGGGGGGGCATTTGCAGGAACGGCCCTGGTTCCTCAGCCAGCCCTTCCCAGAGGCGGCTGTGTTGGCCCTTTCGGGGGAAGGGTGGCAACCGAAACGCTTAGGAATTAGCCTTCCTGTAGCAAAGGAGCAGACGAAGCCTGCCTCTGTTTCCCTGAGTCCAAATGGCTTTGCCTTGGCACCTGCATAGCAAGCCTCCATCCTCAGTCGCTAATGAAAAGATTAGGTGCGCTTTTCGTTCTAAGGAGGGTGAGTAAAGATGCCTGGAGACAGGCATGTAGCCAGGGGGGGGGGCTAAGGGGGCTTCAGCCCCCCCCCCCCGAAATTCTCAGGGTGGTCCGCGAGAAGGCCTTACTGGTCCATTATTTAAACTGTTATGTTTATTCATATCATGATCTGATCACCATGCTCATTATATCCCACATTAATGGGGTTATTGGGATAACAATACAAAAGGTTTGCTAGGGTAGACCCTCTTCCACCCAGTCTCAGCCCCCCGAATCAAAATCCTGGCTACGGCCCTGCCTGGAGATGAAGAGAGGCTCGGAGAGAGACGGGAAGGAAGAGCCCCAAGTGAGATGGGCTTGGGAGGACCAAAGGCCCCCAGGAAGGACGGGCCCTGGGCCTATTGCCTGGCCTGCTGCATGGCCTCCAGCTCTTTGGGATGGAGTCCTTCCTGGGGGCCTTTGGTCCTCTCAAGCCCACCTCACTCAGGGCTCTTCCCTCCCAGAAGCCCCCAATCATTGCCAGCTTGTTCAATGGTCAGGGATTCTGGAGCTGAAGGCCCAAATAGCTGGAGGGGGGGGGGCAGCAGGTGGAGGAGGCCTGGCCTGCAAGGTCTGCCTGGCCACACATTGCGAAGAAGCATGCCAGCAGAGGGAGGAGTCGGAGGAGAGGAGTCAAGAACGAAAGGCAAAGGCCACAAGCCCAGCAGGTGCCAGGATTTCCCTGACAGTGGGTAGTCCCTGTTATGCCTGGGGGGAGGGGCTTCCCTGGGCAAGCAAGGCGGGCGGGGCGAGGGTCTTGCTGGGTGGCTGACCCACTCTCCTTGGTCCTCATACTCTCCTCTTCCTCTCCTCCACCCCTTTTCCGCCTCCCCTCCTCCGCTTCCTCCTTTTCCTCTTCTTCCTCTACTCCTCTTTCTCTTCATCTTCCTATTCCTTCTCTTCTTCCTCTTCGCCTTCCTCCTACTCTCCCCAACCCTCCTCCTCTCCCCTCCTTCTTCCTCTGCCTCCTCCTCCCCTCCTTCACCTTCTCTTCCTCTCCTCCACTTCTTCCTTTTTCTCTTCGTACTCTTCCTCTTCCTCCTCCTTTTCCTCTGCCTCATCCTCCCCTCCTTCACCTTCTCTTCCACTCCTCCTCCTCCACTTCCTCCTCCTCTTCTTCCTCTTTCTTCCCTCCTCCCCTCCCTTTTTCTCTTCGTACTCCTCTTCTTCCTCTTCCTCCTCCTCCCCTTCCTCTTCTCCACCCTCCCCACCCTGCAGGGCATCTTCCTGATCCGCTTCGAGGCGCAGGAGCTGCTGGGGCGGCTGGAGGCGGTGGAGGCGGCGCTAGCGGCGGCAGCGGGTGGCCTGGCTTCGGCCCCAGAGCTGCTGTCGGAGAGCGAGGTGCCGGCGGTGGTGCTGTCGGAGCGCTTCCGGCGCGAGGTGCTTCCGGGCCAGACCATCATCCAGGACTGGCAGCCCTTCAAGGCCTGCGAGAGCAACCTGGCGCTGCTGCGGCAGAAGGAGCTGCGCTGGCTGGTCGACCGCCGCGACCACCCCTCGGTAGCCTCACTTAGCACACGCCCCTTCGCCGTCCCGCTGGGCGATGGGGCCGGAGGGTGTCTCTACCTCAACGTGGACGCCTTCGGCCGCGGGGCTGCGCCCGCGCTCCTACAGAGCCAGCTGCTGCGCCACCTCCGCCTCCAGCTGCCGGCCCTGGGCGTGCGCAATGTGGCCTGCCAGGTCTTCCTCCCGCCCGAGCGCTGGCGCGACATGGCCAACTTCTGCCACGCCGCCCTCGGCCTCGAGCCCGCCAAGGCCTACTCCGAGCAGCTCCTCCTCGAGGAGGACCTCGTCTGAGGGCGGTGGCGGCCCCGGCACCACCCCCGCCCCCTCCCCTGTCCCAAATGCTTCCGCACTTTCAGAGCCCGGAGAAGAGAGAGAGAGAGACAGAGGAGAAGAGGGGTCTCCAAGGCCTCGGCCCCCCGCCCCTCCTTCCCCTGCAGACCCCTCCCTAGAGTTGGAAGGGACTCCCAAAGGCCATTCAGAAGAAGAAGGTGGCCCTGGGAGCCCCCTCCCCATCCCTATTCCCGATGCTTCTGCACTTTCAGAGCCTGGAGAGGGGTTTCAGGGCCTTGGGACCCCCAGAGAGGTTTCTCCCCTCCCCCCAAGAACACCCTCAGGCCTCGGTTGCAAAGCCCTCCCTGCAGACCCCTCCCTAGAGCTGGATGGGACCCCCAAAGGTGATCCAGAGAGGAGGACCTCCTTTTGGGTGGGTGGGGGGGGGAATGCCTCTATCCCCATCCCCATGCTTCTGCACTTTCAGAGTCTGGAGAGGACAGGAGGGGTCCCCAAGGAACCCAGGACCCCCCCCTCCAGCGAATCCCCTCCCTCTGCATCCCATGCCCCTCCCCACCCCCAGGAACACCCACAGGCCTTGGAGCAAAGCGAAGCCCCTTCCTTCCTTCCCTCCCTTGCAGACCCCTCCCATGAGTTGTAAGGGACCCCCAAAGACTATGCAGTCCAACGGAGAACCCCGCTCTCCCTCCCTGGGACCCCCCTATCTCCTCGACGCTTCCGCACTTTCCCTTCCTTCCTTCTCCGGTTCAGCGCCGGCTGGTCCGAAGCGTCTCCGGCCAAGGCCCTGGGTCCCCCGTCCATAAAGGAAGCCCCACCCCCTCCACCCCAGGCTCCTCCCACTCCCACGGGGACATCATCCTCCGGCCTGGGAGCAAAGCGAAGCCCCTCCCCCTGCAGACCTTTCCTTAGAGTTGGAAGGGCCTCCCAAAGGCCATCCAGCCCAACCCCTTTCTGCAAACAGGAAACCGCGGAGTTACCGTACTCCCCCCCCCTTGACTGTGGTCGGTTGGCTTGGCAACCGCAGAGGGCACCTAGCAACCGGGCGCCTAGCAACGGGACTGACGCAGGGGGCGGCGCCTGGAGACGGATGACGCGGCGGAGGAGCCCCGGCATTTAAAGGAGGGAGGGAGGGGAAGGGGCCCCAAGGTCGGCCTGACCCCTCGCCTCTCTCTGCTGGGATGGAATTGAAGATTGGGGGGGTCTCAGAAGCCCCTCCCTCTCCCCTCCCCCCGGGTCTCTCCCCCTATTCCCCGTAGTGCTGCTTTCAGACTCACTAATAATGTGCAATATTAGAATCTTGTAAATGGAGATATATTTATAAATAGGGGGGGTGGGTGGGTGGGGGCGGGGTGGGGGGCGCCCCTTGGGTCCTCCGAGCAACCTGGGCCCGGGGTTCCCTCTTGGGAGAGAGAGAGAGGCCGGATAGAAGAGAAATCACGACAGACAGACAGACAGACAGAAGTAAATCAATAAGAGCATCCATCCATCAACCAATAAACCTGCGGATCCGCCTTCCGCGCCCTTGCCTGTGCCTGCCTGTCTCTCTTCCCCCATCGCCCCTTCCCAGCCCCTATCGCCATGGAAAGGCCGGAAGGAGACCCTCCCTCCAAAACAGGTGGGGAGGGGGGAGGGGCCAATGGAGACGTCACTCAGAGAACGCATTTGGGACCATTCTCTGCTTTGCTTCCCCAGAAAGGCTGCCTGAAAAGGGGGGGGGAGGAAGAGTGGCTCTGCTAACACCCGGGTATTGGGAATTGTGGGAAGTGAAGTCCAAAACACTTGGGAGGGCCGAGGTTTCCCCCTGAACAACAACAACGGATCCAAATCATCCTAGGTTGGAAGAGACCCTCAAAGGCCATCCAGTGCGACCCCCTTCTTCCTTTCTGCCATAAAGGAACATCACCGCCCACCGCCTGTGCCTCCAACCCCCGTAATCCCTAACCGACTTGCTCAAGGGCTAGGGATTCTGGGAGCTGAAGTCCAAAATACCTGCAAGACCTCAGGTTGAAGAGGCCTGAACTGGACAAAGAGGCGGGAGGGAGGTGCCTTTGGCCAAAGTACGGCAGAACCTATTGTGGAGCCTCCTTCTTTGGAGGCTTTTGACCAGAGGCTGGGCGGCCATCTGTCGGGGGTGCTTTGAAGGCGATTCTCCTGCTTCTTGGTAGGGGTTGAGACTGGGTAGCCCACCAGGTCTCTTCCAGCTCTAGGATTCTATGACTCTATGATCTGAGCAATCTCCTTGGAGGGCTTTTCGTGATGGGAGCGAAGCCTCTTTTCAACAGCAAGCTCTGGGGGCCAGGAGGTGGACCCCAAAGGGGAAACTGAGGCAGAAGGAGCAAGCCAGGCACCCACCACACTCACAGAAGGACAAAGGATTGCAACAGGCAAGGTCTTGGGTGCCTGTAAATCAAATGGGCAGAGGTTTTGGAAACGAATGAGATGAGCTCGAGGCCCTCGCGCAGGAAGCGGACGTGAGTTTAGAGACCTGACAGAGACTCGGTGGAATGACCTCCATGACCCCACGCCAGTGATGGGACTGGGTTGAAATAAACAACGGGGGACATAGAAACAACATTGCAGTAGAAGTTCAAGACAGACCACCAAACCCAGAGAAGGTGTGGGGCCGGGGTGTGTGTGTGTTATGTTTTTCCAGACAAATCTCAGAAATCTCGAAGAAGCAAAAACTGGTAGGTTGGGGGGGGGGGGGAGTCAATTATCCTGCTATCACCTCTTTCAAAAGTTGGGGGAAAGAACATCGGGATCAGCAAACCTGGACTAGATAGTGACCACGAGGAGGGGTTGGTCCCTGGAATCAAAGTAGAGAATGCAGTAGTGGGCATTTCTGCATTGACTAAAGCAGTCTTTGAAAACAGCACAATGAGCACCATGCCTGGGTGGGCGCACCTATGCATCTGTGCAGTCTGGCTCTGCTTTAACTGCCATGGCTGAATGCTATGCAGCCCTGGGAGCATGCCCAGATTACCCATAAGGCCAGCAAGGCCATGGCCTAGGGGCGCAAGCCGGGGGGGGGGCGCAGATCATGGACCAAAAACAAAACCTGGTCTGCACCCCTTCCCCCCCTTCTCATGCCCCTCCTCGCTCCTTCTCCAGGCAAAGTCTCTGCTTCGTCCCCTCCATCTCTCTCTGTCTCTGTGCTGTCTCTCTCTCGCTCTCTCTCTCGCTCTTTCTCTCTTGCTCTCTCTTGCGCGCGCTCTCTCTTGCACACGGTCTCTCGCTCTCTCTCACGCACTCTCGTTTGCGCTCTCTCTTGCACACACTCTCTCACTCTTTCTCATGCTCTCTCTGTCTCGCGCTCTCTCGCTTGCTCTCTCGCGCGGTCTCTTGCTATCTCGCACTCTTTCTCTTGCACACGCTCTCTCTCGCTCTCTTTCTCGCGCTCTCTCACTCGCTTGCGCTCTCTCTCTCGTTCGCACTCTCTCTTGCGCGCGTTCTCTCTCTCGCACACTCTCTCTCATGCTCTCTCTCACTCTCTCATGTGCTCTCTTTCTCGCGTTCTCTCTTGTTCCCGCTCTCTCTCTCTCTGTCTCACTTGCTCTCTCTCGCTCTCTCTCTCTTGCACACACACTCTCGCTCGCTCTCTCACGCTCTCTCTGTCTCGCACGCTCTCTCGCTCTCTTTCTTGCACTCTCTCTCACATGCTCTCTCTCTCGTGCTCTCTCTCTTGTTCGCTCTCTCTCGCACACTCTCTGCCACGCGCGCTCTCTCTCTCTGCCTCACTTGCTCGCTCTCTTGCTCTCTCCCTTGCCCTCTCTCTCCCGTGAACGCCTTTGGAGCGAGTTTGCACCCACTGTGCTCTCCCCAAGCCTCCCGACTCCCGAGGAGACCTTCAGAGCACAGCGGAGCTTTCCAGCCGGTGGGAATGGGGACCTTGCAGGCGGCGGGAGGTTGGCTTAAAGGGAGCGTAATTCCAAAGTGTGGCCTAGGGTGCAAAAAAGTGTTAATCCGGGCCTGCCTGGGAGTGGTAGTTTATGGTGGCACCAGCTCTTTTGGTCAAGAAGGCTAAAGACCTTATCAAACCATAGCTCCCATCATTCCATAGCATTGAGCCATGACAGTTAAAGTGATGCCAAACTGCATTAATTGTACAGTGTGGACGTGGCCTTTATCATTCACCAGCACAACATCTTTGGCTGGCTATCAATGCAAGGACCACGTGCTGCTCGACATCATGGCCAAAGAAGCACCAGGCCAAGCAGGCACCTTGATTCATAGAATCCTAGACTTGGAAGAGACCTTGTAGGCCACCATCCAGTCCAACCCCATTCTGCCAAGAAGCAGGAAAATCACATTCAAAGCATCCCTGACAGATGGCCATCCAGCCTCTGTTTCCAAGCCTCCAAAGGAGGAGCCTCCCCCACACTCTGAGGCAGAGAGTTCTACTGTTGAACAGCTCTCTCTCACACACAGTCAGGAAGTTCTTCCTCGTGTTCAGGTGGAATCTCTTTTCTTTCCTGTTGTTTGAAGCCATGGCTCCATGGCCTCCTAGCCTCCAGGACAGCAAAACACAAGCTTGCTCCCTCCTCCCTATGACATATTCTGATGGAAAAATAATATATTTGGCACAACTGAAGATCGTTCCAACAGCAGTTGATGCCGGCCTGTTAATGCCTCTTTAAAAGTGCACAGCATGGAGCTTCAGATTGCCTTGGATCCTCGTGTTTAGAGGGAGACTGGGCTGTTGGCCCCATCTGGGTAGAGCCCCCTCAATTGTGTTCGGTAACAGGCTGAGTAGAGAATGCCTGGGCTTGAGCAAAGATTAGAGCAACACAATGTACACACCCTCCCTCCTCCCTTTATTTATTTATTTATTTATTGAGGCTTCTACGCCGCCGACTCCCGGGGGCTCGTGGCGGCTCACAAGAGCCAGTGGCACAACACCAAAGGGTTAAAACATAAAAGCAGTTAAGAACACAGTTAAGAACATTAACAATAACAAATTAAAAACAATAGAGCAGCAGCAGATATAGCAGCCCAATGAATATACACACGGGCCTACTCACCGAAGGCCTGCCTAAACAGATGGGTTTTGCAAGCCCGTCTGAACGGGAGTAGGTCCCTCAAGGCTCTGGCTTCGGCCGGGAGGGCGTTCCATAGCGTAGGGGCTTTAAAAGGCATACATGCAAAGGACTAGTCCAGACACAGGGTTAAAGTCAAAACAGTTTTACTTACAGACAAAGCTTGCATGATGTGAGATATCATGCAGGTAACAAACAGTTGTCTAATTCACTGAGTCTTGGGTTAGCATATGCATCAAACAAGTCACACGACTTAGATATAAAAATTATCTATTTCATATTCATGCAATACACAGTCATGGGATATACAGATGTGTCATATGTACTCGGGTTCGTCATACACAAGGTTTGCGAAGGGAAGGCGCAAACCTTTATGGTCACCTTACTGCCTTAGTAAGGTTAAGCCTGAACGCTTCGCTGAATGATATTTGGACCACGGAAACACCATTTATGGCCTTGAGAAAGCCCCGCCCGGGGGCAAAACGGGGGAGTGGCCCCGAAAAGTTTGGCATCGCCAGCCCGTCGGCCAACTTTTGAACTTATTATTTGGAGCATATTTCTGCCTCCTCTGTCCTTGTATCACCAGCTGTTTGGACTTCACGGCTCATGGGAGCCTGCACATTTGATCCCTCGGACTGTCTCTATATTTACTTTGGGGAGTTGCGCTTTTGATATATTCTATAGTAATTGAGACATTGTATTTGTTGCGCCTTCCCTTCGCAAACCTTGTGTATGACGAACCCGAGTACATATGACACATCTGTATATCCCATGACTGTGTATTGCATGAATATGAAATAGATAATTTTTATATCTAAGTCGTGTGACTTGTTCGGTAACAAACAGTTGGTCAGGCCTCAAGATGGTGAGCAGGCCCCTCTCTTCACAAAGAGTCACGTCAGGAGCAAAATGGAGAGGAGGGCAAAAAGAGCCAAAAAGGAAAGAGAAAGAACAAAGGGGCACATCCCTTTATATAGCCTTGCAAACATGTGCTCAGGTAGCCTACGTGACTTAGAACAATAGTGGTCAATTCAATCGTTTACATTCATATTCAAATTAGATGCAATTGTTGGGAATTCAGAGCTGTTGGGCTCAAAGTAACCCTCCTTGGAGGTGATTCCACCAAAAATATAGCAGAGTGCAGAATGCAAGATTCATAAGCAACAGAAACTGACATGCAGTGAGCCAGGATTGAGTCCCATTTAAGAGGATTGAACAGGATTGCAGATCCACAAGTCACAGGATCAAAACAAAAGTATTTATTGTAAATAGAGAAATCCAATCAGGGTAGGGAAGGTTACTTGGAGCTAACTAGCTTTGCTAAGCTACCCACTAAGGGAAAAAGAAAAAGGAAAAACAATGAAAGTTACTAACTATTACATCTTGCCTCAGACAAATGCAAGATGCCTCCTTTCTCTCTTGAAGCAGAAGTAGAGCTAGCAGCCGCATGGCTCAGCCTAAACAAAAGAGGATGAAAGGACTTGCAAACAGGAAATTACCTTTCTAAAGGTTTACATTCATGGCAGTCAAAGGGGTGGAGTTTGGCATGCAGGGTGAATGCAAACAACCCCCCTTCTAAACCCCTTCTTGAGGTAAACTGCTGAAGGCAAAGGGAAGGAGTCCCTCACTCTAACCTATCTAGGCTAACTTCTCCTCATTGAGGACTGGAGACTTGTGCAGTCAGGGATGAAACCCAACACCAATACACCTTGGAACCTTTACAGTATGGTGCAAACAGGAAGTAAATGTGTGATAGATTGCTAATTCCAACATATTCCCCTCACATCTAGATTCCTGGCCCTCATCCTGTCTCCTTGCCACCTTCTCTTCTGCAGGCGCCACATGCCCAACTCTTTCAGCCGCTCTTCATAGGGTTTATCCTCCAGACCCTTGATACTTTGAGTCTCCCTCTTCCCCTGGAGACATTCCAGCTTACATTCAACCTCTCCCTTCAATTGTGCTGCCCAAAACTGGACATAAGAACATAAGAAGAGCCATGCTGAATCGGGCCTCAGCCCATCTAGTCCAGCATTCTGTGTCACAGAGTGGCCCACCAGTTGTACACAGGGATCTCTAGCAGAAAGGAGGGCAAAACCCTCACCTGCTCCCAACCCCCCACAACCAGTACCTGGGGAAATCTTGCCTGCCTCCATCAACACAGAGGTGGCACTTGGATGTCCATTTCAGTAGCTACTGATTCCCTTGGTCTCCATGAATCTGTCTAATCCTGCCTTGAAGCTGTCCAGGCTGACCGCTGTCACAACCTCCTCTGGAAGTGAGTTCCATAACCCAATGGCCCTCTGGGTGAAGAAATATTTCCCTTTATTAGTCCTAACTTTCCTGCCTTGGAGCTTCAGGGAGTGCCCCCTAGTCCTAGTGTTGGGTGACAGAGAAAATAGTTTTTCTTTATTCACCTTTTCTATCCCATGCATGATTTTATACACTTCGATCAAGTCACCTCTTAGACGCCGTCTTTCAAGGCTGGACACAAGACGATTCCAGGTAACGTGGTCTGACCAAGGCAGAATGGAAGAGAGCACGGGGAGCAGGACTTCCCTGCATCTAGGCACCAGGCTCCTCCTGATGCAGGCCAACATCCCATTGCCTTCTTTAGCTGCCGCATGACATTCCTGGCTCCTCTTCCCCTTCCTCCCTCCCCACGAGGAGGACTCCAAGGTCTTTTCCACACCTCTTGCCTCAAGCCAGGCCTCATCGTGCCCGTGATGTATATTTGCATTTCATTTTGGTTTTTTTGCCTGAGTGGAGTCTCTTGCGTGTGTTCCTGTTGGACTTCATTCATCCTGAGTGTTAGGAAAGCAGGAAAACCCATGGCTAGAGATGTTGGAGGGAAAAGACACCCGTCATGAGTGGGATTTCATTCAAAGGAACTGCTGAAACCACAGTCATCCACAATGACACGAAGGGAGTAAATTTGGAAACATCTGAAAAAGTCACTCTGCGGCTGCACAATCATCTCTGGCAGGAAGCGGGGAGAAAGCGCCCGACTCAAGGATGAATCACCCAGGAGGGAGGCAGATGTGGAGCCGAAGCGTAAAGGAATCATGTATGGATGCTACATCTCAAAGAGACCTGTTGGGTTGGCTGAGACCAGTTCTGCGTGCAAGGAGCACGGACCCCCACCCAATAATCATAATTGTATTTCTTACCTGCCGCTCTCTCTTTCCTCGTGGCTCGAGGCAGGTTGCAGAATAATTAAAACACATAGACATTGCCAAAATACCAAAAGTACATGTATTAAAATGTCTTTCTATATCTCTCGGCATTACTTTGCGAATGAAGATTCTTAGGAAGGACTCCTCCCACGCTTTTTACAAAGGCCAATCTGAGATAGGCAAGTTCGGTGACAGAAAGCACAGCAGGAAGTCTCCTTGGGTGATGTTGTTTCCAAGTTGCGGTTCTTTCTGCGTAGTCATTTCTCTTCGAGACCCATTCGGCGTGTCTTCTCGAAAGAGGCTGCAGCATTGTGGATAGTGTGTCTCCATGCCTCCCGATGTGAGGCCAGGGTGGACCATTGTTGGTGATCAATCTGGCCAAGCCTGAGATGTTGTTTCAGGGAGTCCTTATATCTCTTTTTGGGGGCGCCTCTCTTGCGCTGACCCATGGCGAGTTCACTGTAGAGTAGTATCTTTGGGAGGTGCTGGTCCTCCATCCTAGACATGCCATGCCCAGCACAGCTGTGTTCTCAATAGCATGGCCTCAATGCTGGTGACCCCTGCTTGCTCAAGGACAGCAACATTCGTCACATAGTCAGTCCAGTGTATATTTAGGATTGTGCGAAGACAGTGCTGATGAAAGCATTCGAGGAGTCGTATGTGTTGGCGATAGGTGACCCATGTTTCAGACCCATAGAGGAGAACAGACAGTATGATCACTCTGTACACACTGATTTTGGTGCTTTGCCTCAGGTGCTTGTTGCTCCAGACTCTTTTGTGAAATGCACTCTATGCCTTTGCTAATCTGTGATCGATCTCTTTATCAATCTTGGCGTCTGAAGAGATGATGCTTCCCAGGGAGGTGAACTGCTGGACAGACTTAAGCACAGATGTGCCTATGCTGACATGGGGATGATGGTGTTCTTCCTGTGGTGCAGGCTGGTAGAGGACTTCCATTTTCTTCAGGCTGACTTCCAGCCCAAACAGCTCTGCAGCTGATGCAAAGCAGGATGTGAGGCGCTGCAGGGCTGCTTCTGATTGGGCAACAAGGATTTCTATATAATAAACATTAAAATACACAAAACAGAGATTAAATCAAGGACACAAATTTAAAATTCTTTTTTAATGACCGTCTGTTAAGAACTGTGGGAATTGCAGTCCAAAACACCTGGGAGGCCAAAGTTTGCCCATGCCTATTAAAGACTGTCTGGGTTTGGCCTGCCAGAAGAATCCAAGAATCCTAGAAGAATGGGAAGAGACCTGGAGGGCCATCATCCAGTCCAGCCCCATTCTGCCAAGAAGCAGGAAAACTGCATTCAAAGCACCCCCGACCGATGACCATCCAGCCTCTGCTTCAAAGCCTCAATTGTGCTGCCTAGAATTGGACACAGGGTGATTCCAGGTAGAGAGGTCTGACCCAAGCAGAAGAGAAGAGAAGAGAAGGGGAGCAAGGCTTCCCTGGATCTAGGCACTAGGCTCCTCTTCAGGGGTGGGCAATTATTTTTTCAAAGGGGCCACACAAGAGCCAAAAAATATTATGGAGGGCCGCACCTAAAGGAGGAAATACATTCTAATCTACATAATTTATTTATTTATTTACTATATTTACTATATATTACACATCATTAATATTAACATATTAATATATCAAGAAATATTCATATATTATTAGTATTAATATCATAATTATTATATTATAGTATATATGTAGACATTATAATATATTGAAATTATAATATAATATAACATATATTATTTATTATGTTATTATATTATTATAAAATTATTATAAAATAATAATAAAAACCACTAAAATTAAATTAAATTCAAGAAGACAAGGTGCAAAACCAAGATGGAATGGCCCAATGGACCCAGCCCAGAGGATGGCAATGCGGACCCAGCTGCCGCCGCAACAGAGCAGAGCAGCAGGCGATTGGAGGCTGCAGGCCTCCGCCCGCTCTCGCCCCCAGCCGTTCCCGGGTGATCGCCCTGCTAAGGAGTGCCTGCCATCCCTGGAGGCGACCCAGGCCTGCAGGGGGAGCAGTCGGCGATCTGAGGCGGCTGATCACCCTGGCGACCCGGAAGACTATCAAGTCTTCCGGGTTGCCAGGGAGATCAGCCCCCGCAGTTTGCCGACTGCTCCCCCTGCAGGCCCGATCTGCTGCTCCTTTGGCCTGTCTGCCGACACAGGCCCCATAGAGCCCACGATGGGATAGCGGCAGCGGGACCCCTTCCTCTTGGCCCCGTCCTTGACGCTCTTCTCCCCGGGCTGGACAGAATGAGCTGCCGGGCTGCATCCGGCCCGCGGGCCGCAGGTGGCCCACCCCTGCTCCTCTTGCTGCAGGCCCCTCCCAAGAGGAGGTCTTTCCACGTTGAAGGGCTGGGGTGTTTTAACATTGCTGTGGGAGCTCTTCTTCCCAGAGAGGGAGGTCATGGCCAACCGGATTCCGGCCTCTTTTGTTGACCAGGCCTGGAAACGGTTTGTCCACTCAGAAGAAGCGGCCGAAATGGCCTCTTTTGGGGACTGGAGGGTGGGAGGGGGGGTGCTGGGCAACAGCGGTGGGCAAGAAGGGCGACAGGAGGAGGCGCGCATGCGCAGACGCACAATGGGAAGACTCGAAAGCCCCCTCCCCACCGGAAGCAGGGAAAGGGTGGGAGGGAGAGGCGCCGGGCCCGAGGCGGCCGCTGGGTGGCGCCAGTGCTCCGGGAGCCCCCGCCCCCTCCTTTCAAGGAAGGCAGGCAACAACGCCCCCCCCCCCCCCATTCTCCTTTTTCATCTCCTTTTTTATGAATGGAGACGGAAACTCTCTCTGCCCCTCGTGCCTCTTTCCACGCAGAGATTTATGAATGGGGTTTCTGCCAAAAAGGGAGTCCAGGAGAGAGGAAGAGGAAGAGAGAGGGGAAGGCGCTGGGATGGGATCCCCCCCCCCCATTCAGGGGTTACTTCTAGCCCCGAGGGAGGGGGCCATGGCGCCTCTTCCACGGGGGTCTCTCGCCCACCCCACCCCCACTCCCAACAGCGTTGGACGAGGCCTGGTAGCTGGAGGCGCCCTATTGTTCACCCTCCCGTGTTATGCGGACGAACCCAGAGGGTGATTCTCCCCAGTGCTCCCCCCTGGAAAGAAGGGGGGGCGGAGGGCCGCCCTCCTGGGCCCAGTGGCCCCACTCCCTCGGCAGCCTCACTCACGACTTCGATGAAGGGGCAGGAGGCAGGACCGTCCAGTTTGCAGGTGGGGCCAGAGTGGGAGGGAGAGCCAAGGCTCCAGGGGACAGGAGCAGAATGAGTCAAAGGGATCTCAACAGACGAGAGAGAGGGTGAAGGGCCGAAACTCACACGAGGAAGTCCAACAGGGACACATGGGCAGGAAACATGAAATGCCAAGAGACAGAAGGGGGGGAGGCCTGGAACAGACCCCCGGGGTCCTCCTGGACAGAAAGGCAAACATGAACCCACAATGAGATGCGGGGGCAAAAAGGCCAATGGGAATTTGGCCTGCGCCAATAGGAGCCCAGTGCCTAGGTCCAGGGCAGTCCTGCCCCCCATGCTCTCTTCTGCCCTGGGATCACCTCATGTCCAGTTCTGGGCACCACAACTGAAGAGAGATGACTCTCAGCTGGGATGTGTCCAGAGGAAGAGGGCGACTCAAAGGATCCAGGGTCGGGAGAACAAGCCCCATGAGGAGCGGCTCAAAGAGCTGGGCATGTTTAGCCGGAAGAAGAGAAGGCTGAGAGGAGGCATGATGAGGGCCATGGATAAATATGTGAGTGGAAGTCCTGGGGAGGAGGGGGCAAGCTTCCTTTCTGCTGCCCTGGAGAGAAACTAGGACGCAAATGGCTTCAAACTACAAAAAGGAAATTCCACCTGAACATTAGGAAGAACTTCCTGACTGTGAGAGCTGTTCAACAGTGGAACTCTCTGACCGGAGAGCGGTGGGGTCTCCTTCTTTGGAAGCTTTTAAACAGAGGCTGGATGGCCATCTCTCGGGGTGCTTTGAATGCAATTTTCCTGCTTCTTGGTAGAATGGGGTTGGGCTGGAGGGTGGCCCACCAGGTCTCTTCCAACCCTAGGATCCTAGTGGTCTTCCTCGCAGGGCTGTTGGGAAAAGGAAGGAAATAAGCAAGGAAATAAGCAAGGAAGGAAGGAAAGGAGGGAGGGAGGAAGGGAAGAAGCCCGGCTTCCCAGTCCGCAACCCTCCCCTCATGAAGTGTGGGGCCGCTGAAGTGTCGGGAGCGTCTCTTTGCACATGCTCAGGGGCAGGCGAGCCCCTACCCCATGACTGCCCCCTCCCCTCTTCGGGACTGTGGGCGGGGCATCCCAGTCCCCTCCCCCTCCGGCTCTGTTGCCCCTCCCCCGCGGCACCACGTGCCTCCGCCGCCGGTCTGGCAGGCCTGGCGCTCCTCCGTGACTCACTCTCTGCAGCGGCGGCCTTTGCGTCACCGGAGCCCACGGGGGAGGGGGGAGGGGGCTGCAGCTGCGGGTGGCCCCCCTTGCCTTCCTCGCACAAGGTCACTAGCGGGGGCGGGGCCACAAAGAAGCCCCCCACCTAGCCATCCCTCCCCCTCTCCCTCCCCGGGACGGATACCGGCGCCCCGCTCCCCCCCCCCTTTCCTTTCCTTCCTGGAGGTTCAGGGAAACACGCGCCGGGCTCCACGCACCAAAATCACCTCCCCCTCACCCCCCAGGAAGGAAGGGAGGGAGGAAGGAAGGAAGGAAGGAAGGAAGGAGGGGGGTCTTGTATCGCTAACTTCTTGGTCAGCCCCCCTTTGCCACTTCACCTCCAGCTCCGGTAGCCCCCCCCCCCCGCCTTAAAAAGACGGAAAGAGGCCACAATGGACCGTGATGCGCCACCTTCGCCCCGACTTGGGCCGGCCAGAGCGAGGCTGCCCCTTCGCGGAAGGAGGAGAGGAGGGAGGGAGGGAGGGGGCGCTGTCCGAGGTGCTGAAGGGAAGCGCCGCCGCTGCTCGTGGAGCCAGTGCTGGGAGCCCAGAAGAGTTCGTTGGGAGAGGCCTCCAAGGCCAAAAGCAGAAAGGCGGGAGCCCCCTCCCCTCGAACCAGGGCAACCCCCCTTTTCCGCCCGCAGGCGACCCCCGACGGCAATGAGGGGGGGGGCACGGAAGGGAGTGCTTCCTCCACCCCCACGCACGCACTGCTGTCCCGTTCCTTTTGCGGGGCGGGAGGGGGCCACTTCGGGGTCTATTTTTGGAGTGCCTATGTGCATGCATATGTGTCTGTATATCTATATCTAGACCTATTTATAATATAATTAAATATAATATATACACACATACATATACAGATAAATCATAACAATTTCAAAAAATATATTCCTAGATTCCCTTGGAGGGGGGGGTGTCTTTGGAGGGAAGGGGAGCTGGAAATGAAGGGGCTTCCAAGGCGGGGAGGGGGTCCAATGCCACGGAAACCGGGAAAGGGAGGGGGTCCGAGCAGCGAGGTGGGCCTTGCTCAAGGATGGGGAGGGGGCTGCAGCTTTGGCGCAGCGTCGCCTCTGCCTGGCTGCCTGCCTGCTTGTCTCCGCGGCACGTGTTGCGCCTCCGGACCCCCGCCGCAGCCCCCCCCCTTTCCTCCACCTCCTTTCGGCCGCGGGCGCGCGCACACCCGCCTCTGCCCAGCTAGAGGGAGGGAGGGGGTGCAGATGGACAGGTGGCAGGGGAGGGGTGTGTGCACGCGTGTGCCTCTCACCTTGACAAGGACACGGACCTTGAGGAGGGGGCGTCTCTCTCTCTCTCTCTCTCTCTCTCTCTCTGCCTGGCTTTTTACCTGGCACAAAGAAGGGAAAGGCCACGCAAGACGGAGACCCCCACCCCATCCAGGCACAGAGTGGCACCACCAACCCCTTCCCCCCAGAACCCCTTTCCCCTCTTTCTACTTCTAAAGGGGAGGGGGCTTGTCTCCTTGGCAAGGTCTCCAGGGCCGGGGTGAAGGCGAGGATAGGGGTCTCCCTCGAGTGGCATGACACCCCCCCCCGCGCGCCCCTTCCCAACAGTCCTCCCTCCCTCCAGGGACTGCAGAGGGGGTTCTGGGGGGCTTTGCGGCTTCTCCCCATGGATCCCCCGGCTGCCCCTCAGGGCTGGGGAAGGGTCTCCCAGAAGTCCCCGCCCCGCCGAGAGAGTCTCTGAAAGAGCCCGAGCCTGCGGCGTTTGCGGCCAAGGGACCCCATGGTTTCCAGGGAGGGGTTTGCCCAGGCACGGGCCAACTTCGGCCCTCCCTCCAGGCGTTTTGGACTTCAGCTCCCACAACTCCTAACAGCCGGCGTGGGAGCCGAAGTCCAAAACACCTGGAGGGAGGGGGAGGGCCGAAGTTTGCTCATGCTTGAGTTTTTGGTCTCCCCCCCCCTCACCGCCATCGCAGCCCTTCTGTGCTCTTCCATGGGGGGGGGGGGGCACGGGACCTTGAAGGTCAAGTGGGGCAGAGACTGCGACGGAAGGAGGAGGAGGAGGGGTCTCACTCCATCCCTCTTCCAGAAGGGGGCGGGGGAGAGGCCCCGCGGAGGCGGAGGGGTCAGAGTTGAGGAGACAAGAGGGGGGGAGAGGGGGGAAGGAAGGCTTGGAAGAGCAGGGGGATCCTTCCATTCACCCTGCCTTCATTCCTTCTTCACTCCCTTCAATGCTCTCCTCCTTCCTTGCTTTCTTTCTTCCTCCCCACCTTCCTTCCTCCTTTCCATCCTAGTTTCTCCCTCCCTCCCTTCTTTACTTCCTCCCCCTCTCTTCTACCTTCCTTTATTCATTCCTTCCTCCTTTCTTCAATCCTCTCCCCCTTTCTTCCTCCCTTCCTCCTTTCCATCCTAGTTCCTACTTTCCTTCTGCCTTCCTTTCCTTCCTAGTTTCTCCCCTCTTCCTTCCTTCCTGCCTCCCTTCCTTCTTCCTTCCTTCCTTCCTTCCTTCTTTCATCCTAGTTCCTACTTTTCTCCCTCCCCCCTTTCCTTCCTTGTTTCTCCCCTCCTCCCTCCCTTTCATTTTTCTTCCTTCCTTCCTCCTTCCTTCCTAGTTTCCCCATCCTCTCTTTATTTCTACCTCCCTTCTTCCCTACCTTCCTTCATCCTTTCCTTCTTTCCATCCTAGTTCCTTCTTTCCTCCCTCCCTCCCTCCTTTCCTTCCTTCCTTCTTCCTTTCCTACATCCTCCCCTCCTCCCTCCCTTTGTTACATCCTTCCTTCCTCCATCCCTCCTTCCTTTCCTGCTTTCCACCCTAGCTCCTAATTTCCTCCCTCCTTTCCTGCTTAGTTTCTCCCCTCCTACCTCCCTTTCTTCCTCCCTCCCCCTTCTTTCCATCCAAGTTCCTACTTCCCTCCTTTCATTCCTTTCTCCCTCCTTTCCTTCCTCCCTCCTTTCCTTCCTAGTTTATCCTCTCCTCCCTCCCTTTCTTCCTTCTTCCTCCCTCCCTCCTTCCCTCCTTTCCATCCTGGTTCCTGCTTTCCTCCCTCCCTCCCTCCCTCCTTTTCTCCTTTCCTTCTTTCCATCCTAGTTCCTACTTTCCTCCCTCCTTTCCTCCCTTCCCGCTTTCCTTCCTAGTTTCTCCCCTCCTCCCTCCCTTTCTTCCTCCCTCCCCCTTCTTTCCATCCAAGTTCCTACTTCCCTCCTTTCATTCCTTTCTCCCTCCTTTCCTTCCTCCCTCCTTTCCTTCCTAGTTTATCCTCTCCTCCCTCCCTTTCTTCCTTCTTCCTTTCTTCCTCCTTCCCTCCTTTCCATCCTGGTTCCTGCTTTCCTCCCTCCCTCCCTCCCTTTCTTCTTTCCTTCTTTCTATCCTAGTTCCTACTTTCCTCCCTCCTTTCCTCCCTTCCCGCTTTCCTTCCTAGTTTCTCCCCTCCTCCCTCCCTTTCTGGCCTCCTTCTTTTCTTTCCTGGTTTCTCCTCTCCTTCCTCCCTCCCTCCCTCCCTTCCTCCTTTCCTTCCTAATTCCTACCTTGCTTCCCCCCTTTCCTATCTTCCTCCTTTCCTTCCTAGTTTCTCCCCTCCTCCCTCCTTTTCTTACCTCCTTCCTCCCTACCTTCTTTCCATCCTAGTTCCTACTTTCTTTCTTTCCTTCCTCCCTCCTTTCCTTTCTAGTTTCTCCCCTCCTCCCTCCCTCCCTCCATCCCTTCTTTCCATCCTAGTTCCTGCTTTCCTCCCTCCTCCCCTTCTTTTCTTCCTCCTTCCTCCATCCCTTTCTTCCTCTCTTTCTTCCTAGTTTCTCCCTTCATTCCTCCCTCCCTTCAATCATCTCCTCCTTCCTTCTTTGCTTTCTTCCTCTCTTCCTTTCTCCTTTTCTATCCTAGTTCCTACTTTCCTTCCTCCATTTCTCCTTTCCTTCCTTCCTAGTTTCTCCCTTCCTCCATCCCTTCCCTCCTTTCTTCTTCCCACCTTTCTTTCCTCCCTTTCTTTCCATCCTAGTTTTCACTTTCCTTCCTCAATCCCTTCCTTCCTCGTTTCTTTCCTGGTTTCTTCATTCCTTCTTTCTTCCCTCCCTTCCCTCCTTACTACTTTCCTTTTCTCTTTCCATCCTAATTTCCACTTTCCTTCCTTCCCCCCTTCCTTTCTGTCCCAGTTCCTCCTTTCCTTCCTAGTTTCTCCCCTCCTCCCTCCTTTTCTTACCTCCTTCCTCCCTACCTTCTTTCTATCCTAGTTCCTACTTTCTTTCCTCCCTCCTTCCTTCCCTCCTCCCTCCCTTTCCATCCTAGTTCCTGCTTTCCTCCCTCCCTCCTCCCTCCATCCCTTCTTTTCTTCCTCCTTCCTCCATCCCTTTCTTCCCCTTTCTTCCTAGTTTCTCCCTTCATTCCTCCCCCCAATCATCTCCTCCTTCCTACTTTCCTTCCTTCCTAGTTTCTCCCTTCCTCCATCCCTTCCCTCCTTTCTTCTTCCCGCCTTTCTTTCCATCCTAGTTTTCACTTCCCTTCCTCATTTCTTTCCTGGTTTCTTCATTCCTTCTTTCTTCCCTCCCTTCCCTCTTTACTACTTTCCTTTTTTCTTTCCATCCTAATTTCCACTTTCCTTCCTTCCTTCCCCCCTTCCTTTCTGTCCCAGTTCCTACTTTCCTTCCTAGTTTCTCCCTCCCTTCTTTTTTACTGCTCTCTCCCTTCTTCCTTTTCTTCTTTCCCTCCTAGTTCTTATTTTCCATCCTCCCTTCCTTCCTTCCTCCCTTCCTAGTTTTTCATCCCTCCCTTCCTTCTTCCAAAGGCCCAGATCCGGCCGGGGTCCTCTTGGGGGGCAAGGTCTCCAGAAGCCTGAGCAGCGCCCCCGCTTTCTCCCCTCGCCTCCGCCACAGCAGGAGGGAGACGGGCCCGGAGGGAGGGAGGGAGTCAGGATCCGGCCCTTCGCTCCTCCCCCCCCCCCCCCGCGAGGCCGCTGCAAGGGT
The DNA here is from genome assembly GCA_030556195.1 of Anolis apletophallus. Lineage (NCBI taxonomy): Eukaryota > Metazoa > Chordata > Lepidosauria > Squamata > Anolidae > Anolis > Anolis apletophallus. The sequence goes on from JARBWK010000008.1 coordinate 152,228,053, forward strand.
GACTCACTCGCCGAGCATCAATCTGAGCGCTGACAGCCCGGAAATCCGGCATTAGCCGATACGGGGAGCGGAGGGGGGGGGGCGGGGGTCATTTTCCAGGAGCGCGGAGGGAAATGGTCGGGGAGGAGAGGGAGGGGGTCGCGCTCTGAGGGCTGTAAACACACAAGGAGACCCCTCCTCCACTCCCTCCTTCGGCCCTTGGATAGTCAAGGATATTTGGGGGTGGGTTGGTGGGCTGCTCATAAATGGAAAAGGGGGGGCGTTCACATGAAGCCCCTTCCCTCTCTTTCTGAGCTGCAGAGTTCGGCGGGGAGGGCGGCCTGTGCGCACCTGGGTACATTCAGAGGGGGGAAAGGCCCAGGTCGCGGAAAGGAAGGGCGCTTGAGGGGGTCTCAGGCTAGAGGAGGGGCTTCAGTATGTCCCCCCCCCCCCCAATGATTCAGAGGCCGCCTTCCCGCCAAGGCCGGGGCTTCAGGCGGCTTCCAGGAATGGAAAGTTGAGACCAAACAGACCTAAAGGAGGAACCAGCGGCGCCCCTTAGAAGAAGCCCCCTCCCACACGCTGCACAAGCGAAGGGGGGGGGGCGGGGTTCACTTGGGGTCACTCAGGCGTCATTCCACCTCCGGGAGGGGGCATCTATCTCCTGGATCCCACCCCCACCGTTGGCAGTGCTTCGTTTACAGTTCGGGGCATTTCCTGCCCCAATTCAGGCAATTCGGGGGGGGGGGGGGGGGAAGGGAAGAGACGAGAAGGGGGCCCATGACCTCCCACTCGGAATGCGAAGTGGCTGCTCGTGTCCTGGCCGGTTTCGGGGCCTCTGGGTGGTGGGGACACGTGACTGACTGCCAGAGGGGAGGGGGCCCAACAGAGGGTCAGCCAATGGGGGAAGGAGGGGTGCGGCAATACCTGTCCTTGTGAATGAATGGCACTCCCCCTCCCTCTTCACCCAGGAGCCCCCTCCCCGCAAACTGCACCAAAACACAGAGTGTGCCTGCGGGGGGGGGGCAGTGTTTATGGAAAAGGGGGGTCCTCTATGGCAGGTGCAGCAGGAGGACTGCAGAGGCGGAGGAGGGGGGAGGGGGCGCATGACTCATGGCCCCGCCTCTTGCCTCGCCCCACCCCCAAATGCCCTTCCTCTGGACCCCCGGGGGGCTTTGCTGAGAGGGCGGGGGCAGCGAGGAGCGCGAGACCCTCTGGTTTTGGGGGGAGGGGCGGCGGGCCTTTCCGCGCCCCTTCCCCTTCACTTTCCCCTCCCCCCACCCGCAAAGGAAGGCGAGGGCTCCGTCTGGACGCCGCGTCACAGGCGCTGACACGCGACACGGAGCCCACGTCGGAGCCGCGCACGAGACCGCCCCCGCAAGGAGCCCCCCCTCACGGTAAACACAAACACGGGAGGAGGGGGGCGCGTGAAGGCACACGCTTGCGCCTCGTGCCCCCCCCCCCCCGCGTCAATGGAAGACCGAGGAGGGGGGGGGGTTGTGTCGAGGGGGGAGTGGGCTCCTCTCTCTTCCTTTCTCTCCCCTTCATTCATCCTTGCCTTCCTTCCTTCCTTCTTTCCCTCCCTCCTCTTCTTTCCACCCACTCCTCCTCCCTCGTTCTCTCTCGCTCATTCACCCACTCGGCTCCTTCCATTCATTTCCCCGTTCGTTCGTTGGTTCATTCACCCCTCCATCCCCCCCCCCTCCACCCATTCAGGCTCCCTTCCCCGGCCCATTCACTCGGCTCGCGGGGCCATCGCGGCCTTCTGCGCAGGCGCGGGGCTCCCCTCCAATCCTGCCCGGATTTTTATGAATGAACATTGACGTCAATGGAGCCCCCCACGTGGTCCCGGGCGGCGCTACAAAAGGGGCCGCCCCGCCGCCGCTCTCCCAGGTGCTGAACGCCGACGCCGCCGAGGAAGGAGGAGAGAGAGAGAGAGACCCGGGAGAGAGGAAGGAAGCAAGGGAGGAAGGAAGGAAGGAGGAGCCCCCCCACGCCACCCTTTAAAAATACACACCCCCGCCCGCGGAAGACAGGAGCCGGTAACGCGACCCTCCCTCCTTAGCCCCCTCCCTGCGGAAAAACACAGCTGGCTCCGGGAAAAAGCCCCCTCCCCACGGGAGCGCGCGTGGGGAGGAGGGCGGCTGAGGGAGAAGCCACCCCTCTCTTTTTTCCTGCCGCTCCGCTCCAGAGGAAAAAAGAGGGGGGTGGCTTCTCCCTCAGCCGCCCCCCTCCCCACGCGCGGAGCCCGTGGGGAGGGGGCTTTTTTCCGGAAATTGGGGGGGGGGAGTGCGTGGGAACCTTTCCTGATATGCGGGGGAAGGAAGGGGAAAAGGGAAAGGAAGGGGCGAGGCGTGGAGGCGGCGAAGGGAGGGGGCTACCTGAGTCATGGGGGGAGGGAGGGAGGGGGCGCCGGCGCCGTCGTCCTCGGTGGTCATTTCTTCCCTGCGACAGACCTTCCCGCTTCAGGGCGGGGCCGCAGGGAGGGAGGGAGGGAGGGAGGGGGCGCGGGAGAGGTGAGGTCACCCTTTTGTCTTTTATGGGAGGGAGGGAGGGGCGAGGGAGGGGAGCCTGCCTTGGGGGCTCCAACAGAGGGAGAGAGAAAGGGAGCGAGGGAAGAAGAGGTGCGGGTGGAGCTCTCCCTTCGCTTGCCCCGCATTTGCGGGGGCGGCTGGTCAGAGCTGCGGAATTAGGGGGGGGGAGGGGAGACGGCCCTTGGTTTTGCTGGCGGCTTTCCGGGGTGGGGGGGAGGAAAGGAGGAGAAGGAAATACCCCTTGGCAGAAGGAGGGGAGGGAGGGAGGCCTCCGGGATGGAGAATAGTGGGAATCCGCTCACCGGGGAGGGAGGGGGTTCCTTCCTGAGCCCCTCTTCCTCGCGGGAGAAGCGCCGAGAGCTCCCCCCCCGAGCCTCGCCCCCCCCTCTTTTGCTGCGCACATCGCCGCCGAGAGGAACGAGGAGAGAGGGAATGGCCCCCAGACCCCCTTCCCGTCCCCCCCCCCACTGTCTCCGCGATCCGACTTGGAGGGAAGTAGCCCCTCTTTGGGTGCGATACGGGGGAGGGACCCCCGAGGAAGGGGTAGGAGGGGGGGCAGGCGGCGGAGAGTATTCCTTCCCAAACAGGGGGAGGGGGCGGCGCGGTAGGGACTTCCCGGGACCCCCAATGCGCCCCGAGGGCTACCTTTCTAGGGGGGGGGGAGGTTTCGGGAGGGGGCCGGGCTGCCTTTCGGGTCTGGTGGCCAGCACTGACTTCTCTCTCGCTTGTTTCTCTCTCTCCCCCCTCCTTCTTATCCTCTTCTTCTTCCCTTTCTTTCTCTTCCTTCCTTCCTTCTCATTCTCCTCGTTCTCCACCTGCTTCTCCCTTTTCGTTTTTCCTCCTCCTCCTTTCCTCCCTCTTCTCTTCTTCCTCTCCCTCTCGTTATTCTCTTTCCTCTCCCCCCCCCTCCTTCTTATCCTCTTCTTCTCCTTCCCTTTCTTCCTCCTCCTTCCTTCCTTCTCCTCATTCTCCACCTGCTTCTCTGTCACCGTTTTTCCTCTTCCTCCCTCTTCTCTTCTTCCTCCTCTCCCCCTCCTTATTCTCTCTCCTCTCCTCAGGACCCCAGGGACGCCTCCTCCTTTCCCCCCGCCATGCCGTGCCCCCCTGCTCCTCCTCCCCCGGGCCCGCTGCCCCTCCGCCGGGCGGCCTTGCTGCTCTCGCTCTGCCTGCTGACCCAGGGCCCCTTCCGCCCCGCCAGCGCCGCCTCCGCCTCGGCCTCTCTTCCGCGCCCGGGAGGCGCTCCTGCCGGCGGAGGGAAGCGGCGGAGGAGGAAGAGGGGAGCTCTTCCGGGACGTGGAGCCCGAGGCGCTGGCGGCGGCGCTGCTGGCGGCGCTGAGGGCCGGGGCGCGGACAGGGCGGGGGCCACGCCGTCCGGAGCGAGGAGAGCGGGCGGCGCTCGAGGAGTTGGCGGCGCCGGAGAAAGAGGCGGAAGTAGAAGAGGAAGAGGAGGAGGAAGAGCGGGTGGGGAAGCTGCTGAAGGAGCTGCGGCGCTTGGGGCCCCCGGAGGCGGAAGGGGAGGAAGAGGAGGAGGAAGGGCGAGGGCGGAGGGCCCCCCTCCTTCACGGGCGGCGGCGACGACGTGCTGGCGGCGCTGGAGTCCTTCCGCCCGCTGCGCTCGGGCCCGGCCTCCAAGCGCCGCGCGCCGCTGCTCTCGGCCAGGGGCTGCCGGCTTCCTCCTCCTCCTCCTCGGCCAAGTCCTCCTCGGCCTCGGGCTCGCCCCCGGCGGGGCCTGCGGGGGACGCGTGGCCGGGGTCGCGGCAGCTGCGGCAGCAACAGCACCTGGAGCACCAGCTCCTCCAGCGGCGCTACCAGGAGCTGGCCGAGAGCCGGCGGCAGGCCGAGGAGGCGCGGAGGGCGGCGGCCGAGGAGGAGCGCCTGGCAGACATGGCCTCCGACCTGCTCCTCCAGTACCTGCTCAAGGACGGGCAGGAAGAGGAAGCGGAAGCGGAAGAGGCCGGGGAGGGTGCCGGGCCGGCCGGGAGGCGCGGGGGCCCGCTGCTCTTCGAGGACGAGGAGGAAGGGGGGCAACGTGGCCGAGGACAAGCGCTCCAACGAAATCCCGGAAGACGAGGAGGAGGAAGAGGAAGAGGAGGAGGAGATCGACCCGCGGACCATCGACCGCCTGATCGAGCTCTCCTCGCAGCTGCACCTTCCGGCCGACGACGTGGTGGACCTGATCAACGAGGTGGAGGAGAAGAAGCGGAAGAAGGACGCCCGCCCGCCCTGGCTGGCCCGCCCCCCCCGCTCTTCTTCCGCGCCCCGCCCCCGCCCCGCCCCCCCCAAGAGCCGCGACCCGGAACTGGAGAACTACCTGGACAGCGTGCTGGGGAAGCGCCCCGGATGTTCCAGTGAGACCCCTCCCCCACACACGCCCCCTCCCTCCAAGGAACTGTCCCCCTCCCTCACTCCCGGCATCTGCATGAGTCAGACCAACATCGCCCCTCCCCACGACGAGGAAAAGGAAAAGGGAGGGGGGCTTCCGGCTGCCTGACCCCCCGAGACCACTCCTTCCCTCCCCCGAAAGGGAGTCCCAAAGGATCCAGGCTCCCGGCCCCAGACAAGGCCCAAGTTGGCCCAGGCCTGAGCTCAAGGCACACAGAAGAGCGCCCCCCCCCCCGTGGCCAAGAGGGACCCAAGGGAGGTCAGAGCACGGACCAAGTCTTTGACCCCCCGGGTCCCCAGGTGTTTGGCCTTCAACCGGGCTGGCATCTCTGGGAGTGGTAGGCCAAGACTACTGGGGGGGGGGGGGGGCAGGCTAAACGCACGGAGAGGGAAGGCAGGCCCCTGCCGCGCTGCCCCTCTCTCCCAGGATCTGATCCCGGATTTTCTGGCAGTGGGGACTCCTATAATCCCGTTCAGAGTCGATCACCCGGAGTCAGATGATTCCGGGATGGAAGGACTGCCTGGAAGGAGCCAAAGCCAAACCCTAACCCCGGCCCCACTTCGGCCTTCCCTCCAGGTGTTTTGGACTTCAACTCCCACAATAACTCCTAAGAGCCACCGGTAGGCTGTTGGGAATGATGGGAGTCGAGGTCCAAGGCACCTGGAGGGAAGGCCGAAGCGGGGCCAGGCCTGGGCCAAAGTCTACTTCCGCAATTACAGAACAACAAACCGAGCCGCCGTGAAGGGAGCCGCCTAGTGGCCAAGCGTGGCGCCGCCGAAGGTGCTCTTGCTTTGCAGCAGGTGGGCTCCCGGCAGGCCCGAGGCAGGGGAGGAGGCGGCGGAGAAAGCAGCGATGGGGGAAGACTGAACGGAGCATGCGCCGTGGCTCTCCCCGGGGGGGGGGGGTCGAACATGGTGGGGGAGGCAGCAGAGAGGGGCCGATTCTGGTGAGACATTCGCAGCGAAGCCCCCCCTTCCTGATAGTCGCGATCCTCCCCCTTATTGGGGAGGGGTCCCAAAACCTTGAGTGCCAAAGGCAGACCCCCAAGCCCCCCCCTTTGGAAATGACAATAGTAATCATATAATAATAAAGGTCGCCCTCCCATTGGAAACCACCCAGTATCCCCTGGGTGGGGGTGGGCAGGGGTTTCCACGAGCCCCCCTCCCAAATGGACAAGGGATGTGGGGAGGGCGCATGCATGTCAGTCTAAGTCAGACCTGGGCAAACTTCGGCCCTCCAGGTGTTTTGGACCTCAACTCCCACAATTCGGCCGTTAGGAATTGTGGGACTTTGAAGTCCAAAACACCTGGAGGGCCGAAGTTTGCCCAGGCCTGGTCTAAGTCCACCTCCCAAGCGGCAGCCGGGCGACCCCCCTCCCCGAATTCTCACGAGGGAAGGAGGGGAGGGAGGGGCACCAGGGGCCAAGTGCACGCCCTTAGAGACCCTCCCCACCGCCCTCCCTCCCTCCCTCCCTCCTCCAGGGGGGAATCCCCCTTTTCCGCTTCGTGATGTCCAGTCCTGTAAGGAAAAAGAAAAAAAACCCGCATATTTAAAAAAACTAAAAAAAGAAGAAAAAGTCAAAAAAGAAAAAAGAGACCCCCAATCCCCCCCCCAAGTGGTGTCCTGTGCCCCTGATCCATTCCGTTGTACTTGAAATAAAAAACATGTTTGGCCTGTTGTAAATAGCATGTGGGATTCCTAGTTTTGCTAAGAAATAAAAGCAACTATTTTATTACGAGTCACTCTGGTTATTTGCTGCTAAAGGCCAGGAGGAGAGCCCCCCCCCCCCCAGCATAGCCGCGGAGCATGCGCAGGCTGCCCGGCACAGAGCCTTCTGACTTCTGGTAAAGCCCCGCCCACTTTGCAAAGGGAGGGGCCCTTCTCGGAGTGGGCGGGGCTTCTTCAGGGACCCTCTTTGCCTCCATCATCAGCCCCACTCTAATTGTGAGCAGTGGCTTCCTCTCAGGCATGGGCCAACTCCGGCCCTCCTTCAGGTGTTTTGGACTTCACTGTTAGGAATTGTGGGAGTTGAAGTCCAAAACACCTGGAGAAAGAGCCCGAGCTTGCCCCTGCCTGCTCTGGTGAGATGAAACTTCTCTCCACACCCCCCCCCCCCAGGCCTTTGTTCATAAGACCCTCACCAGTTTTTCCTCTTGGATTTGGGGGGGGGGGGGGGTTGGTCTAACTTTCAGTCAAAATCCCATTGAGAATTTGTCCTCCACGAATGAAGGGGACTTGCACAAGAATACCTGCCAGGTGTGGTTGTGCTACAGCTCCCAGCATTCCCTGCTTGGCTGTCCTGCTGCTGGACAGTCCAGCCAGTTCTGGGAGGAATTGTAGGCCTTTGGAACCATTTCCCATAGAAGGATAAGAGTTGGAAGGGGCACCCAGAGGTCATCCAGCCCAGCCCAGCTGCATACTATAGCAAGGCCAAGCCCTCCTGCCAGGTGGCCATCCGGCCTTTGTTTTGAGCCCTCTTTGGATAAATCAAGTGGGGTATTCATAATAATACCAATAATAGTAATAGTAGGAGAGACCACCAGAGAAGGAGACTCTGCTGGACTCTCAGGCAGATGTGGATGTCCAGCAGCCCGCCCGCTTGCCCGCCCTTCTGCTGAGGTCTTCATGGAAGGGGGCAAGTGCAAAGGAAACCATCAGAAATGGTGGGCGGGTTTACTCCTCAAGGGGTCGGCCAGAAAAGTGGCATGCCCCCTCAAAACATGACCTCCCCCGCCTTGCAAACCGTGCCCTCATGCAAAGGAAACACAAAGAAGCGCACACAGAGACACACACAAGAGGCAAAGTGACACCAAGGCTTCTGCACATGGTTTATTCCCTCTCAAATCCAGGGACTGGGGGTCAGAGAGGGACATCACTCCCCCCCCCAGCACCCACCCCCATAAAGTCCGAGAATGGCAGATCCAGGCAGAGCAGGTGGGAGGAGGCTGCCAAGCTGAGGAGGGGGGCACTCTCCCCAAATGCAGCCTCCCCATTCCAAGGAGGAAGAGACCGGCCGCCCCCTGCGTTTCCTCCTCTTCTTCCTGGAATCAGGACCCATGCGCTGCAACTGGAAGGAGCCAGAGGTTCGAAGGCAGCCAAGGAGACCCTCCCCATGCGACTGGAGTGAAGAGGAGAGAAGGACAGAATGGAGGCGGGAGGGAGTGAATCGAGACCCCTGCAAGACCCCAGCCCCCCCAGGGAGAGGCCCAGATCCACCAGTGCGGAAGTGTTATGCCAGCCCCATCTCCTCCAGAACGCTTCGGGGGGACTCATCCTCCTGCAAAATTAAAAAAAAGGGGGGGGAGAGTCAGAATGGGAGGGGGGTGTATAATCCCCTCCCTTTGCTAGAGCTTAGCACCGTAAAACCCAGCCTGTTAACCCAACTGCCAGCGTTAAGGGCCCTTTTGGAGAGGAGGGGGCTGCTACTCTGGAGCCACAATCTAGTTTTCCATATTCGCCTTCCTCAAAAGGAGGCCCAGCTTCTTTCAGGAAGAGGGGGAAGCCCGGCCAGCTCCTAGGGAGGCTCCTCTGTGGGGAAGAGGCTCCACTGTGGCCCCTTTCTGGCAAAGACAAGGGACGGCCTTGTGTTTGTGTTGCCGAAGGCCTGGATGGCCAGGATCACTGGGTTGCTGTGAGTTTTCTGGGCTGCCTGGCCATGTTCCAGTAGCATTCTCTTCTGACGTTTCTCCTGCATCTATGGCAGGCATCCTCAGAGGATTGTTCAGAGGTCTAATGGAATGAGGAAAGTATGGAGTGTATGTCCAGGGTGGGAGGAAGAGCCTGGCTGTTGTTGCCTGGGAGCACCCTCTGTTGGGAGCTGTTCACTGGCACTGGATTGCTTACTGCCTGGAGTTCCTCTGTTTCCGAGTGGTGTTCCTTATTTACTGCCTTGATTCTGGTGTTTGCCCATGAACACCTCCCAAGCAGAGGGTGCCTCCAGGCAACAACATCCAGATTATTTATTTATTTATTTATTCGGACTTATCCGTCGCCACTCCCGGCTGGCTCGGGGCGACTTACAGCATTAAAAACAGGGTTAAAAACAGTACATGTAAAACAGTATAAAATCTCACTATGTAACTGCAAGGCTACTTGGTCCTAATAGCAACATTGTTTCTTTGGCATCTAATGGCTGTCGGTAGGGAGCCTCCCTGAATCCCCCGCCCGGGAGTGAGAGGGATGGGATATCAATAAATAAACAAGTAAACACGGCTCCAAACAGACAAGGGCACTTTCTCCCACCCTGGAAATCATTCCAGAGAGAGACAGGCACGCCCCACTTGCCTCGCTACCCACAGAACCTCTGACGAAGCCCTTAGCCACAGGTGCAGGCAGAACGCCAGGAGACCAGAAACCTCACAGCAACCCTGCTCAGTGTGTGTTTGTGACTCAAACTCTCCCAGGAGGAGGCAGCGAGGGAAGGAGGAAGGCAGGCGGCACATGGACTGTGCAATGGAGAGGAACATGGGGCGGGGGAGGGGCCCCTTCTGGCAAAAGCAAGTGACTGAGGCGCTCGGTGTTTGTTTGTGTGTGCTGGGAGGCCAGGGTGGGGGTGGGGGAGAGATGCGGCAGAAGCAAGAGCAGGATCCACACATCTGCTGCTGGCGGGCTCTTCTCTCTTTCTCACCCCCAGCCCCCCCTCCCTGTCCCACCCCCACAGAGCCTGCTGTCACGCGGGCGCTGCTGCGTGTGCCAGAGTCGCCCACGGACTGAATGACTGACTGCGCAGAACGAACGGGAGGAAGAGGAGCGAGGGAGCGGTGCCGGTGACTCACTGGATGCGCCAGAGCCAAACAGACTCACTCTCTCTCTCTCTGTGATTGTGTTTTCTTTTGGGGGAGGGGGGCAGGGAGGGGGGGCTCCCAGCAGGCAACGTTCTGACAGGCGGACCCTCCCCTCTCCTCCCCCCTCTCCCCCATGCGAGGCCCCCACCTCTACCTCCTGCAAGAGGTCTGCTTGCTCAATGGCCTTGAGGACGCTCTTCTTGGAGGTGTCCTGGACCTCGCCCCCCATCAGGAACTCGTCCAGGATGAAGTAGGCCTTCTCAAAGTTGAAGATGATGTCCAGCTCACACACCTGAAGAAAAAAAGGGGGGCAAGGGGGTTGGGGAAGAGAGGGGTCAAGGGGCAGCCAGGTTGGAGGAAGACCCCTCCCCTTTCTCTCCCCCCCTAATCCCAACCACAGCCCCCCCCCCTCTCCTGGGGCTGCCAAGTCCTCCCTATGGCCAATGAGTGGCTGCTACTGGCCTGGTTGACATGCAGGAGGGAAGTGGGAAAGACCCCCAGAAGGAGCGGGTGAATGGAAGGAAGGAAAAGGGGGATTACGAAGTCAGGATTAATGCAAGGATTAGCCTGAGGTTAAGGCCAACCCCCCCCGCTCAATTCTGGGCAGAGGGCCATTTCTCCTTCCCAGCCACACCCTTTGAGAAAGGAAAGGGTTGGGACCCCCCCCCCCCCCTCCTCTTCAGGCCCCAATCCCCCAACATGTAGGCATGTTGTTATTATTATTACTATATTTATGTATTTGTACCCCACTTGACCTATGCCAAAGGGGACTCAAAGCGGCCTTATCCCCTGGCAGGCATGTAGCTGGGGAGGGGGGCTTGAGGGGCTTAACCCCCCCCCCAAATCAAACTCACCCCCCCAATCAAAATCCTGGGTACAGAATCCTGGGGTCAGAGGAGGTCAAAGTAGACTCTCCTCCTCAGGACCATGCACTCTCTTCTCCCCTCCCCCGCCAACCCCCCAACGTTACTCACGCTGCCAAAGTACTTGTCCAGCAGCTCCACGTAGCGGTGGATCAGCTCCAGGGTGATGAGCTCGTTGTCCTGGCCCTCGATGGCGCAGCAGAAGTACAGGCTGGCATACCTAGGGATGGGTGGGGGGGGGGAAGCAGGGGTCAAAGGGTCAAGCCTCTCCCTCATGGGGCAACCAGCTTGGTTTTCAGTGGGTGGGGTCATGTAACAGTTGGGGGGGCTGGCCTGCCAATGGCATATGTTTGGAGGGAGAGGAAGGAGCCTCCAGCCATGGGCCGACTTGGGCTCCCCCTCCAGGTGTTTTGGACTCCCAACTCCCACAATTCCTAACAGTCTAACAGTCTATAGGAAGAGATTCAGCCGTGGGCAAATTTCTGCCCTCCAGGTGTTTTGGAATCCAGCTCCCACAATTCCTAACAGCATACTGGCTGGTAGGAATTGTGAGAGGTGAGGTCCCAAACACCTAGAGAGAGGGCCAAAGTTGGCCCGTGCCTGCTCTGGAAGCTTGCGCAGTGGCAATGCCCGCCCACCCAGAAGCCCTCCCTCCACACAGCCCTGGGAGGCAGTCTCCGCAGGACATTTGCAGAGGGAGAGGCAAGGGAGGGGGAGGGCCCTCTCTACTGACCGCAGAACGTCATGGCAGAGTTGGGGGGGGGGGGTGTCTTGTCCCAGGACAGGGATGGAGTAGGGACAGTTACTGAAGGACATGGGTCAAGGGGGGGGGGTTCTTCCTTTGCCCCCCAAAGAGAGGGCCTGCCACCTGCTTGAGTGGAGAAGATGGTCTCCCTGCTCACGAGAGCAGGCCCAGCGCCTCCTGGAAGGTCTTTCTGGTCACCTGTGACTGGCAGGCGGGAGGGGCCTTTCTTCCCTAAACACCGGGAGGGAGGGAGGGAGGGCCCAAGCTGGCCCAGGCCTGCCCTGGAAGCTTGCCCACCCACCCGGCACCCCCAGCACAGGCAGTCTCCGCAGGCCGTGGGCAGAAGGGACAGGGAGGGGGCCAGCAGGACCTCATGGCAGGATGATTGGGGGGGTGGGGGGGGTGCTGTCCCAGGACGAATGGAGGGCTCCCCTCCCCGCCCTGGAAAGCGGCCCCAGGCCCTGGCCCGGGAGTCCTGCTCCGCGATGGCTGAGGGGCAGTTGTGGCGGGGGTGGGGCGGGGGTGGGGCGGGGGCGGGCCGGGCCGTGGCTGGGCGGGGGGGGGGGCTCACCGCTTGTAGACCACCTTGAGGTCCCTCCACTCGAGGAAGCTGCACATCTTGGGCTTTCGGGCGAGGACGACGGCCATGAGCTCGCGCACCATCTTCTTCTTGTCGCGGTCCGAGGTGGGCAGGTACCACTTCTGGAGGCGCAGCTTCCCCTGCCGGCTGAACAGCAGCATGAACCGCATCTGGGCCGGGGGGAGGGAGGGAGGGGGTCAGCAGCCAGGCCCGCCCCGCCCCTGCCCTGCCCGTGACCCCCGGCGCGCCCTTTCCCCGCGAGAGGAGGGAGGGGCGCGCGGCCGGGCGGCCTGTCTTCCGGGGTCAGCAGGGGGAAGGAAGGCCCCCTCCCCTCCCCCTCCCCCCACCCGGAAGCGGCCTTGGGGCCACGTGGGGGCAGGGAGGGCCCCGCCCGAGGGCCTCACCATGGCGGCGGAAGGAAGGGCCCCTCCGACCCTCTCTCTCTCCCTTCCTTCCTCTTCCTCCCTCCCTCCCTCGAGAACCTGCCCAGGTGCCTCCCGGCCGGGCCCCGCCTCCCGCGCCCGAGCATGCGCCTGGAGCCGCCTTCCGGGACGAGGAGGCGGGCGCCGGGTCGCCCTGGCAACGAGGAAGGCGGGCTTGCCGTTGCCATGGGAGACGGCGGAGGGCGGCGGTTGGCTGGCTGGATTCCGAGTCTCCGTGGCGACGGGAAGGAAGGGACAGAGCGGAGGGGTTGCCGGGGCGACGGAAGGAAGGGGTATCCTCCGCGTGACGTCACACGGAAGGATGCTGGGGTGGGGTGGGGGCAGGAGAGGCCCTCCCAGGAAGACTTTGGAAGGAGGCTCCGTTGCACCTCTGGCACCAAGAAGGGCGCCAGGCAGCCAGGCTCCGGGGCAGAAGGCGGGGTGGGAGGGAGGGCAGCCGGGCAGCCAGCCCACACAGAGAGGGGCTTCCTCGCCCGCTCGGCAGCAGCAGCAGCAGCCCCTTTCCTCGAACCCCAGACCCTGGAGGAGGAAGAGGCCCCGGGGGCACCGGGCACCCTCCAGCCCAGGCCTGGGCAAAGTTTGGCCCTCCAGGTGTTTTGGGCTCCAACTCCCACAATTCCTAACAGCCGGTAGGAGTTGGAGTCCAAAACACCTGGAGGGCCAAAGTTTGCCCAGGCCTGCTCCAGCCCAACCCCACTCGGCCGAGAAGCAGGACCGCCGCCTTCCAAGGACTCCGTTGGCGTTCGCCATCTCTCACACACTCACTTCCTGTTCGCACCATACAGTAAAGCGACCTCCTCAGGTTCAGAGGTGTATCGCCCCTTATTTAAATAGGAATGCAAACTATTGAATCGACCCCTCTTGTTCTGAGTCACGTGGGTCACCTGAGCACATGCTTGCAAGGCTGTAGAAGGGGAGGCGCCCCTTTGTTCCCTTTCTTTCCTCTTTTTGGGCTGCTTTTGCTCTCTTCTCCATTTTACTCCTGGTGTAACTCTTTGTGAAGAGAGAGGCTGGCTCATCATCTCGAGGCCTGACCAAGTGCTCTTACCTGCATGATATTTTACACCATGCAAGCCTTTTGATAGTAAGTAAAACTGTTTCGACTTCAACTCTGCGTCTGGACCAGTCCCTTGCACGTGTGCTTTTTAGAGGGAGAAGGAGGGAGGCTGTGCACACTTGGCTGGTCTACTCTTTGCTCAAGCGCTCCGCTCTCTCTTCCCCAGAAGCTTCTGACTGTGTCCTTTTCAAGGGGGCATTAGCAGGCCGGCATCAACGGCTGTTGGAACCATCTTCAGTTGTGCCAAATGTACTATTTTTCCATCAGATTTTGGGTTCCAGTATGCTGGGGAAATTTTAATGAAAGAGCACATTTGAGAGTTCGTGCCTTTTGTTTGACTCTTGTTTGTTGACACCTCTTTCTTTGCGTATTAAGGGGAAACTCCCGAGTAGAGAAAGACTCTCACTCACATAAGAAAGAGGGGCTTGTTTTTGACCCACAGCCATTTTGTTTTGTTTTGGGCTTGAGATTTTGAAGTGCGGTTTTCCCGTTTCCTCTTCTCCCTCTGCATGCAAATTCAAAACACAGAGGATTTTTTGTTGCTTTTGTTTTGGCTTTTCTTTTCTTTTCTTTTAACATTTTTGCCAAACATTTTGAGATTTTGAGTTTTGAAATTTGGATTTTGAACCCTTTTGGATCATTTTTTTCCCTTTTTGAGACCCTCATATTTTTGATTGAAGCTATTTTGGATTTTTTTTTTTGGTTTGGCAAGATGGAACAAAGAGAGGGAGTGTTTGGATTTAGAACGACATTGGACCATGCCTCCTATACATTCTGGTTAGATAGAATAATTTTGATGCTGGACTCGGAAGATGTAAAAGTCTGTATAGATACAGAGTGTCCAGAAGGCGAGACTAGCGAAGCTAGAGAATGGAGGAGAAAGGATGCGCGTGCTAAATTCCTTATTGCTGGTACTCTTGAGGATAAGCAGATGATATTTATAAGGGGTTGCAAAACTGCTAAGGAAATTCTAGAAGCTCTAAAGAGACAATATGGGCATGTCACATTGAGAAGTGCTGTATCTAGTCTCAAGAGGCTTAGAATAATGTTAAATGATAAAAGGGATTGTGAGAAACATTTGGAGAACTTTACAGAAATGATGGATACGTTTAGGCTCACGGGTTTAGAATTGAAAGATGTGCATCGGAATGCCTTCCTACTTGCGACTTTAGGAAAAGATTTTGATTCTTTCACAGCTTTAATAGAAGTTTCGTCTGAAATAAATTTTGAGGCTGTTGTTTCCAAATTGAGAGAGTTTTGTGGAAATGAAGAGATTTCTTCACAGGCCAAAGGTTTTAGAGACAATGCATCAAGTTACTTTGAGAACAGTGGCCAGACCCACAGGGGTGGAGGTTCTAAGCACAACCCACAGGGGCGGAGTTGTTTTAATTGTGGGCGTCAGGGACATGTGGCCAAATTCTGTAGATTTCCTAAGAAAGACGGTGCGCCATCCAGTGGCAAAAGGTAGGAAAGTCAGGAGAAGAAGCATTTTCCAGAAAGGTCTACAGCAGGGGTGGGCAATTACCGGCCCTCCAGGTGTTTTGGACTTCAACTCCCAGAAATCCTAGCCAGTTTACCAGCTGTTAGAATTTCTGGGAGTTGAAGTCCAAAACACCTGGAGGGCCGGTAATTGCCCATCCCTGATCTACAGGGAATAAGCCAAATCACAAAGGGTTCTTGGCAATTGAGACTGCTTTAGCACCAAATGGAAATAAAAATAAAGCTAATACATGAGTCATTGATTTGGGTTGTACACAACACAGCTCATATGAATCTGAGAATTTTGTTGAATTGAATCAAAATGTCAAAGGTGAATTAAATACTGCTGATGGTAGACCTATACAAATTATAGGTTCTGGGGATTGTTCTGTTAAGTGTGATTTGCCTAATGGGATTGTTGAATCTAAGATTTTAGATGCTTATTTTGTACCATCTTTGCATGCAAATCTGCTGTTAGTGCCATGGATAAGAAAGGTTTTGCAGTTCATTTTGAAAATGGAGAATGCAGTATTTCAAAGGACAATGTCTTATGTGCTAGAACCTTTGAAAAGAATGGAGTTTATGAACTATGTATTTCATCTGAACAAGCCAACATGGTTAACACACAGGCTGATGAAAATGCCCTTGAACTGTGGCATAAACGTTTTGGACATAGAGATGTGAATGCAATTCTCCAGATGCAGAAGAACAATTTGACTACAAACTTGGAGATCAGCAACACAACTTTTAATAAGTGTGTGACCTGTGTTCAGCAGAAAGCAATAAGCCCTTCTTATCAGATCAATACAGAAAGGAGATCTACTAAAGTTCTGGATCTCATTCACAGCGACATTTGTGGTTCTTTTAATGTGCCTTCAACAGGTGGAAACCACTATTTTCTTTTATTCTTGGATGACTTTTCAAAATATTGTGTTGTTTACATTTTGGAAAGCAAGTCAGAGGCACAGGACATGCTGCAAAGATATGTTGCTATGGTGAAAACCAAGTTTGAATGCACACCAAATGCCATTCAAACGGATTGTGGTAGTGAATATACTTCATACTGCACACAAAGGTTCCTTCAAGATAATGGAATTCAACACATTAAAAGTTTTCCTTACACTCCTTAACAGAATGGAGTAGCTGAGAGAAAGATTAGATCTCTCATTGATATGACAAGGTGCATGTTAGCCGAGGCGCAAATGCCAGCCTGCTTGTGGGGAGAAGCCATAATAACTGTTACTTACCTACAGAATCATTTGCCTACAAAGAGCACAACAAAAACTCCTTTCAAGATACGGAATAAAAGTGCACCAAATGTGAAACGCATCAGAAAATTTGGCAGCATTGCCTATGCCTATGTTCCAAAATAGAAGAGGAACAAGTTGGACTGAAGATCTGAACAGACTATTTTGGTTGGATATGCACCAGCAAGCAAGGGTTACAGAATCATGAACCTTGAGACAGGTGAAGTGTCCATTCGATATGTAGTACATTTTGATGAACAGAATAAAGTCAATCTAAAAGGGACTATGCTAGATTTTCCAGATGAAGAAGAAAATACTTTACCGCTTTTGGAGTCCATGAACAATATACAAGAAATTTCTTCAGTTAAGACACTGGAAATGGAACCAGACTTTGTCCAGAGATGGGAAGAACAAATTGCAGACGCTGCAGGCAGTACGCAAACAGGAGGGCCAGAAGATGATGATGGTGAGGCAAGTTCGGGATCAGAAGGATCTGCGGAGGTGGACCGTCTTCCAGAGCAAGCTCCCAGATATTCATTGCATCCCAATGTCTGTCCTACATTGCAAAGTCAGCATTACCCAGTGAGTCATCTACTATAGAAGAGATTTATATGCTACCTCCCTTAGAAGCTGAAGAGCGGAAGGAGGCTGCAAAGGAGGAAATAGATGCTTTATTCAAAAATGAGACTTGGACTCTCACTGAACTCCCACCAGGAAAGAAGGCCATTGGATGTAGATGGGTGTTCAAGTTGAAGCAAGACTCCGAAGGAAGAGTTGAACGCTCTAAGGCAAGACTGGTTGCGCAAGGATTTTCTCAGAAATATGGAGTTGATTTTGATGAGACCTTTGCACCTGTTGTGAAGCACAGTACCGTGAGGATACTTCTAAGTTTAGCAGCCTCAAAGATGACAGTACGACACTTAGATGTCAAGACTGCATTCTTACATGGTGAAATCTCTGAAGACCTGTACATGAAGCAACCACCTGGATTTGAAGACAAGAAGAGACCTAACCTTGTCTGTAAACTCCGGAAAGGTCTCTATGGGCTTCGCCAAGCGGCAAAAGCGTGGAATCAGAAATTGGATGAAAGGCTGAAGCAATTGGGTTTCAAGCAAGGAGAGGCAGATCGGTGTCTGCACACTAGAGTCAAGAATGGTCGTTGTTGCTTCATTCTGATGTATTCTGACCTGATCATCGCATCATACTCAACTCAAGACTACACAGAAGTTGTACGTCATTTGAGCAAACAAGTTGAGGTTAAAGAACTTTGAGATGTTTCATATTATCTTGGCATACAGATCAAGAGAGAAGACGATGGATCATTTCTCTTGAGCCAGAGGCAGAAGATTATTGACTTGTTGGAAGTTACTGGACTTCAAGGTGCAAATCCAGTTGCAGCACCAATGGTCACAAACTTCTTAAGAAACAATGAAGAAAGTGAACTTTTGCCAAACACTGACAAATACAGAACAGCAATAGGAAAACTTTTGTATCTAGCTACCAACACAAGACCAGAGATATAGTCGGCTGTTGGAATTCCGAGTAGAAAGGTCAGTGCACCTACTCAGAAATATTGGATTGCTGTCAAGAGAGTTATAAGATACCTGAAGGGCACAATGAACTTACAATTAAAATTACCAGCTAGTGATAAACCAAAGTTAGTTTTTTGGATTCGGATTGGGCTGGAGATTCTTTGGACTGCACGTCGGTCAGCGGATACCTGTTCTTGTATGGAGATGGTCCTATCTCTTGGGCCAGCCGGAAGCAAGAACTCATAGCCAAGTCTACAACAGAAGCAGAACACATCGCTGTTTCTTTGGCATCAGATGAACTCCTGTGGCTTCATCAATTTCTGGTTGACTTTGGAATAGATCAGGGCTGTCCAACTGCCGGCCCTGCAGGTGTTTTGGACTTCAAATCCCAGAAATCCTAGCCAGTTTACCAGCTGTTAGGATTTCTGGGATTTGAAGTCAAAACAAGCCCTGGAATAGTTGAACAGAAGCCAATCCAAGTGTTTGAAGACAATCAAAGTTGTATCAAGTTTGCCAAATCTGAAAAGGTGATGATGCGCACTAAGCACATTGGGATTAGGTATCATAGTGTGCGCAGACTCACACAAGATGGAATGATTTGAGTTGTCATATTGTCCAACAAAACAGATGGACATATTGACCAAACCACTACCAAGAGATGGTTTTCAGGACCTTCATGTCAAAATGGGAGTAATTTGAGAAATGATTGTGTATGATTGAGGAGGGCTGTGGGAGCAATCTATCACACATTCACTTCCTGTTCGCACCATACTGTAAAGCGACCTCCTCAGGTTCAAAGGTGTATTGCACCTTATTTAAATATGAATGTAAACTATTGAATTGACCACTATTGTTCTGAGTCACGTAGGTTACTTGAGCACATGCTTGCAAGGCTATATAAGGGGATGCGCCCCTTTGTTCTTTCTCTTTTCCCTTTTTGGCTCCTTTTGCTCTCTTCTCCATTTTGCTCCTGATGTGACTCTTTGTGAAGGGAGAGGCCTGCTCACCATCTGGAGGCCTCGCCAAGTGCTGTTACCTGCATGATATCTCACCTCATGCAAGCCTTTTGATAGTAAGTAAAACTGTTTCAACTTTAACTCTGTGTCTGGACCAGTTATTTGCATGTATGGCTTTTAGGGGGAGAAGGAGGGAGGCTGTGCACACTTGGTTGCTCTAAACTTTGCTCAAGCCCAGGCCTTCTCTACTCCGCTCTCTTCCCCAGAAGCTGCATGCTGGGCACTTTTAAAGAAGCATGAACAGGCTGGCATCAACTGCTGTTGGAACGATCACCAGTTGTGCCAAATATATTATTTTTCCATCAGACTCCTCCTTCGGCACCATCGACACTTCCTTCCATCCATCCATCTCCTTCCTTTCTTCCTCTGCCTCCTGGCGAGGAAGGCCTGCTGCGCTCCGGCCAGGCATCTTCCCTCCTGGCCAGTCTCTTTCCCTCCGCTTTCCCAGGGGGGGGGGTGCGCTCCTCCCTTCCTCCCTTCCCTCCCACCCTGAGAAGGAGGCAGCCCTGCCGCCCTGCACATGCCCCCCTCCCCCTTCCCAGGGAGAAGGAAGAGCGTGGCGGGTGGCCAGGCCAGCGGACTGCCATGACGAGGAAGAGCACTGCTCAAGGGTCTCTCTTCCGGAGCAAGATTTCTGCAGAGGCCCCAATGGCCTCCGCCACAGGGCGGCATCTCTCGGCTCCTTTCATAGAATTCAAGTTTGCCAAATCTGAAAAGGTGATGATGCGCACTGAGCACATTGGGAGGGGGCCCTGCCCCAATGAGGCCCCCTCCCAAACCCATGCAGGGAAAGAGAGGGGAGGGGCAGGAGGCCGGTGGCGCTCACGCGTTGGGATGTGCAGACGTGCAGCAGAGGAAGGGGGGTGGGGTTGATGGATTTTAACACTGAATTTTTTTAGTGCTGTTTGTGTTTAATTCAATTTTTAATGTTTGTATAGATTAAAATTGTATATTAATGTATTTATGTCAATCTGCTTTGAGTCCCCTTTGGGGAAATAAAAGCAGGGAATAATAATAATAATAATAATAATGGAAAAGCCTCAATTTGGACAGAAATCGACACGGTGCAGAAGGCGGCACTTCTGGGAACTGGGCACATTCTATGAACATACCTCTAATACCCTAGGTCCTTGGGAAGAGACACTCAAAGGCAGATCTCGGACACTTGGACCCAATGAGCACGTCTGCTGTGTTGTTATGTACATGTAAATAAATTATAACATTATATAATAATAATAATAATCTAATAATACCTCTAATGTTCTATGCTCTTGGGAAAAGCCCAATATTCAGAGCCAAACCAGAAACACTTGGACCTAATGTGCATATTTGCTGTGTTACTATGTACATGTAAATCATCATCATCATCCCAGGCCCTTGGAAAGAGCCCAATATTCAGAGACAAACTCCAGGCCCTTGGCCCTCCGGTGCGTGTGTGCTGTGTTGTTATGTACATGTAAAAGATACTAATAGTGTTTTATTCCCTGCCAGAGGCCAAATGCAACACAACTGCCCGATTTAGAAGTACAAACATATAAATTTATTTATTCACCCATGTATACAAATATAAAACCATATTTCTGTACAGCTTTGGCACAAAAGTGAAAAAATAACCACATCTCTGTATATAATTAGAGCTCTCTCTTATAAATATTGATTTGTGAGGCAGCAAAGGCCGTTGAGACTGGAAGCAGACACGGGGGGCCTTGGCTTAGCCCAAGTATGGTCAGACTTTGGCCATTTCTCCAGGTGTTTTGGACTACCGGCTGAGGAATTGTGGGAGTTGAAGTCCAAAACGCTTGGAGGGAGGGCCAAAGTTTGACTATGCCTGCCTTAGCTCCCCGATTCCATGCTAGAGCCCCCCTTTGCAGGCCACACTTGCTTCCGCAAGGAGGTCCGGTCAAGGATTCCCCAATATAGACATGGGTACCCCCCTCCCCCCTCCTCCCTCTCTCTCTCTCTCTCTCTCACATACACACACACACCTCAAGGTAAATATGGCAGGCAGTGCAAACAGATGAATCAGGGTCCAAGGTGGCGTCCTGCCTGTTCTCTCTCCTGTCCTGCTGCTGGCGGAGGAAGAGAAGCAGAAACATTCCTGTTCAAGGTAAAGGGGGAGAGCCCACCCCAACCCCATTGTTCATTTCCAGCAAGAGAACAGGAAGCCCCTCCTCAAAGGGGGGAATCGCATTGCCCTCAAGTCACATGGGCAGAAACACACAAAAGGATGAGGAGCGGATGGAGGCCTGCCCTGCCCCACGTAAACATTGGGATGGCCTCCGGCTCCAGCGCCCGGTCTGCTTCGCCCAGCAGGTTCTTGCTTCCAACAGCAGTGCCTCATCCCCCAAATTCTTCCAAATGCTGGTGGTTTTGCATGGGGGGTATTTCCGTGGACACTCCTGGCTGTCTAAAAAGGCATTCTGGGTTGCCAATGGGATGCCAGTTCTACTGTAATGCAAGGAAGGCTCTGCTGGAGGAAATGCAAGGAAGTGCCGAGAGCCTCCAGCAGAACAGGGTCTTTGTCTTTGGAGGCAAAGGATCAACTCAAGGCTCACGGTTGGGTAGCCAGGGGGAGGCCAGGACTGGATCCGGTTTGAAGAAAGGAGGGGGGAGGGGGAGGTGCCAGGCCATTGGGGTCCCTCAGGGTTCCATCACTTGCCCCATGAAGAGCACCGTGCCTGTAACACAGAAAGAAAGGAGCGGGGTCAGGCTGTGCCAGGTCAGGGCCTGAGAAGGAGTTCATTGTGCAAACGCCCCCCCCCCCCTCCTCACAGGATAGCATAACTTTATTGGTATTGCACTATTGCACAACGAAATTAAATGCTTTCCCCAGCACACAACACAAAAACACACCCACCCCTCCACACCCCAAGCACCACCACACAGCCACCATCATCACCATCATTGGGGATCCCTCATGTCTGATTCTGATTGCCTTCCGAGCGCAGGGTCTTGGCAGGGGGTCCGTAGGTGACGGTAGGGTCTTATTCTGGATCCACATGTTCTTTCTTCCTCAGTAAGGACATCGGTTTCCAGATGGAAGGCAGTCCTGACAAGGGTGGGCTTCACATGCCTCCTCCTCTAGGCCCGTTTCTCCCTTTCGCCCTCCAATTGTGCCGCTTTGAATTCCTCAGCACTGTTGGTCACAGTTGAGCTCCAGTTTGATGCTCGAGGGCTAGGGCTCAATTCTCTCTCTATGTCTCTGCCACAGTTTTTAAGGTTGGCTTTGAGCCCATCTTTCCCTCTCTTTTCCTGTCCCCCGACATTCCACTTTCCATTCTTGAGTTGGGAGTAGAGTCACTGCTTTGGGAGACAACGGTGATCTTTGGGCATTCATTCGGACAACGTGGCCTTCAGTCCAGCGGAGTCGATAGTGGAGGAGGTCACTTCAATGCTAGCAGTCTTTGCTTCTTCTTCCGGCACACAGAGCAGACTTGGGAGGACAATGGCTTTATTACGGCTGTCCTGCTCCTCAAACACTCTCTTCTTCATTTGGAAGAATGCTGCACTTGCAGAGCTCAGGCGGTGTTGTATTTTAGTGTCAACTAGCCATCCCCTGCCATGTGTTGCTGTGGCCGTCTGTGTATATGTGTTTTGTGTGTGTGTGTGTGTGTCTATATTTGTGTATATGTGTATATATTAGGCTTGGTTGATCCATAAAAAATTGGGTTCAAAACTCGTTTCGGATCTAGGGGCGCTGGGGGTTCGGTTCGGAAGTCGGTTCTGATTTTCACAGAAAAAAATGTCCAAAACTTTTTTTAAAACTTCAGAGATTTCTGACTTCTGAATAAGGGTTTAATAGTGTTATTTCCTGTTTCATTGGGTGGTCTTTACTTTGAAAGTAGTTGTTTTACTCCCGGAAAAAGGGGGGGGGGAAGGGAGGAAATTCATCCACACTGGTTTAAAATGACTTCTCTGGCGTAAGACTGAAGCGGGAGGGACAGCAAAGTGAGGAAATTCACCCCTCTGTTTTAAAATGCTTGACCAGACTCCAGATAGTCACCCAGCCTCAATAATAATAATAATAATAAACCCCCTTCTGCCTTCATGCAGGGAAAGCACAATCAAAGCACCCCTGACAGATGGCCACCCAGCCTTAATAATAATAATAATAATAGTTTTCATCTCCTGGTCCAGGAAGTTTAGGCAGGCAGGCAGGAAGGCATGCAGTTCGCTGTGAGCGGAGGTCCTCCAGTGCAGGCCAGCGTGAGGAAGGAGGCCAAAGGCTTCAGGAGTGATGTGGCATAGGCCAGGCGCTCCGTTAGGCCCCAGCTGGGCCCAGGAAGGGTGGAAGAAGCATGAGGAAGGAGGCGGAAAGCAGCGGCGGGCACACTCGCCAACCGCTTCAATCAGCCAGGGGAGGCTTCAGCATAAGTGAGGACGACTGGCTGAGGAGGTGGAGCACGGCCCCTGGATGTGTGCTCCCAGGGCCTCTTCCTGCGCGCACTTCCCAACACTTGGAGAGAGAGGCGCCCCGGCGTTGGCAAGCGAGCGGGGGAAAGAAGGCTGAGAGCGCACACCCAGGGGCGGGTGAAGCACTCAGAGGAGAGAGAGAGGAAATTCATCCTCTTGAGCCGAAGCCAAGGACCAGAAGTGGGGAAACGCTGAATCATTTCCGACTCACTTACTGCTTCGGAACAGAAATGGCAGAAAAAGCTTCGGAAGGGCAAAGGCACTTCAGGTTTCCTTAAAAATTCAAAATTGCTTCAAAATGCTAATCTTTCCGAATTTATTGTGAATTACGAATATTCTGACCAAAACTAACCATGTCTAGTATATATGTGTGTTTGTGTATATATGTGGTTTTGTGCATGTGTTGTAATGTATTTTTGTGTTTTGGCTTTTAAAGTATTTTCCGCTGTGTTTTTCAGTGTTGTTATGAGTGATGGTCACTCCTTGGCCTGACAAGTGTCTTGTGTCCAAATTTGGTGTCAATTCGTCCAGTGGTTTTTGCATTATGTTAATCCCACAAACAAACATGACATTTTTATTTATATAGATGTTGACTTTTGAGGAGAGGGACCGGAAATGGCCATTAAGCTATACAGTATTTCTGGCCTTGAAGAGGGATTGGCTGCTGCCTTTTGCTGAAAGAGCACTTTGGTTTCCTCAATGTTCAATGAGAGGTCAGGCCTTGTCATATGCTTCTGAACATAAATGCGAAACCATGGTGTTCAATAGAGTGACAGCTCTAGGACAACAGCTGGGACCTTGTGGTGTGAGCGCCAGTCAGCCGGGGCCACTCTACCTTGTTTTCTGGCAGGGAAGGCACACTCAAACCACCCCTTGTTTGCATTTGAAGGGCTTCTGTGTTCTGCAAGGAAGGGGCGCAAAGCAAGGCCCCTCCCTCCCTCCCCCCCAGGCAGAAGGCCCGCCTCCCTGTGCCTCACCTGTGGGGTTGTGTCGCACCAGGAAGAGGAAGGGCCTGTCCAGGATCATTTCCAGGGGAGCCATTCGGGAATAGACAATGGCGGCTGCAGAAGAGAAGAGAAGGGAGGCATCTCAGGATCGTGGAAGGGCAGGTCAAGCAGCTTGCTAGTCTTGCTCTAGAGACCAGAGCATCTCCCAAACACAGGCTGAATTGGCCCCTTTTAGGATTGCATCAGTTGTGCACAATGGGGCTCATGCCTTTTGGGGGGGGGGGTCTCTTAGAATTCTAGTGGAGTGCAGACTGCTTTGGAGGCCTCAAAACAAAGGCAGGCTGGGCATCTTTTGGGGTGAGACAGGGAATGCTCCCATCCACAAAGGCAGCCAAACCCACCCGCTGTCCCTGCAGCCCCCCACCCCTCAAGGCCCGTGGGACACCCACCTGTGGCAGCAGAGGCCTTGGTCCCGCTCTCGTTCACCTCGATCTTCACCTTCTGCAAGGCCTGGGCCACAAAGAGGGGCTCCTGGTCTGTAAGGAAGGAACAGCAGTGAGCATGCGAACAGGGGCCGGGTGGCCATCTCTTGGGGGCGCTTTAATTGTGCTTTTCCTGCATGGCATGGGGTTGGACTAGGTGGCCTTTGGGGGTCTCTTCCTACTCTATGATTCTATGACTGGGAGGAGGCAGGAGGGCCAGAGACTCTGCAGCCTGTCATCACCATCAAGGGCATGCCATGGTTGTGTTATGGGGCATGGAGTGAAGTTTAGAGCTTTGTATGCACATAATGTTGCCAGGCTCTGTAAGATGGGAGTGAGAGTGCTGTTGCAGTGTGAGAAATGCGGGAACGGACTGTTTGCACCTGGACTGAAAAGAGTTGGGGATTGGAGGACCTCATCCCAGTATATCTGCTTTGAACTGGAATAATAATAATAATAATAATACTTTAATATTTGTGAGTCGCCCTCCACCACCGGTGCTCCGGGCGACTTACATCATTTAAAAACCCCAAAATACATCAATGTACATCAATTTAAAAACATAGATACAGACGGCAAGGAGAGGCTCAGTCATTCAAGGTACCGATCAGGCCCCAAACGCTAGGCGGAAGAGCCAGGTTTTCAGGTCTGACAGGAACCTAGTCCGGGTCGAAGTGGCTCTGAGGGCGGGTGGCAGTGAGTTCCAGATCATGGGGGCCGCCACGGAGAAAGCTCTCCGCCGGGTCTCTACCAGCCGAGCCTCTCGCACCCCACTCCCCTCCCCTTCACTCCCCTCGCAGCTCGAGGGGGTTACGGAATAATTTAAACACATAAACATTTTAAAAATACTACAAATCCACATATTAAAAGGCATTTCTATAAAAGATACATATTAAAGCGTATTTCTATAAAGTATTAAAATACACAAGGCAGAGATTAAACACAAGGCATGCACTGCTATATATGAGTCTACACGGCCAGAAAATCTGGGATCAGGTCCTGGGATCGAGGGCAGTGTAGATCCAGCCTTGGAGACACAAGGGATGAGGATCAAGGCTGCTTCCCGAGAGAAGGGCAAGGGAATATTTTGGTGAGTTCACCAATGGACACTCAGGAGGGGAACGGCATTGGCCAATGAATTCTGCCTCTTGCCAAATTGCAAAGTGTACCCATCGCCCTTTGGTATCATGTAACTGTGCTCAGTCTCCCAGTCCGGAGAACCCTGTAGCGTGTCTTTGCTTTTGCGGTCGGCAGCAATACCGCTCTCCACTGCTGACAAGGGAGACTTTGATGATGATGGATAGACTGGGCACAGCTCTTTGGGCAGTGTCCAGAAAAGTAACTTCCTGATGCTGAACAAAGTGTGGATCCTGGAAGGGCTCCCAAGAGGCCTCCTCCCAAGCAGCCCTACAGCAAGGCTGGGACAAGGAGGAGGAACCCATGGTTTCGAGGGGCAGCAACTTTGCCTGTGCTTGAAGGCAACTTTGCTCTGGTTTTGAGAGCCAAAGCCGTGGGCGGAGTGTCTGCGCATGCCTTGAGGGTGACAGAAGCCCCTCCAAAGCTGGGGACTGACCTGAGAGGCTGCTGAAGTTGGCCTTGCGGGCGTCAAACATGTCAGTCATGCCCAGCGCCTCCAGAGGGCGCCTCAGATCCAGCTCGCTCTCCAAGGAGAACCTGTTGGGAGAGAGGGGGGAGCACAAGGTCAGCGGGGAGCACAAGGTGTGTGTGTGTGTGGGGGGTCTCAACACCCCCAAATCCCTGACCCTCCACCCCCTCCCTACCTCCCTCTCCAAGCAGAGGGTACCTACTTGGGCAGGACCAGGACGCGAGTGACCCGCGTCATGTTGCTCTTCCATTGGTCCACCAGCTGGGCACTTAGGATGGCAGTCAGGGCAGAGAGCGAGGCGTCCACCTCAAAGGGGGCTGCAATGAGCATGCTGAGGGCCTCCCCCTGGTAGGGCAGCTCAATGACGTCATACTCCATGTGCTCCGGGGTGGAGAATTCGCCTGGGGGGGGGGGGGCAGAGGGGGGAAAGGGGGTCAGGAGCAAGGCCCTTTGCCTAATGACTGCCCTCCCTATGGCGGTCCCCTCCCCCAGATACATGGGGCCTGCAGGACAACAGAGCTGGAAGGGGTCCCAAAGGCCCCTTGGAGATATGTGGATGGATGGATAGAAAGACATCCTCAGGCATGTGTTACCAAGAAACACCAGATCACAAAAGGTTAAGAGCAACAAGGGAATGCCTAGAGAGGAAAACACCTTCCGGTCCAGATGCAATGCCTGGTTGTGGCAAGCTGGACAGTTGTTGAGTAGTTTTATAGCATTTTAATTATATAGTGTTAAATTGTTTTATTGAAATTGTTATGTTTTTATCTATGTAAACTGCCCCGAGCCTAAGGGAATGGAGCGGTATATACATTTGAATAATTAATAAATGAATAAATAAATAAATAAAATACTGAGAAGGGGCCCTCTATCAATCACGAGACCACGAGGCAGTTCTCTCTCTCTCTCTTATTGTTGACCACTGCTGTGGGAGTCCCTTGTGCATATTGTAAATAAACCCATTTGAACCGATCGACAGGGCTGAAAAAGGCTGGAGCAGCAGCATGGCTGAACTGATGACCAGCCGAGAGGGGAAAGAGCAGGACGCAGGACTATAAGCAGATGCTCCTAATCTGTGGGAAACGGAGGAGAAGGATTCAATCCCACGGGTTGTTTTGAGGGACTCCTCGCTGCAGGCAACAGGGTGAACTAGGCTGGACTAGATGGCCTTTGGGTTTTCTGCAAGCCCACTGGCGGCTTCCCGGCTACGAGTGGCACTCTGCACATGCTCAGGAAGCTCAGTCCTGATCACAGCCTCCCAATGGAGACCCCGGCCCGGCATTCCCACCCCGCTGCTCACCGTAGCTGAACTGGGCGGTCTGCTGCATCATGGGGACGGAGACGGTGCTGCCGTCCGGCTTGTGGAAGAGGCGCCGCCGAGTGGAGGCTTCTGGGAAGGGCAGCGCCCACTGGCCCTGAAAGTGGATGGCGTCCACCAGTAGCAGCCGGGTCAACTGGTCAAGCAGCCCTTCGCGCAGGAAGCCCTGGATCATGCCTGCAGAGGAGGAGGAGGAGGAAGGAAGGAGGTGTGATGCTGAGGAAGGGCTCCCATGGACGTGGTGCCCTGCTTCTTGGACATGGCCACCCCCTTTGGAGCAGGGGCTCTCCCCCACCACTGACCCTCAGTGTGATGCTCCACCCAGGCGTTGATGATGCTGCGGGCACGGTCCGGCTCAGCGAAGTCCACTTGCTTGACCGCTTGGCGGAAGATCCGCTGGAAGCTTGGCAGGAATCCAGGCTTCAGGACCAAGTTCCGCTGGACAAAGAGGGCGTCCGCCGTGGACACGGTCACTGCCAACTCTGCCTCTTCCTCTGGCCGGCGATCCGTCAGTGCCTTCTGGAGCTGCCGAAGGGCCCTGGGGAGCCCACGTTCTGGGCAGGAAGGCAATGGGAGCAGGTCAGCCAGGAAAGCCAGCAGGGTCAAGTCCCTTTGGAGGGAAGGGAGGGAAGGGCCCTGGCACTCGGGCCCGAGCCTGAGAAGTGGCCTCTTGGAGAGACCTTTGGAGCAACAGAAGCCAAGAGTCGGAGGGGACCCCAAGGGCCACCCAGCCCAAGCCACGCTTGACACTATTGGATCCCTCCCAACAGATGGCTTAAGAAGAATTGAGCCTCTGTTAAGCAGGAAGACCCAGTGGGAGCCCTTCTCCCTTGAGATGCCCTGACATGCCTGTGGCCCCACCCCTTGGCTCCATATCACATCCCCCCTCCCCACCACAATGCTGCAGGCCACACAGGTCAGGAGGCCTCCTTGGCCTGGGTTAGGTTAGATGGCTGACTGCCCAGCTCCAGTGTCCCTGGAGGGGAAGTTGAGTCAGCAGTGGAACTCCCTGCTTCAGGAGGAATGGGGAGGGGAGTGACCTCATAATCCCCCTTGAGAGGGCCGTGGGGTGCCCTCCTGGTTTTTCTGGGGCTCCCAGGGGCCTTTTCCACTTCCACTTTCGCCTCCCGTTTCCTCCTTCCGCTCACCTCGAAGCCGGAAACCGGCGCCGGCCTCGATCTGGCTGCGTGTCCCTCCGGCGGAGGCCGCCTGCAGCATGGCCAGCACCGAGGCTGCGCCCGGGGGAGAGAAGGCCAGGTTCCGGTGCCGGGAGGAGGGGGCGGACGTGGCCTCGCGGAAGAGCCGGGCGCCCAGGTCAGTGGTCCGGAGGCCCAAGCGCAGGACTGCGGGGGAGGGGGCCAAAGGGGTCGCGGGGGTCAAGGCCAGCAGGAAGGCCAAGGCCAGGAACGGGGTCGGAGGTCGCATCCTTTGAAGCAAAGGAAAAGAGGGAGGGTTTCAGCCCATGTGACATGACTTTTGTTCCTGAGTTCTCCATGTCCTTTCCTAATGGGTCCGGTCATATCAACATGGGCCAAATGTAGTGAACTGCCAAAACATGGTCTTTGTGGGGGGGGGGGGGCATCGCCATTCCCCCCTCGAGCACACTTGGCCATCGTTCTTCAATCTCAGAGTCTCAACCCACCACTCAACCTCGCTTGTGGCCGCCACACAAACACAGTCCCTGGAGGAGAGCCACTTATTTCAACATCAAACAGGAAATCACACTTTCAAACCAGGAACAGATAATGTTTCAAATGTGGTTACATTGTGCCATTGTTATTCAAACGTACACAAACCAAGGGGAAACATACTTAGAATCACAGACTAATCGAGTTGGAAGAGACTTGAGAGGCCAAAAAGTCCAACCCCTTTCTGGAAAAGCACAATCAAATCCCTCCTTTGACAGATGGCCATCCAAACTGCTTAAAAGCCTCCAAGGAAGGAGCTTCCACCAGACCCTGAGGCAGAGAGTTCCGCTGTTGAACACTTTTCCTTATGATCAGGAAGTCCTTCCTGATAAAACTCCAGGTGGAGTCTCCTTCCCTGTCATTTGTACTTATGAAAGGAACGGAAGAGAAGGACCCGGAGGAGCCAAAGGCCACGGCCAAAGGAAACAGAAGAACCACACTAGACAAAGGGAGACTCGAAGGAGCCAGGAAGGCCTGGAGACCGCGAGTCACCCCTTGGAGGAGGAGTGACCTCAAGAACTGGGTCTGTTGGGTCTACAGAGAAGAAGGCTGAGAGGAGCCATGAGGGGAAACAGGTAGAAATAGGTGAAATAGAAATATATGTGCAGGGGCAGGCATGTAGCCAGGGGGGGGGGGGCTTGAGGGGATACCCCAAACAGGTCTTAAATAAAGCTCTAGACAAAACGAAAAACACTTCCAGGACAGAACTTTTCACCAAAAAGGAAAAACCTCCTATAGACCGCATTATTTGGCCACTGACCCATACCCCCCACTCTAAAAGGATTCAAGGGATCGTACGCAAATATTGGCCTCTAGTGAATTCGATACCGGGGCTAGAAAAAAACCCTATGATTGCAAATAAAAGGACTACTAATATTAAACAACTACTAGTCCATGCTGACCATACCATTCGCACCAAACCCCCACATTCCAGTAGAAATACAATGGCATGTTGTCATTGCTCTATTTGTAAACATATATCTACTATTAACACGATACAAGACCTCGAGGGGAGAAAAACATACAAACTTCACTGCCAGGCCACATGCGGATCTAAAAATGTAATATATTGTATTTTATGCAAATGCTCAAAATATTACGTAGGGGAAACTGGGCGTGACCTGAGGGTAAGGATCCAGGAACATCGTTCGAGATTTAGAACAAAAACCGAATCTTCTGTACTGTATACACACTTTAAAGAGAATCATCTATATGACGACTTTAAAGTTGTGGTTCTTGAACAGGTTAAAGTCAAGATGCATCAGGATATTAAATTAGCCTTAAGGAGAAGAGAATGCTTCTGGATAACCTCCCTAAAATGCAAAGCCCCCAGGGGATTAAACGACCGTTTATCCATAGGAGAAATTTTGATATAATTGGCACCTGGCGCCAGGTGCGGAGGGAGTCCTCTTAAGCCGCGGCTTTTCTCAGTAGCATTGTCCAACCGAATGGGAAAGTGGCTGCGTCCACATACATATATGCTATGACTGAATATTTTGGGTATGTATTGATTGTGCTATATGTATGTAATGCCTTTTGAAATGTATTGATGTATATTGCCTCTTGCCTACTGTTTTGGGGAATGTGTTTTCTTATGTGGGATCACACCTATATGTATAGGTTACAAAAATGTATATATAACAAGAATATGGGATTATATATTGAAAACTATTTATGTTTAATCTAATAGATATTGGACCAGTGGATTGGACAGTAGATAGTATGTGGCAGGTCCCGAAGAAGCCGGAAACGGCGAAACAGATGGCTTGATACCTTCAACCCGACATTGAGTGTAATCCGAATTATATTTGATGACATGTTACCTTATGGATTATAATTTTGTGAAGGAAAACACCAATGTTTTGATGCCATATGGATCTTCAATCCACCATCCACGTATAATTGGAAAAGAATGAAGATGAAATAAATTGAAATAATATTGTGAAAGTGATCTCCCACATTGATCTTTTATTGCTCGGGCTTCAGCCCACCCCCCAAAATTCTCAGGCTGGTCCCCGAGAAGGCCTTACTGGTACATTATTTAAACTGTTACATGTATTCATATCATGATCTGATCACCATGCTCAGTATATCCCATATGCATGGGGGTATTGGGATAATGATACAAAAGGTTTGCTGGGGTAGACCCTCTCTCACTCAGGCTCAGCCCCTCCCGAATCAAACTCAGCCCCTCCTGAATCAAAATCCTGGCTACGGCCCTGTGCAGGGGTGTCCCAAGGAAGAGCCAGGGGGCTTCCTTTCTGCTGCCCTGGAGCCATGGGTTCAAGTGACAGGAAGGGAGATTGCACCTGAAGCCTTGAAACAGGCCAGATGGCCTTCTGCACGGGGGGTGGGGGGGGTGTTGGACTAGGTGGTCTTGAAAGATCTCGTGATTTTCAAATTGCATTGCGTAGTGTAATATAATATAGTGGAGAGCAAAGGTCCAGGAGGGGGGGGTGCCTGGCTGGGCAACCGTCCTTGTGAGAAAGGCCTTGGCGTCTCCGTGGGCAACAAGCTGAACCAAGTGAGCCAAGAGTGGGATGCAGCAGCTCCACAAGGCAAGGGGATTCAGGGCAGCACCCAAAGGAGCCCAGTGTCCAGGCTGAGGGAAGCCACGGGCCTCCTCCTCCTGCTTGGCCTAGATTCATCACACGGAGTCCAATTCTGGCCCCACGTTCCAAAAGAGAGATGGGCTCTAAGATGGAAGAGGGAGACTCAAAGGGGCCCAGAAGGCCTGGAGGCCAGGAGTCCTCCCTCTGAGGAGGAGGAGGGGGGTCCTCCAGAGCTGGGTCTGTTGGGGAAGAAGGCTGAGAGGAGCCCTGAGAGGGGCCCTGGGGAAAGGTGGGCAAGGGGCCCCCAAGGAAGAGGGGGGAGGGGGTGGCCTTCCTTTCTGCTGTTGTTGTTGAAACTTCAACTCTGTTATCCTACCACAGGTCCATTGCTTAGAGCAGTGTTTCCCAACCTTTTTTGAGCCGCGGCACACTTTTAACATTAAAAAAATCCGGGGGCACACCACCAACCAAAATGACACAAAACGACACTCTAACACAGCAAAGAACGGCTGGGGGTGGTGGCCTGCTGGGAGCAGCTGCTGGGAGTGCCGAAGCCGGGTCGGAGCCAGACCATGCCAGGCCCCGCCCCCTCCTCCCGGTTTCAGCTCTCCCAGCAGCTGCTCCAACCTTGAGGGGCAGTGCCAAGCCAGGTGCCAGAGCCAGCACAATGCTGGCTTGGCACTGTCCCTCAAGGCTGGAGCAGCTGCTGGGAGTGCCGAAGCCGGGGGAGGAGGCAGAGACAGGCCACGCCATGCCCTGCTCCCTCCCCCAGCTTCAGCTCTCCCACAGAGGAGGAGCATGAGCCGTGGACGGGCTTCAGTGGGCGGGGGTCCTCCTCCGCGCGGCTTCAGCGAGCGAGGGGCGAGAGTCATGGCGGCAGTCATGGTGGATTGGAGGCTGGCTGGGGAAACGGCTAAAGGAGGTGATGCCCCGGCCCCTTCTTCTTTTTCTTCGCCGCCACCCGGCCCTTCCTCCTCCTCCCCCAAGCAGCAGGAGTTCGGCAGGAGGAGGGGGGAAGCAAGGGGGGCAGAGAGCTTTTCTCGTGGCACAGCAGGAGGTCTGTCACGGCAAAGTAGTGTGCCACGGCACACTGGTTGAGAAAGACTGGCTTAGAGACACAATCGAGAGGAGCCACTGACCTCTGCCAGGGACCATGGCCTTTCTCCTCGGCAGAGATCGGTGGTCCCTCTCTGTTGCGCACGCAAGTCACTCCCCTGCCCTACCAGAAGAACATGTTTGAAGTGCCAACAAGAACAACATCAACCTTTGTGTATCTTTGTGTTCTAGATATCAGGATTTTGATTGCTGTTTGGTTCGGGGGGGGCTGAGATATTAGCAAACCTTTTGTATTGTTATCCCAATAACCCCATGAATGGTGGATATACTGAGCATGGTGATCAGTTCATGATTTAAGTGCACATAACAGTTTAAATAATGTACCAGTAAGGCCTTTCGCGGACCACCTGAACACGAGGTTCAATGAGGCGGAAAGAGATTCCACCTGAACACGAGGAAGAACTTCCTGACTGTTCAGCAGTGGAACTCTTTACCGCGGAGCCTCTTTCCTTGGAGGCTTTGAAACAAAGGCTGGGTGGCCATCTGCCGGGAAGGCTTGGATTGTGCTCGACCTGCCTGGCAGAATAAAGGGGGCTGGGCTGGCTGCCCCCTGAGTGAGCTCTCTCCCCACGCCAGGAGTCTTGGGTTCTAGTAGACACACAAAGCGAGGGCGGCCAAGTCTACCACGGAGCTCTCCCTCCCTCCCTCCCTCCCTCCCCCCACGAGGACCTCCCAACCGGGGGTCGCTTCCTTCTCCATTAACCCCGACCCAGTTCATCCCCTAGGAGACCCCCCTCTCCAATTTCTCCAGGGGCGCCGGGACACGTGTCAGCGCCTCCCGACGAGGGCGACCAGGGCGAGCCCTCTTTTTTTGTTGGGGGGGGGGGGTGTCTTACCCGGAAGTCAGGCTGGCTGCTGTGCCGTGTCGTGCTGCGCCGGGCTCCGTCCTCCTGCTGCTGCTGCTGCGGCCGCCGCCGCCTCCCCTCCGCCCTTTTATGTCTCCCCTCCGGACGGCGGGACCGGAAGCAGCGAGGGAGGGGGGGGGGAGGGAGGGGGAAGCCGCGATGAGCTCACCGCCCTCGCCCCCGCCCCCCCCCCGGAGTGAGCAAGAGGCCCACGAACGAGCCCCGCGGGGCAGCCGGCGAGACAGGCGGGAGGAGGAGGAGCGCTCCCTCCCTCCCCCCGCCCCCGCCCCTCCCCGCCCCCGCAGGCCTCCATGAAGGCCATCTGCTGGGAGGGCTCTGGCGGTGCTTTCCCTGCCTGGCAGAATCAAGGGGGTGGGGGTGGGGGTAGGTGCTTATTTAGCATTAAGCAGAGGGGGGGGGTGGCCATCTGTCGGGGGTGCTGATCTTGCATGGCAAAAGGAAGTTGAATGGGATCACCCCTAGGGTTGCCATTATTATTATTATTATATTATTATTATTATTATTATTACAACAAAGGCCAGGTGGCCATCTGTCGGGGGTACTTTGACTGTCCTTTTCCTGCCTGTCCGAAGGGCATTGGATGGGATGGTTCCTGGGGTGGCTATTAGTATTGTTATTTGTTATTATTATTATTCTTCACCATCAATCATCATCATGAAGCAGAGGCTGGGTGACCATCTGTCGGGAGGGCTTTGGCGGTGCTTTTCCTGCCTGGCAGAATAAAGTGGGGTGGGAGACCTTCGGGGTTGCTATAATAATAATAATAATTATTATTATTATTTTACTGACACAAAAACACAGGATGTCACAGCAATCGAGGTCTACATGCTTGATTTGGTATCACAAAATCACAAGTGGAAACCTTCCCAAGCGTCTAGGACTGTGAGATGTACTATTATTATTATTATTATTATTATTTCAAAGACTGAGCATGGGGTGGGATGGCCCCTGGGGCTGCTCTTATTACTGTTGTTATTCTTTCCTATATATCCTAATCATCATCATCGTCATGAGGAATCAGAGGCTGCGTGGCCATCTGTCGGGGGTGCTTTGGCCGTGCTTTCCCTGCACGAAGGCAGGCTAAAGGGGGGGGGGGCGCCCCACACTCTCTCCCCCAACCACAGCCCCGCGGGGGAGGCCAGGCTGAGCCACGAGGGGGGGCCCGCCTTCCGCCTGCTTCGGGTCGAGACCCCCAGGACCCCCTTCCACCTTGCAACGGGGTTGGGGGGGAGGGGGCGCCCTTTTACCCGCCCCCCTCCGCAAAGAAGGGCGGGGCGCTGGGGCCCAGCTAGAGAGTGGGAGCCCAGAAGCTTCTGGAACGCCTGCCTCCCCCTCCCTTAGGGTCCCCAGGGAGGGAGGGGGCAGGGAGGGGCTCCCCTTCCTTTCCTCCCCCCCTCCCCTCCCAGCCCTGACTCATCGGCGGGGCAGCCTCCTCATTCCCCTCCCCCCTCCCGCAGAGAGAGAGGGGGGGAGGGAGGGGGGAGGAGAACCCGGCGACCCCCGCCTGCCTGGCCAGGCCACCCGGGACTCCCCCTCCTGACGAGGCCGAACGAAGCCAGCCTGGCCGGGAAGGTCACGCCCTCGAGCGGGAGGGGGAGCAGAGGGGGGGGGCGCTCTGCACGATCCCAGAGGGCGCGTCTGCGCTGAGCAAAGAGCGGCCGCGTCACCCGCAACAGGAGTCGCGCCTGTTTACCTATCCGCCTGCCTGTCTGCCTGTCTGTCTGTCTGTCTGCCTGCCTGCCACTCATGGGGTCACCGCCAGGTCAAGGGGCAGCTGGGGGCCTGGGAGCCCCTCCCCCTCATGTTACGATGATTAGGATTGCTTACTATTATGATTGGAGGCACAACAAGAGGAGTCCACAGCAAACAGGGTCCCTGCCCTGGCTTCTGTATCGGATCACCCTCACCCTCACCCAGGATCACCTCACCCTCACCTAACAGCCTGTGGAGTTGAAGTCCAAAACACCTCCAGGTATTTTGCCTAGTGCCCAAGTGCCTAGGGTTATTATTATTATTATAATTATTGACTGGATGGCCCCTGGGGTTGCTATTATTATTATTATTATTAATCATTGAGCAGAGACTGGGTGGCCATCTGTGGGGGTCCCTTGATTGTGCTTTTACTGCATAATAGCAGAATGGGGTTGAACTCCATGGCCTCGGGGGTTTCTGCTATTGTTGTTGTTATTATTATTACAAAACCTGGATGGCCACCTGTTGGAGGTGTTCCCATTGTGCTTTTCCTGCATGGCAGAAGGGGTGTGGACTGGATGGCCCCTGGGGTTGCATTCATTATTATTATTATTATTATTATTATTATTATTATTTTAGTGTCAGGAGCTACTTGAGAAACTGCAAATCACTTCTGCTTTGAAAGAATTGGCTGTCTGCAGAGACGTTGCCCAGGGGAGGTCCAAAAGTGTTACCATCTTGTGGGAGGCTTCTCTTATGTCCCCACGTGAGAAGCTGGAGCTGACAGATGGGAGCTCACCCCACTCCCCAGATTCAAATAACCAACCTTCAAGTCAGAAGTCCTGCTGGCACAAGGGTTGCGCCACCAGGGGCTCCATTATTATTATTTAAAAAGCTGAATGGCCATCTGTTGGGAGTGCTTTGTGCTTTTCCTGCATAGCAGAAGGGGATCGGACTTCATGGCCTCTGGGGTTGCTTCTATTATTATTAATAATAATAACAATAATAATTAAGCAGAGAGTGGATGGCCATGTGTTGGGGATGCTTTGGGTCACGGGGTCACCCCGGAGTCAAGTCACAGCTCAGGCCCTGCTGCTCCCTCATTATTATTATTATTATTTAATACTTATTATGTTTGTTTAGATCCTGTTATTTGGTCTGAAAAGGAAGCACAGAGCGGCTCGTAACATGCGGAGAAGCGTCGTTTCAAATCCACGAGAGGCCAATCTTGAAATAGAATTAAAATCCACAAGGAAAAGAAATGGCAAGGCTGCCTTTCCCCACAGCGTTTCCCGTCCTGGCTTGCTGGCCAATGGTTTGACCTTTGACCCAGGGCCTTCTCCCAGGCATAGCTACACATCGGGAGCCCACTCTGCGCATGCGCAGGAGATTGCCAGTGCCCTCCATTGCCACCCCACCCCCTGCTTTTAAAAAATCCAAAGGAAAGGACTCTGCACATGCTCAGAGGCCGTGGCTCCTGCCTGTTGACACGCAGGGAGGTTCCCCCGGATTCCTCTCCTCTGGCGTCACGCTCACCAAGCAAGACACACACATGACCAAGCCTGAGGTTCCCCTCTCCGCACATGGAGCCCAATGTGACTCAGGAATGGGAAGGGGGGGGGGGGGGGCAAGGCAGGCTGAGTCACTGGGAAGGCAGCCCACGCGACCCATGGACGGAGGCCGCTTCTTCCTTGTCTTTCAAGGAATCCTAGAGTTGGAAGGGCTCCCCAGAGGCCAGCCACCCAGCCCAACCCTTTTCTGCCACTATGCAGGAAAAGCACCATCAAAGCATCACCGGCAGACGGCCACCCAGCCAGCGCTGCTCAAAAACCTCCTGTGAGGGAGACGCCAACAGACTCCCAGGCAGCCTACTCTACTGCCAAAAGCTTTTGCCCCCAGGAAGTCCTCCTGCAGGTTTGGGCAGAATCCCCTTTCCCTGCCATTCAGGCCCCAAGAACCCAAGAACGAGCCTACCGAACCTCTCTCGTTTGGAACTTGGGGGCTGCCCGGACTCTCTCTGGAGTTCCGTCAAGGGGCCCTCCCCTGCAAGAAGGCCATGCCATGCACAGGCAGCCCCCCACATTTGCTTCAGTCACGGGTGTGTGTGTGTGTTGTTGAAATGGAAAACAAAGTGTTGTTGTTGTTTATTCATTCAGTGGATTCCCCCTCTTGTCGTCCTCCTGGACCAGCCCAGGCCAGAGCTCCCTCCCTCCCGGCCGTGGCCACCCCACCCCAGGGGCTCCTTCAAGGTCAAGCCAGTCCCTTCCAGGATCCCAGCTTGCCCTTGGTTAGCCCCTCTTCCTTCCTCCTTCCATTTCCCCCAGCATCCTTCTCTTCTCCGAGCTTTCCGGCCTTCTCATGATGTGGCCAAGGGGCTTCCGCTTTGACTCTCCTCTCCTTCCCTGATCGAGATCTTCTCCCCGGAGATCATCCACCAAGGAACCAACAGTGCTTCTGTTCCATGTCCCGGCCTGAAGCCTCGTGCTCCTCTCGCTGACCCTTTCCTGGCCTGGAAGGGTTCAAGGTTATGCAACTGGTTATGCAACTTGCGGTCTTGGGTGGGTGTGTGCCCTGCGTGTGTGTCTCTTGTTGTATGTCATGGAAAGAGGGGAGGGGCCGGGGAACCCACCCAGGAGGATTTGCTGCCTGGGAGAGGTCAAAGGGCAGAGGCCAAGGTCTCCGGCTCAAGGTGACCCCTTCTGAGGCCAGATTTATTTATTTATTTAAAATGTTTCTATCCCGACCTTCTCACTCAGATCAGGCCCTCCTGGGACCCCCCCCCTTTACCTCCCTTCAAGCAGGATCAGTCTTCAGTCAGGAGACCCCCCCCCCAGAAGACTTTATTCTGTGGCTAGGCATTTTGAACCTGCAAAGGCCTTCCTTCTTCCATCTGTTCCTAATGCCTGAGTGTTTTCTTTAATGCAATCAGTTTGGAAACAAAGACAAAACATGTCTTTATTATTATTATTATTATTATTATTATTATTCCGCCTTTCTCCCTGTGGGGATTCCAGGCAGCTAGTAACCCACATTAGACAAGCTTAACACACACACACACACACAGACAAAACCAATTAAATAGTAACAGTGTGGCAAAAA
This sequence comes from Anolis apletophallus, assembly GCA_030556195.1. NCBI lineage: Eukaryota > Metazoa > Chordata > Lepidosauria > Squamata > Anolidae > Anolis > Anolis apletophallus. Next base: position 152,266,474 of record JARBWK010000008.1, read on the forward strand.
AGAATTTAGAGAGAGTAAATACACTAAAATGGCCTTTCAAACTCATGGGCCCCAACCCCACCCAACCCCAAACATTTATGCTGCAATGGGCAAAGAAACGTTTATTTTGCAACGGGGAAATAGATTTGCAGCTCACACAATGAGCACAATTGTGTCATGTTTGTACTTTAAATGGTTCCACAGCTGGGCCTTATGACTGGCAGCCAAAGACGCAAATCCGGGGGGGGGGGGGATCCAACTTACTCCTAAGTTTGTCTTTGGTGTAAGCATAACCCGAAAAGCCTGATTTGCATTGACAGCAGACACAGGGGGGAGCATGGCTTAGGTGGCCTTTCCAGCTACTGAGGTCAATGTGTCCATTAGTCCCACCTAAAAAGCTTTCAGTGGCACAGGCCCAACGTTTGTTTTGAAACCAGAGGTGCCCTGCATTTCAGTAAGACCTTCATACTCTGACATGGGCTTTCACAAAGAGTTTTCGTGGCCCCAACTGCATGCCGTGGCTCTGAGGTTTCTTTAGGGCTGTCTATTGCCTGTCCCCAACTTTCGGGTGTTTTGAAACCAAGAGGAGCCCCTCTTCCCTTTGCCCTCTTGCAAGCAGATTTTCCTTTTAGTCTGGACCAGGCCTGGGTCCGGAGTCCCTTTGTGACCCTCCTCGGAGGGTGGCTGGCCAGTGGTCAAGCAAGGGGGACCAAAGGGGGTTTCCACCAGCTCTGTTCCAGGCAAGAAGGAGGCGGAGGAAATGGCACGGCTGCTGCTCAGCAAAGATAGGGAGATGCTCACCGGCCACAATCAGGAGCCCGCATGACAGAGGGCTTTGTCACAGGAAGGCGGGAAGCCGGCGTGGAGGGGACAATGGGCCCGCCACTTCCCAGAGGAACTCCTTCCCTGCTCTTGATGGGGGATCTGGCCCACAGCCCCCTATCTGGCCACCTTCCTACCACATGCCTGCTGGGATGGCCAATCTGCTTCTGTGCCAGCAACAGAGGGATGTCGGGGCTGAGATCCTCGTGCATTGATTTTAAGTTGCCGTTGTTTGACTCGCCTTCACTGGAAGAGTGAAACTGACTATAGAGGGATAAAGGTTGTATGTATGTAAGTTCGTATGCCTGTATTTTTCGATGGCCCCGCTTTCAGAGAGCCCCATTAACTCCTGCCATTGCCAACAACTGATCTGGACCAATCTTGGCACACAGACCCAGCATTACCAACAGAACATCTTTGAGGAGTTTGGGGCAAAAGGACCCTAGATTCTGGGATTTACAGGTCACCAAGGTCCAGAGAGGACTGTGAACCCAGCTAACAATGGCTCTGGACCAAACTTGGCACGCATATTCAGTATGCCCAAGTTTGACTAATGGTGGAGTTTGTGGAGAATTGACCTTGACATCTGGGAGATGTCGTTGTTGGGATTTATAGTCCACATACAATCAAAGAGCACTCTGAACCCAGTGATGGAATTGGATCAAACTTGGCACACTGACCTTCTACGAAGAATGGAGGGGTTCGGGGGGATTTGACCTTGACATTTGGGAGTTGTTGATGTTGGGATTTATAGTTCACGTACAACCAAAGAGCACTCTGGACCCCACCAACAACAGAAAATACTGGAGGGGTTTTGGGGTGAAGTGACCTTGGTATTGGGGAGTTGTTGTTCCTTACACCACAGAGCACTGTGAACCCAGCCAATGACTGATCTGGGCTAAACTTGCTGCACAGACCCAACATGGCTAACTTTGAATACTGGAGGAGTTTGGGGGTGATTGACATTGCATTCTGGGAATTGTAGTTCACCCACTTCCTTATGCATTTTCTAATGGGAGCATTTTATACACAAGTGAAAATGTGCATGTGTGTATGTGGCGGAGGTGTCCACGTACACAGACAGTCCCCTGCCTCCACAAACAGCTTTAACCTACAGTGTTGAAGCGCCACCAAAAACCCTTCCTCCAAGCACATTGCAGGTTACAGTGGGCACCATGAACATGTTGCCGAAATACGACTAGGGGCCGTTCCCTTAAGGGGACAGAGCCCAGGCCACCCCTAAAAGCGAGGATCGAGGCCCAAATCTGGATGATCTTCCCAGAACTACAAATCCCAAAGAAACCCAGATCAATGCTCACCCAGACGGAAGTACACCACTACCGAGAGAAGAATCTAATTCAGCTGAATAGGATGCAATGCCACGCCAAGGTTCCAAGGGCAAAACATAGTCTTTAATGGAAAAGCAGTCCAATATATAGAAAAGCAGTCATCTACATTTGAATCAGGCGCCCTCCCCTCCCACGTGTAGCCACAGCTGATTGGCCGCGCTGTCAAAGTCAGCTGGGCCAGGAGGAGACCGGCGCGCTCTGGCCAATAGGAAAGGCACGCCAGAATTCAAACGAGCCTATCCTGGCCGGCTGCGCAGGGCGGGAAAGGACACAAAGGGAAAAACGGCTGGGTGGAGGAAGTAACTTGTGGCTGGATACCTCACGGCCGGAGGGCCCCCGATGTGGAGACCCACCTTCCTGTTTATTGTTTGTCTTTGAGTACCTTAATGGGAGTCTTTTGTCCTGGCCGAAACTCCTTTGTGTTGAGAGTTTCAGTCTAGCGGGAAGCATGATTTCTCAGTTCAAAATGGTCAAAGCATAACTTATTGCAGCCGGTGAGCGGGGGTCCGAAGCCCACTCTGGTCAGCTATGGGGTGGCTGTGTGACTTGGGGTTTGCCAGAGCCCATGATCCCTTGGGGGTCCAGCTCCGAGGCCAAGGGGGACACGAGCGGGGGAATCCAGGCTCATAATGGCGGAATCTATGTTCCACAGAACACCTGACCTCCCCCCAATATTGGTGAAAAAGCATCATATGGCCAGAAAAATGTATTATTTGTTCACCAGGGGAACCCTCCGCAGATGGAGTCCTGGCAGGGTTTTGGGAGCATGGTTGCTCAGTAAAAATGGTCCGGAAAGGTAGCTATTGGGGCTGGCTGCGAGGGTCCGAAGCTTGCATGGATCAGCCATGTTTTGGGTCCTGTTTACATGACCAGACATATTCCCAAATCATTGGCCAAGCTCCGAGAATGACAGGGACATATGCGGGGGAGTCTTGGGCATAAAGAGTGGGCCTCACCCCACGAAAGAACCCAACGTCCCTCCCCATGGCTATTATTTGTGCAAGGCAAAAATGGGTAGAAAAGTGGATTATTGTGCACTGTTAATCCCTGGAACGCTCTGCTGAGGGCATTAACTTAAAAGTTACATTGACACAAAAGGGAACACATGAGGGGTACAAAGTACAAGACAATACAGAGATCCACAGCAATTATCCCCAGTACATTCCCATACAGTTCTTGCTCCCAGAGAAATGATCTTCAAAACAGGCAACACAATGCTGCTTTCTTCCTGGGAGTTGTAGTCCTCCATTGTCCTTGGGAACTGCAGAGCCTTTGGGGCTGGGGTGCCAAGCAGAGGCAAAGTCACTGAGGGTCCATGATGTGAAGGGGGAAAGCAGGAAATGTCCAACTGAAGAAACGTCCTTGGGGAAACTATAAAGTCCTGAGGGGCAGAATGGCTTCTGGAGTGCAGTAGAGTGGCAGAGTCACAAAGTCCATGTGGCAAGAAGGGAAAAAGGCTGGGAATATTCAACTGGGAAGTGTCCTTGGCGAACTGCTTCTCCCAAAGCCCAAAAGACCTGGGTTCCCTGTGAATCCCCCTGCGATCTGGGCAAAACCCCTCCGGAAAACATTGGACACGGCTTACCCAGAAAGGGAGTCTCTGTGGGTCCATGATCTGTGAGATGTAGCAAGGCTCTTGCTGGAATCAGCTGGGGAGAACAGTCCAGGGATGGTCCGGGGAAATGCAGCAGGAAGAAAAGGGCAAAATGTGCCAGGGTACTTGGGGAAACTATGCTAATCTTGTTGGCAGAAGGCTTGGGGTGCCTTTCCCCCCTTCAGGATCCTTATAGTCCAAAATCGTGGGATTCGCTGCCGGTTTTGGATTCGCTATTGCTGTTAGAGTCGATGGAACTTAATGCGAAAAAAGGTGGGGGCCGATTGTCCTCAGATGACCTGAGCGCCAGTGGCAGAGCCAAGCCGCTGATTGCGAGCGGCTGCTTCCTTGGGCTTTCCCCAGGCATGGGAGGGAGAACGGGGAGAAGAAAGAGTGGAGACAAGATAGAGGGCAGAGTGCTTTGGGACGACAACGGGGCAAATCGGGGGCACTTTCAAAGTGTGGATACTGAATCCATTGGTTCCTATGGCGATCTCACTTATCCGCGGATCGCTCCTTCCCCCCTCCCTTTGGGGCGCTCCCCCCCCCCACCTTTCCAAGATGGCGACGGGGCGAGCGGGTGTGCAGAAAGTGCCGTCCGCTCGCCGGGCCCCCGTTAGAGGCCGGTTGCAGCACGGACGATCGGTGAGGGGGCGGAAACCAAGGTAGGAACAGGGGGAGGTCTGTGGGGGGTTTGTTTATTGTTTTTGTTTGTTTTGTTAAGTGTTTGGGATTTTTCTTTTTCTTTTTAGCGCTAGAGGGAGGGACGGGCGTTTCGGCCCTAGTGGTGGGTGGTGGTACTGCAGCGGCCTTGCACAGGCCAGGGAGGAGATTAGCCAGTCTGTTGTGGCTTAGTGGCATGGAAGAGAGTTTGTGATTTTTGAACAGGAGTTTGCTTATGGGATTGGGAGGGTTATGGCAATGTGTGGGATTGTGTGGGCGCTGGGAGAAATGTTCTATTCTATTGTTTTGCAATGTTATGTGAAGTATTTCTGATGTATGCATTGGTGCTCTGTGGACTGAATGGGAGGGAAAATGTATTTGGCTTCTGGTCTTGCTGTGGGCTGTTTTCTGGGGTCCAATGTGTTGTTGCCTTGTGTGGGGTTCTGGTGGTGCTGGGGGAAATGTCCTGGTTTTATTGCTATGCTGTTTGATGTTTGCTAAAATGTCTTTCATGTACTATTGGCTGTGTAAATGTTGTGCAGATGGGGTGAGGGGAAGCAATGGTGGCTAGGCTTAGGAGGAGGGACGAAGTTGGTGTTGTGATGTATGGAACTGAGTGGGGCAGAAGGAAAAAAAAGGTCTGGTACTGGTGCAACTTGGGCCATGGGCCAAGAGGAATATTGGGGACTCTCTGCAGTTGGATCTCCTGGATTTGGGGCTTCCTGGTTCGGCCATAAACATGCCCCCCACCCCTTGCCAATGTCCTCCCCAAACACCAGGCTTCCCACCACACACGTGAAGGCTTTCATTTGGGGACAATTTCATCCTAGATTTTTGTGTTTTTCCTCCAGAATGGACACCCCAGAGTTCCTGACTCTTTCCATTGCTGTGGAACTTGCATGGCCCCGCCCACTGCCTCTCCCTTAACCCTTTCCTATGGCAAACTGGAATTGATCAGCACCTGAACAAGAGGTTTGGGAAGAATTCACCACAATTTCTAGGAGTTGTACTTCACCTACATCCAGAGAGCACTGTGAACCCAACCAACGATGGATCTGGACCACACTTGCCACCAATTATGGGATTTACAGTACTTTCACTCACTTCCTGAGACCACTGTGACCCCCACGAATGACAGATGTGGACCAAACTTGCCACACAGACCCCCATGACCCACTTTATGTCTTGGTGCGGTTTGGGAGAGGATGGACCACAAATGATGGGATATGCAATACCTTCACCCACATCCAGAGATTACTGCGTCACCCCCCCCCCCCCCAAAGAATGACAGGCCTGGACCATACTTGCCACACAGACTCTCCATGTTGAACTTTCCATCCTGGTGAGTTTTGGGAGAGAATGGACCAGGGACGATGGAAACAGCAGGACCTTCACCCACTTCCAGAAACCACTGTGACCCAAAGGAATGATGCACCTCGACCAAATTTGACCTACAGACTCCTGATGACGCACTTTCTGTCCTGGTGTAGGTTGAGGGGGGACAGGCCACAGGTGATGGGATTTGTTTATTTACTCTTTTATTTATTTACTCTTTTATTTATATCCCAGCTTTCTCTACCCCGAAGGGGACTCAAGGCAGCCTTGCATATGGCAACCCTTTGATGCCTTTAGACAACAGACCAATACATTTAAGTTAAATCTTAAAATCAGAGTTCAAAAGCACATTTAAATATATATACATTATAATCACGATTAAAGTCACACTACACATATCATAATCTGAGGTCGTTCCAAGCATCATGGCACATATTTCACCGTTATGATTGCACTGTAGTTAATCTCCAAAGGCTTGATCAGAGCTAGGTTTTCCCTTTCCTTCTGAAGGCCAGCAGGACCAAGAGGGACACACGGACTGCCCCGTCCAGCTCCCAGCGCAGATCATCCATTAAGGTGATCAAGGCGGTTTCAGTTCCATGTCCGGCCTAAAGCCAGGCTGCGCCTGATCCAGATCTTGAGTCTCCTCCAAGAACACTGGGAGTTGTGAGGCCACCACACGTTCCAGGACTTTGCCCCAAAAAGGGGAGGTTGGAAGCTGGCCGACAGTTGACGCATTGAGTGGGGTCCAGTGAGGGGGTCTTCAACAGCGGTTTTACAACAGCTTGCTTTAAGGTGGCTGGAATGTTGCCTTCGTGTAAGGAGGCCTTCACCACCACCTTCACCCACTCGGCCAAGCCTCCCCTGGCTTCCTTTATCAGCCAGGATGGGCAGGGGTCCACGATGCATGCGGTGGTTACCCTTGGTCCATCAAAATCGGACGAGCAGGTGCTCGCGTTACATCCTCCGTGCTCGCCATTAACATGGTGTCCAAGTCGGAGTCCAAGAACCCTGCGGATGGCACTCCGCTCGTCACTTCTTTCCAGGGTGAAGAGGAGGAAGCCTTGGGGAGAATCACCCCCTGGGTTCGTCCGCTTAACCAATGACAGATCCACCTAACCGTAGTTTTGCCTTGCCCACATGGGACTAGTTTCCTTGCCAGAAGGCCATGGGGGACCTTGTCGAAGGCCTTCTTGAAATCCAGACACGCTCCATCCACGGCATTCTCCACATCTACACAGCTTGTAACTCTCTCGAAAAAAGAGATCAGGTGAGTCTGGCATGACCTGTTCTTGATAAATCCGTGTTGACTTCTTTTTTCGAGAGAGTACAAGCTGTGTAGATGCGGGGAATGCCGTGGATGGAGCGTGTCTGGATTTCAGGAAGGCCTTTGGCCTTCGGACTTTTTTGACTTTACTCCAAATTATGAGTATTCCGACGAAGCCTAGCCATGCCTACTAGCTACTCATTGTGGTCTTGAGACTTGATGACAGGAAAGTTGTACAGTCCAGGGATGAAAACCATTATTATTATTATTTTATCCCCACTTCCAACCCCCTCCCCTTTCCTTGTGCCACCTCCACCTGGACCAACACATCTTATCCTTTAATTCCAAAACGTCATTGTTTAAGTTGCAGGTCTGTTCCCCTTCCCTTCAATGAACAGAAACTCCGTCAACGTACCTCAAATGTCCCCAAAATCCGTGTTTCCATATTCCCGTTTTAACTTGTGTCATTAAAGGAAACAGCAACATAAAAGGGAAATTGACTGAAAGCTGGAAGGAGTCCAGAGAAAGAGGGAGACGCAGAGGATCCAAGGTCTGGAGGCCAAGAGTCACCCCCTGAGGAGCTTCTGAAAGAACTGGGCCTGAGAGGCTGAGGGAGACATGAGCGCCTGGTATTAATATGTGAAAGGGCGTCCTAAGGAAGAGGAAGGAGGGTTGTTTTTTGCTGCCCTGGAGACCAGGACTCAATGGAGCCATGGAGAGGAGATGTCACTTAAACATCAGATTGGGGTTGGAGTAGATGGCCCTTGGGGTCTCTGGTCCAACTCTATGATTGTATGATTCCATTGCCCTAATACCTGATCTTAAAGATGTGGATGGTCCCATTGCTGAGGGCCAGCACCAAGTGCCTATCTCCAGCCACGGTGGCCATACGGGGCTGGTCAATGCCATTCTCTGCCGTCAGGAAGTCCCCGAGTGTTTCTCCGGCCGGGGAAAAGGTCAGCACCCGGCTGAGTTCCTTCAGGGCCACATAGACAGTGCCCCGAGAGTCAGCGCAGACGGCCCCTGGCTGGCAGCCCTTCAGCTGCCCCTCAGCCACCAGGGCCCCATTCTCCGCAAAGAGCACCACGCTGTTATAGTGCCAGTCAGACCCCACAAAGCCCCCCTTGGACCTGGCCAGGAAGACCAGGCAGCGCCCAGCAGGGCCCCCCGGCCGGATCTTGCCCACCTGCTGCCCTTCCAGGTTGTAGAGCTCCAGGTGCCCAGTTACACTGACTGCCAGGCGGTCACTCTCCAGGGCTGCGATGGCATGGTTTGCCTTACCTTTCGGCAGCGCTCTCTGCCAGGCCAGCCCCCCATGGCCGTCTAGGAGGAAGAGCTGGGAGCCGGCCGTGAAGGCCACCTTGCTGCCCAGGGCGGCCACGCTGAAGGGAGCCACGCCCTCGGGGACCGGCACCGTCCCCTTGAAGTCCCCCTGCAAAGAGAAGCGCTTCAGGCGTTGGTTTGTCTCATCGGCCACCAGAAGCTCCCCGGGGCCAAAGGGACACAGGCCCGTCACCAGCGGGCGCCACTTATCTGTGGGGGTCTTGGCCCAGAAGCTGCAGGAGAAGAGGGCCCTGGGGGTCGCGGGGCTGCGAAGGCCAGAGCTGGGGGCTGCAGGCGGGGCCGCTTGACCGGAGGGCTTCCCTGGAATGGGGGCTGCGGGGGCCTCTCCCCCAGCCTGGGGCTCTGGCTGCGGCTTGGCCTTCTTCTTTTTCCTCCTCTTCTTCTCTGCTCTGCTGAGTTCTTCCTCCTCCTGCCCTTCCTCTTCCTCCTGCTTCTCTTCCTCTACAAACTCCAGCCGGAAGGGGCAGCGGTCACCCTCCAGATCCGCCATGTGGATCTCCAGCCGGGGCCGCCGGACCGTCAGCATCTCCCGGGAGGAGCACCCCTCCTGGATCTCCTTCAGCCGCTCAGAGACCAACTGCTCCAGAGAGAGGACCTCCACCCCTTGGCCCAGGGCCAGGACCCTCCGGCCAAAGGTCGCTGTGCTGGAGGCCACCTGCTCCTGCAGCTCCAGCTCTGACCGCAGGGCCTCCCAGGCCTTCCTCCGCTCCTCCACGTGCTCTGAAAGGCGGGCAAGCACCTTCTCCTGCTGGGAGAGCAGCCACTCCACGGCCCGCGAACAGGCCTCCTCTACCCGGGTCCGGATCCTGGCCTGGCCGGTCTCCAGCTTCTCCACCGCGACTTCCAGAAAAGCCCTGTCTGTGGCCAAGCCTTGTGCCGCTGTCTCAACCTTCGTGAGGAGCTCTTTGACTGCTGGGCGACGCTCCTCGGCTGCTTCGGCCAGGGTGCGGCACGGATGCTGCAGGTGGGGCCCCAGGCGGCACTCCCGGCAAAGCGGGGCCGCGCAAGGGTCGCAGAAGAAGCGCAGCTCCTCCCCAGGGTGCTGCTTGCAGCGGGAGGCCTGTCGCTCCCGGACCTCCCGGTCGTAGCGGCCAGAGAGGTAGCCCTCCATGTCCACCACGCGGTGGTTGTGCGTCAGCCGGGAGCAGCGGTGCCCCCCGGCGCAGGATGGGCACATGTCATCGGCACAGTCCAGGCAGTGCGAGGCAGCCGGGCGGGGGGGTTCCTGCCCGATGAGAGGGCACAGGGCGCAGGCGGGGGAGGAGGGCGCCCTCCCTGTGGGGCAGGCCAGGGCCAGCAGCCCGTTGATGAAGAAGTTGGTCTTGAGGGCGGCCACCCCTCCGGCTGGGAGGGGAACCTGGGCGCGGCACTCGGGGCAGCACAGCTCCTGTGACTCTGCCTTCGCCTCTTCCTCTGCTGCCACCTCCTCCGTCCGTCTGTCCAGCAGCGTCTCCAGGCAGCCCTGGCAGTAAGTGTGGAGGCAGGGCAGGATCTTGGGCCGGCTGAAGCGCTCCAGGCAGATGGGGCAGGAGAGGAAGCCGCTGGCCAGCGCCTCCCACAGCCAGGAGGAGGAAGGGGCCGCACTGCTGCTGGTGGCGGAGAAGGAGGGGCCTTGGGTGGCAGCCATGTTGGGATGGACACTGGATACACAGCACCGTGGGAGTGGTCTGCCTGGGCCAAATGCGTCACAGAACCTGTTGGGGACGGCAATGAGTGGTCAGTGCTAAAAGGCAGGTGAACGGCCTCCATTGCTATATGCATGTTGCTGTGCACTTTATTGTCATTGTATGTCATATAAAAAAATTAAATGCTTTCCCAATGTACATTATATATGTAGAATGACAAAACAAAGCAGCCACCCTTCCACATCCGAATCCATATTACATAACCCCGTAATGCAGCATCAGCGCGAAACCACGTAGGTCTTTCAGGCTATTGCTGATTTGCATGTTCAGTGTCCACAGGCTCTTTGGGTCTCCGACTCTGCCTAACCCAGATCTGCACAACATTTAAACAGGGGAAACCTCTTTGGGCCGCATGCTAGACTGGGGGAGGGGGCACCTTGCTCTCGGGGGACTTGCCCTCTGTACACATCTAACCCTTTTAGCAGCCGTCTCAGCCCAACACATGTTAATGATAAAAGTACGGCATCATCTGCGTAAAGTAAGACCGAGATTGCTCTCCCAGCCAATTTAGGGGGGCGAGGGTTTATTTCTGAAAGTGAGTTCACCAGGGAGTTAATATAAATATTAAACAATGTGGGAGCAAGAACACAACCTGGCTTTACTGCCGTGAATGAGGGTATTGGTCTAGTCAGATGGCCTTCTCGGTTACATCTCACTCGCAGGTGTGTTTTTTCATAGAGGCTGCGAATGAGAACCAGAAGGCTCCTGTCTATCTTGGTAGCCTCAAGTTTGCTCCAAAGTCTGTTTCTTGGGATTGAGTCAAATGCAGACTTAATGTCTATAAAGGCTGCATAAAGTGCTCCCCGGGAAGGAGAGGAATATTTTTCTACTAAATGTTGCAATATTAAACCCCGATCAACAGTTGAATGTCCGATTCTGAAACCTGCTTGTTCCTCTTCTAAGAAGTTTTCTTCCTCCAAGCAACTTAATAGTTTGTCAAGGAGATGACTGGCATACAATCTGCTGATGATGCTTAGAAGACGAATTGGTCTGTCGTTGGCAGGATCGGATCTGTTGCCTTTTTTGTAAATGGGGACAATTATTGCAAGCCCCCAGTCAGATGGTATGCAGGCAGATCGATCAATGCATGTGAACAAGACTGCTAGGACGGGTGCCCACTAGGCATGAGAAAAAAGTTATGAAAATTAAATGATTCGGAAGAAATTCGTAAGAAATGCTACTTTCGAGTATTTCCGCATCTGGAACGCCAACCAGGAAGTGGACTTTCTTTATAGAACTTCGGGGGCCAGGATTTTCTTAAGTATCGTTATTAGGTCGTAAGGGGGGGGGCACCCTCCTTCTCTCTCACCACCCTCCCGCCTCCCTTGCCAATAAGTATTATTTATTTATTTATTTATTTATAGTTCACTTTTATATTCCGCTCCTCCCAGCAGGCTCGGGGCGGATCACATCAAAAATACAGGACGGCACGGCGTAACAACGGCATGCGGCCGATTACAATCAATAAAAACATAAAACAAACAAAGCCACATTAAAACAGTTACAAAAGTCAAAGCGTGGGTTAAGAGGACATACATCTGAGTTATCACCCCGAGCACCTAATTAAAGGCCAACCCAAAAAGGGCTGTCTTACATGCCCTCCGAAATGGGCCCAATTCCGAAATGGCTCGGGTACTCTCCGGGAGGGCATTATGGCAAGGCAAGCCCTAAACTCGCTCCTTCTTTCAGCTGGAAGCCTGGAAAAATGTAAACAGGGAGGTTTACTCAGAAGTAAATCTGCAAAGGAAGTAAACAGAGAGGTTTACTCATGAGTAAATCCGCAAAGGAGGGCACTTTGGATGAAGGGCCCTGCTTTGTGGATTTACTTCTGAGTAAACCTCTCTGTTTACATTTTTCCAGGCTTCCCTGCCCCTCCTGCCTGCCAGGATCTAAAGCATCAAAGAGTATTGGGGTAGTTGCACACAACATGTATAAGTAATCCAACTGGTCATATACCTACATTCCATGCACATGCAATAATACAGCAGTAATAACAATGGGTATAAGAAGAGGTAAAATTCAAACCAAAGTATTCTGACTGTGGTCCCTCCTCAAGCGGTGCAAACGGCTCTTCTCTATGAGCCCGGGAGGCAGCCTTTCCCGGGAAAAGCCAAAAGCCCGGGCACAGCGTTTGCTTGCTGCAGAATCCGGGCTCATAGAGAAGAGCCCGTTTGCACCGCTTGAGGAGGGACCTGTTCCATCCTCCAGACGTTTTATATGCGTAGCGCCCTAGTTTGGTGTTAAAAACGCCGCATTTTTTCCTTTTGCATTTTTACTGGGACTGTTCCAGACACACTGGCACCTTGCCTGTTAATTATTAGCAAGGTTGCAGCCTGGTGCAGAATTTGCCACCTAAAGCTCTGCAAATGTATCTTTTTAGTTGGTGTCCGCCCCTTTTTCTTCCTGGGGATTGGCCTCCATTTTAGAAAGTGTTTTAGTTCCTTTCAGAGAGGGAAGGAAGCCAGATGTGGTTTTTTTGGCCAGCCAGGATTGGCTCCGAAAGGGTCACCGTAAGTACTGGGTGCTTACTGGGTGCTTACTGGGTGCTTACCTGGGTGCTGACCTGCTGATTGCTATTTGCTTGACCATTAGCTGGGGGACTGCTGGAACCAGATGAGTTTATGGTACCTTGCAGAGACTGGCTTTGCATGCTGTATAGGATAGACATCTGGTTACCAGCCCAGCTTTAGGTCACCTTTGGACTGAGCTTAGGGTTTAGAGGGGAAGGAGTGGTTCCTTCAACCAAACACCTAGGACCAGGGTGGGAAATATCTGGTTTCCTGCCATCCAAAAAGAAGCAGTGGGAATCTTTTGAGCAACAACCCAAGGCATTTCCAGTCTGTTTTTTTTTTTTTTGCAACCATTAAGAAGCTGTGCCAAGTCCTGCAAAGACTTTGTTACTAAATAAACTGTTTGATTTTCAACTTTATTTTGGAGTGTTTTTTGGGTTGTCAGACCATCTAGCTTTTTCAGCAAGCGCTCTGCAGTCCACCAGGTAAAAAGGACAACACATCTGCCAGTTTTAATTTTAAACAGACCTGGTGTGACGGCATAGGACCACAGTCAGAATACTTCGGTTTGAATTTTACCTCTTCTTATACCCATTGTTATGACTGCTGTATTATTGCATGTGCATGGAATGTAGGTATATGACCAGTTGGATTACTTATACTATTAGGCACTTACTCTATAAGTTAGCATTCATTCTATTATACATTAGGTTGGTTTCTCACAGGATCTAAAGCGTGCCAAGTCTTGATGCGCTTTAGATCCTGGCAGGGGAGGAGTGGACGGGCCCTCCCTGCCCCTTCTGCCTGCCAGGATCTAAAGCCTTGAAGAGGCTTCATGACGGGCCAACTTCAGCCCTCCAGGTGTTTTGGACTTCAACTCCCACCATTCCTCACAGCCTCGGGCCTCTTCCTTTTCCTCTCAGCCTGGGCAAACTTGGGCCCTCGCTCCCTTGGGATCGGGGTGAGAGAGAGGCAGCGAGGAGCGAGGGGGGCCCTCCTCCTCCTTTTTTTTTGCTGCTTCCAAGAATAAAATACCCCCCTCCCTCCCTCCCTCCTTCCCTCCCTCCCTTCTTCCCTCCCTCCTTCCTATTTGGAGAGTCCCATGTAGAATTCAGTGTGATTTATTCAAGTTTTGGCCTACAACTCCCAGAAATCCCAGCCAATTTACCAGCTGTTAGGATTTCTGGGAGTTTAAAGGCCAAAACCATCTGAATGCATGCGCTGGCATACGAACTACTAACGAATTTCGTTAGTAATTACGTTACATTTTAGAATTTTTTGGAATTTTTTTTGTAAGTCTATTACTAATATTAAAAAAATCCCCCCCCCCCCTTTTGATTTTCGATTCCCTATTTTTGGGTTCAAAGCCATGCCTAGTGCCCACCACTCAGAGTTTGCTTTCAGCAGTTCAGAGGGCATAGGATCACTTCCTGGGGCTTTGCCTCGTCTGAGTTCGGAAATGACCCTCTCGATTTCAGATGTTGAGACCGGGGGCCAGTTTGGTAGACCATTAAGATCTTGTGGAGTGAGTAAAACTTCAGCTTGCCTCCCTCTACTCTTACTGCTGAAGAATTTTCCCCATGTTTTCACAGGGATGTGAAAGTCTAGTCCGTGAGGGTTGCTTCGCCAGCCCCTAGATACCAACTTCCAAAAGGCAGCGGTGCCATGCGTTTGGGAAGCAGTGACTAGTTTCTGCCAGTGTGATCTCAATGCCTGCTTCTTCTTCTACTTTATTAAGTTTTTGTACTTCTTTTTCGGTGGCAGCCATTCTGCAGGTAGTGGTGGCAAGTCTAACCTCCTGTTCTCTTTGTACTTTTCAAGAAGCAACTTCTTCAGATCTAGACACTCTTGATCAACCCAAGGTTTGGATGTGAAGTGGCAAGAGTGTTTTTTGGTATGGTTGTTGCGTTGCAGGCATTTTTTCAGTTGTAGGAGGAGGTCCTGATGAATGTATGTTTGTGATGAATGTATGTTTCTATGTGTGTGAACCTTGAGTAAAATGTCATGTCCCCTTGTTAGTGTGCATGCCATGTAGCTCTGGAGCCTACTGCCTGCCTTTGTTCTTTGTCTCATTGCAAACAACATGAAGTACATAAGAACATAAGAAGAGCCGTGCTGAATCGGGCCTCAGCCCATCTAGTCCAGCATTCTGTGTCACACAGTGGCCCACGAGTTGTACACAGGGATCTCTAGCAGAAAGGAGGGCAAAACCCTCACCTGCTCCCGACCCCCACAACCAGTACCGGGGAAAATCCTGCCTGCCTCCGTCAACACAGAGGTGGCACTTGGATGTCCATTTCAGTAACTACTGATTCCCTTGGTATCCATGAATCTGTCTAATCCTGCCTTGAAGCTGTCCAGGCTGACCGCTGTCACAACCTCCTCTGGAAGTGAGTTCCATGACCCAATGACCTTTCTCTGGGTGAAGAAATACTTCCCTTTATTAGTCCTAATTTTCCTACCTTGGAGCTTCAGGGAGTGCCCCCTAGTCCTAGTGTTGGGTGACAGAGAAAATATTTTTTCTTTATTCACCTTTTCTATCCCATGTTGGTCGCCATCTCAGATCAGCTTCGATGCCAACTGGACAAGGACGGTTCAGCACTGCTTGTGTTATTGGACCTCACAGCAACTTTTGACTGCTAAGCCGGAAATCTTTTTTGCCTTTTCTTAATTTCTAGTTTAATATGTTGTTTTTACTTCTGTGGTGTTTTTATATGATCCGCTCCGAGCCCTCGGGGAGGGAGTGGTGGCGTACAAGTCCAAATCATAAATAAATGAATAAATAAATGATTCAGAGCTTAGAAGGGGGCTAAGACAACAGGGAGTGAGAGGAATCTCTTCCTCAACAGGGAAACCAACTCTTGGAAGAGTTATTATTATTCTCATGGGAAAAGAGCGTCTCCGCTGAAGCTTTATCTCCAAACCTTGTTTCCACAAAAAGTCAAATTTTCTAAAATCCAATTCTCACAGGAACAGAAAGGGAGGTAAAACCCTCTTAACAGGGGCACAGACAGCAAAGGAAACTCCACACAGGTGTTGACGATCCCTATGCTCTCCAAAGCGCTATCTATCTATCTATCTATATCCTGTTTGATCCATGGTTCTAAATGCTTCAAAAGTACTTACAAAAGTTCTGATGGTGAAAATTTCAGAACTCTAACAAAACTTTCAACATTTCGTTATAAATGGCAGTTCCTAATTGGTTCTGTCTTTAAAAAATCACCAATAATGAAATAATAATGACATTTTGAGAGAGTTCTGAAATGTTCACCACCAGAACTTTTGTTTTGTAAGTACGTTTGAAGCATTTAGAACCATGGATCAAACAGGCCTAATATATAGAGGGGGGGGGGGGGGGTTCGGCGGTGGCCGAGAGAGCTTTTGCACAATTAAAACTTGAGTGCCAGCTGTGCTCGTACTTTGGGAAGTCTGATCTGGCCACAGTGGTGCATGCTCTTGTTACATCCCGAATAGATTACTGCAACGCACTCTACGTGGGGCTGCCTTTGAAGACTGTTCAGAAACTTCAACTAGTCCAACAGGTGGCAGCCAGGTTACTCACTGGAGCGACATACAGGGAGCACACCGCCCCTCTGTTGTGCCGGCTCCACTGGCTGCCTGTCCCATTCCGAGCACAATTCAAAGTGCTGGTCTTGACCTTTAAAGCCCTATACGGTTCTGGCTTAGCTGACTTGTCCGAACGTATCTCCCCTTATGTCCCACCTCGAAATTTACGATCCTCCAGGAAGGCCCTGCTCTCGATCCCACCTTCGTCGCAAATTTATTTATTTATTTATTTATATTTATTATTCAAACTTGTATGCCGCCACTCCCCGAGGGCTCGGAGCGGCTCACAACACCCAGTAAAACACATCATAATACAAACAATTTACGTTTGGTGGGGACGAGGGACAGGGCCTTCTCAGTGGTGGCCCCTCGCCTGTGGAACTCGCTCCCCAGTGAAATTAGGTCAATCTCTTCCCTCCTTTCCTTTAGGAAAAAATTGAAGATGTGGCTATGGGTCCAGGCATTTAGTTAGATATTGGGTAGCAGGCGGACAACAAAATGATGAGAGTGTTAGGAAAACGGACTGTGGACTGGCTTCGGACAAACCTGCAATTACAGAACTTGGACTATGTGTACTTTTAGCTATTTATATTTTTAATTGGTTTTTAATCTGTTTGATGCATTATTTATGGTATAATTGTTGTTTTATTGATTGTATGTGGCATCGAATCGCTGCCTGTTGTTAGCCGCCCTGGTTCCCCCTTTGGGGGGGGGGGGGTAGAGAAGGGCCGGTTATAAATAATTGAAACACATAAAATACATAAAATTTGGCTGGAGTTACACTTAAAAAATGCCCCGTTCTGCCTCACATACAAATTCAACTTAAGAACAAACCAACAGAACCGCTCTTGTTCGCAAATGGGCGATGGCCTGGAGCAGGATTCTAGTGTAGGGAGAGAGACCTGAAGGCCATCTGGTCCACCCACTTCTGCCTGGCAGGGACGCACAGCCAAAGCACCTGGAGGCCATGATGCTGTGAGTAAACACCTTGACCTCCAGAAATGATGACTATGCCATCATTTCTTGCAGCCAAAAGGACTTTCAAATACCATAGTATTTATTCCACAGGTATACATACACCCCACTTGCCTCACCTTCAACAGACTTGTAAAGATGCCCAGCCAGATGCAGGTGAAACGTCAGGAGAGAATGCTGCTGGAACATGCCCACAGAGCCTGGAAAACCCACAGCAAACCAATGATTCGGACCATGAAAGCCTTCAACCATTCAGTAAAGTTTGCCAGCTTCCTGGTCAGTTTTAACCAGTTCTCAGTGTCACGCCTTTCTTATCATGCGAGGCTTGCCGGTGTCCAGAGTCTACACCTCTCCCTCCCTCCCTCCCTCCCTCCCTCTCTGGCCTCCAGCCTGGCCTGGGTGAGGTCTGGTGTTTCAACAACAGCGGAGGAATCCCTGACCCCATCCTAGTTGTCTCAAAAACAAGCCACTTTTCCCAAGATCCAACTCTCACCGGGACGGAAAGTGAAGTGGGGCCTTCTGAACAGAGGCGTCCTTCTCCCTTCCCGATGCCGCCCAAAGCTAACATGTAGATTCTTTGGCTGGAGTTTCACTTCACGAATGCCCCTGTTGTAAGTATGTCAACTATGTGGGTTAGTAATGTTATGTTAAATATTTTGTTTTTAAAAATTTTGGAAACTCAATAAAATATGTTTTTTATTGAGTAATGTAATTTCTTCGCCTCCTTGATAGCATGCTCATAAGCATCCCTAAACTGCTTATAAGCTGATCTCGACCTTTCGTCACAGAATTTCCACCACACGCTCTCTAGCCGTCTCTTCTCTCGCTTCACCGATCGAAGTTCCTCGGTAAACTAGGGCGACCGATTACTACAAGATCGGAGAGGGCGTCTAGGGGCAAACTCGCCGAGTGCATTGGACAATTTGGTGTTTCACATGACCACTTGCGCCTCGACCGAGTTGCCCCTGATTGGTACGCCAAGCGTATGCAGTGATTTGCTAAAGTACATCATGTGTCTTCAATGATAACAAAAGCCTTGATTGGCCAAAGCAGTACATGGCGTGGGTTTGTTTACCTAAATGCTAATAGGATAAGAACCACGCAGGCGCAGAAGGGTCTGCCCCTCCTTTGCTGGCAGGGAAGAGGCAGAAGCAAATGTTGCGATTTGGGTACAGGCTGGCCAGAGCTGCTGATCCTGTTCTATGGGAAATGAGTTTCTTGCTGCGACACAGTGTTTTAACGAATAGAAGCCTGATAATGATATGATGCTAATAAGTATTGTGTTTAATTGGATAATGAAATGTGTTCTGAGGCACCGGCCAATGGGGGGTCGTGAAGAAGGGCGGGCCAAGATCTGCCGCCATGAGGGGTATATCATGAGTGCTCTTAGAATGTATGTTAGGATTTGCCCGGAGCAGCTTGTTCTGTGGGTGAACCCCACCAGCTGGTGACCAATTTCAATAAACTTGACTTCACTTTTAAAACAGTCAATTGTCTCGTCCTCTCGTACCTGTGCCCGCGCGTCCACGTCGCTGTTGGTAAGAAAGAGATTTGCCACCCGGAGTTCTGGGACTCCTAATTTGCTGCTACACTACAACAGAAGTTAGGGTCACACAAATCCAGAGTACCAGTACCAGATAACTTCACCCGGTGTCTTGGAGCGGTGACAAGATGGCTACATGCCCATAAATTGAAAGTAAATCCAGCAAAAACTGAAACCTTGTGGCCTGGCCGCCCATCAGAATGGGTCGGTCTATTACCACCTTTTGAAGGGGAACCGTTAGCCCCATCCCACCCCCCCCCCCTGTGAAGAGTCTCATTGGTGTGATCCTGGATCCCAAAATGACGATGGAAGCCCAGATGGCCTCCACGAGTCAAAGGGCCTTCTTTCACCTACGCCAAGCGAGGCAGTTGGCACCTTATTTACCAACAGAGGCGCTGGCTACAGTAATCCATGCCACGGTTAAGTCAAGGCTGGACTACTGCAATGCTTTGTATGTGGGCTTATCTCAAGCAGCAATTCGCGAGATCCAAATTGTGCAAAATGCAGCCGCTCGACTCCTCACAAGAACATCAATGAGGTGCCATATAACGCCGTCCCTGCAGCGCTTACATAGGCTGCCGGTTGAACACAGAGTCCTCTACAAGACCCTGGTCCTGGCATTCAAGGCCCTCCGAGGTCAGGGCCCTTCATATCTAAGAGACCCTTTAACGCCACTCCACCACCAGAGACTGCCACGGTCAGCTCATGAGAATCTCCTCTCTGTCCCTGGCCCTAGAGAGGTCCGTTGGGAGTCCACAAGACAGAGAGCCTTCTCCATCGCAGCCCCGATCTTGTGGGACTCCCCCCCTCCCGCCAGACCAAAGAGCCACTCCCCATCTACATACACTTTTAGGGGCACTTAAGACACGGCTCTTCAGAAGAGAGTAGGATTGAGTAACAAGCAGTGACTATGTCACCTGTTTATTTTAATGGTGTAAGTCACCCAGAGCACCTTTCGTGGAGGGCCACTCATAAGAAATAAAGTTAGTTAGTTAGTTAGTTAAGAGTGTGACCAGCCTGATGAGTATCACAGAGTGAGAGACCAAGTGTCGCCATGGTGGAATGCGGAAAACAGAGGCTGTCCGTCATGAGGATGAAGCAACAGCACCCCCTTGTGATGTAATGACGCCATCACACCCTGTGACGCACCTTGTGATGCAGCCTGAAGAAAATCCTTCTACAATTGTACTTGTCATATGTTATATGTTGTATGTAATTGTATGTGGAACTGGCAGGAACTGCCTGCTGTATGTGTGATGTAATCCACTCTGAGTCCCCTTCAGGGTGAGAAGAGCGGAATATAAATAAGGTGTATTATTATTATTATTATGGTCGATACTAGGTCCGCAGCTGAGGGCGAAAATGAGCCTGAATCGGCGTGGACATTGAAGTCCCCCAGGACAATAAGCCTGGGGAACCTCAAGGCCCACTCCGATACAGTCTCCAGCAGCTGGGATAGACTTTCTGCCGGTGCGCTAGGCGCACGGTACACCAGCAGGAAGGCTATGCTCTCCTGTGAATCCCACACAAGGCCAGCACTCTCAATACTGGTGGCGTTCAGTGTGGGAACCGCCCTGAGAGATAACCGATCTCGAGAGAGCATCGCTACAACCTCCCCCCCCCCCCCGCCTCCCATTCCAATTCTGGTGGGTGATCACATAACCAGGGGGGGGGGCAGTTCTTGGAAGATGGTCTCATCACCCTCTTGCAACCACGTTTCCGTGATGCAATACAGGTCAGCTCCTATCTCCTAAGGCAGGGCTGCCCAACTTCTACCGGCCCAGGGGCCTGAATTCCGGTCACTGATGGCCTGGGGGGCCGAAGGGTCTGCCCCCGCCCCCGCCCCTCCCCCGGCTCCAATTTACTTACAATTCATAAGAGGCATCCATACAATCAAATATATTCTTTTACTACGGGGAAATGCAGGGAGAGAATACATAAGGGGCATCCATACACAATTACATAATATTAACATAAAGGTTAGCCTACCTTCCCAAACCCGCAGGATCCAGGAGTAGCCGGACCATGAGCAGAGGCGACGACCGTCCGAGGCAGCAGCCGAGAAGGTCCAAATCGCGTCTGCGTGGGCCGCAGGGATTAAGTAGCCGAGATTTCGGCAACAGGAGTATCACAAGACTACGGAAGCCACACGGGATTTCGCTGTCAACGGCGATACTTGCTCCAAAACCCGGAAGTGGGTAATTTTTTAAAATATTATTATTTAATTTATTTTTTATTTTTATTTTTTATTAAAAAGCTTAGGGGGCCGCAGGGAAGGGGCTGGGGGCCGTATACGGCCCCCGGGCCGCCAGTTGGACAGCCCTGTCCTAAGGGATTGAGTGTTCATCAATACCAGAGAGGAAGGGGAGGTAACCGGGTGCCTGTCATCAGTCTGCCTCAAGATAGGGGTTGTTCCAAGCATCATGGCACATATTTCACCGTTATGATTGCACTGTAGTTAATCTCCAAAGGCTTGATCAGAGCTAGGTTTTCCCTTTCCTTCTGAAGGCCAGCAGGACCAAGAGGGACACACGGACTGCCCCGTCCAGCTCCCAGCGCAGATCATCCATTAAGGTGATCAAGGCGGTTTCAGTTCCATGTCCGGCCTAAAGCCAGGCTGCGCCTGATCCAGATCTTGAGTCTCCTCCAAGAACACTGGGAGTTGTGAGGCCGCCACACGTTCCAGGACTTTGCCCCAAAAAGGGGAGGTTGGAAGCTGGCCGACAGTTGACGCATTGAGTGGGGTCCAGTGAGGGTGTCTTCAACAGCGGTTTTACAACAGCTTGCTTTAAGGTGGCTGCAATGTTGCCTTTGTGTAAGGAGGCCTTCACCACCACCTTCACCCACTCGGCCAAGCATCCCCGGGCTTCCTTTATCAGCCAGGATGGGCAGGGGTCCACGATGCATGCGGTGGTTACCCTTGGCTCTCCAAGAATCTGGTCCACATCCTCGAGCTGCACCAACTGAAATGGATCCATCAAAATCGGACGAGCAGGTGCTCGCGTTACATCCTCCGAGCTCGCCATTAACATGGTGTCCAAGTCGGAGTCCAAGAACCCTGCGGATGGCACTCCGCTCGTCACTTCTTTCCAGGGTGAAGAGGAGGAAGCCTTGGGGAGAATCACCCCCTGGGTTCGTCCTCTTAACCAATGACAGATCCACCTAACCGTAGTTTTGCCTCGCCCACATGGGACTAGTTTCCTTGCCAGAAGGCCATGGGGGACCTTGTCGAAGGCCTTCTTGAAATCCAGACACGCTCCATCCACGGCATTCTCCACATCTACACAGCTTGTAACTCTCTCGAAAAAAGAGATCAGGTGAGTCTGGCATGACCTGTTCTTGATAAATCCGTGTTGACTTCTTTTTTCGAGAGAGTTACAAGCTGTGTAGATGCGGGGAATGCCGTGGATGGAGCGTGTCTGGATTTCAGGAAGGCCTTTGGCCTTCGGACTTTTTTGACTTTACTCCAAATTACGAGTATTCCGACGAAGCCTAGCCATGCCTACTACCGTGTTTCCCCGAAAGTAAGACAGCGTCTTACTTTCTTTTGACCCCCAAAATCCCCACTACGGCTTACTTTCGGGGTACGTCTTATATTGGGCGACGGTACCCGAAAGTAAGACGAAAGTAAGACTTACTGCGGGCGGCATGGTGTGGCTTCCTGGCTGGGCGACGAGAGGCTCCCAGAGGGGCTCAAAAGGGGCTTGGAATCCTCCTCCTCTTCCTCCCAGCGGCGCCTTTCCCTCTCGCCGGTTCCGCCCCCCTCCCTTCAGTGAAGAGGAGGGGGGAGCGCCGGCGGCGAGAGGGAGAAGGCGCCGGCGGAAGTCCCGCCCCACGGCGACTCAGGCGTCTTTCCCGCCGCCGCCCGCCGCCCGCGCTCCAAACACGAGCGGGGCAGGAAAAACGCCTGAGTCGCCGTGCGGGCGGGACTTCCGCCGGTGCTTCTCCCTCTCGCGGTGGATCCGCCCCCTCCCTTCACTGAAGGGAGATGGAGATGGGAGGAGGGGCGGAGCCGCCGCCAGCGAGAGGGAGAAGAAAGCGCCGCTGGGAGGAAGAGGAGGAGGATGGAAGGCGCCGCTGGAAGGAAGAGGAGGACGATTCCGGGCCCCTTTTGAGCCCCTCTGGGAGCCTCTCGTCGCCCAGCCAGGAAGCCACACCATGCCGCCCGCGGTACTTTCTTACTTTCGGGGTACGGCTTATATAAGGGGTGCTTCGATTGTGCTTTTTTGTTGGGAATCCAGAGCTGTTAGGCTCAAAATACCCCTCCTTGGAGGTGATTCCACAAAATATATAGCAGAGTGCAGAACGCAATGTTCATATGCAACAGAAACTGACATGCAGTGAGCCAGGACTGAGTCCCATTTAAGAGGCTTGAACAGGATTGCAGATCCACAAGGTTATCGGATCAAAACAAAATGTATTTATTGTAAATAGAGAAATCCAATCAGGATAGGGAAGGTTACTTGGAGCTACTTAGCTTTCTAAGCTATCCACTAAGGGGAAAAGAAAAGGAAAAATAATAAAAGTAACTATCTACTACATCTTGCCCTGAGACAAAAGGAAGATGCCTTCCTCTCTCTATGGAAGCTGAAAAAAGGAATCTCAAGCCATGTGGCTTAGCTTAAACAAAGGAGAGAAAGGACTTGTAAACAGGAAATTACCTTCCTGAGTGTTTACATGGATGGCAGTCAAAGGGGTGGAGTTTGGCATGCGGGGTGAATGAAAACGGCCCCCCTTCTTAACCCCTTCTTGAGGTAATCTGCTAAAGGCAATAGGGAAAGGAATCCCTCATTCTAATCTATCTTAGGCTAACTACTCCTCACTGAGGACTGGAGACTTGTGCAGTCAGGGATTAAACCCAACATTTTTCTGTATGGCAGATTGGGGTTGGACTAGATGGCCCTTGGGGTCTCTGGTCCAACTCTATGATTCTAGGATTCCATTGCCCTAATACCTGATCTTAAAGACGTGGATGGTTCCATTGTTGAGGGCCAGCACCAAGTGTCTATCTCCAGCCACGGTGGCCACGCGGGGTCGGTCAATGCCGTTCTTGGCTGTCAGGAAGTCCCCAAGCACCTCTCCGGCCGGGGAAAGGGTCAGCACCCGGTTGAGTTCCCTCAGGACCACATAGACGGTGCCCTGAGGGTCAGCGCAAACGGCCCCTGGCTGGCAGCCACCCAGCTGCCCCTCCCGGCACTCAGCCACCAGGGCCCCGTTCTCCGCAAAGAGCACCACGCTGTTATGGTGCCAGTCGGACCCCACAAAGCCCCCCTTGCGCCTGGCCAGGAAGACCAGGCAGCGCCCAGAAGGGCCCCCTGGCTGGACCTTGCCCTTCTGCTGCCCTTCCAGGTTATAGAGCTCCAGGTGCCCAGTTACACTGACCGCCAGGTGGTCGCTCTGCACGGCTGCGATGGCATGGCTGGCCTGACCTTTCGGCAGCGCTCTCTGCCAGGCCAGCCCCCCATGGCCGTCCAGGAGGAAAAGCTGGGAGCCGGCCGTGAAGGCCACCTTGCTGCCCAGGGCAGCCACGCTGAAGGGAGCCACGCCCTTGGGGACCGGCACCGTCCCCTTGAAGTCCCCCTGCAAAGAGAAGCGCTTCAGGCGTTGGTTTGTCTCGTCGGCCACCAGAAGCTCCCCGGGGCCAAAGGAACACAGGCCCGTCACCTGCGGGCGCCGCTTGTCCGTGGGGGTCTTGGCCCAGAAGCTGCAGGAGAAGAGGGCCCTGGGGGTCGCGGGGCTGCGAAGGCCAGAGCTGGGGGCTGCAGGCGGGGCCACTTGACCGAGAGGGCTTCCCTGAATGGGGGCTGCGGGGGCCTCTCCCCCAGCCTGGGGCTCTGGCTGCGGCTTGGCCTTCTTCTTTTTCCTCCTCTTCTTCTCTGCTCTGCTGAGTTCCTCCTCCTCCTGCCCTTCCTCTTCCTCTTCCTCCTTCTCTTCCTCCACAAACTCCAGCCGGAAGGGGCAGCGGTCACCCTCCAGATCCGCCATGTGGATCTCCAGCCGGGGCCGCCGGACCGTCAGCATCTCCCGGGAGGAGCACCCCTCCTGGATCTCCTTCAGCCGCTCAGAGACCAACTGCTCCAGAGAGAGGAGCTCCACCCCTTGGCCCAGGGCCAGGACCCTCCGGCCAAAGGCCGCTGTGCTGGAGGCCACCTGCTCCTGCAGCTCCAGCTCTGACCGCAGGGCCTCCCAGGCCTTCCTCCGCTCCTCCACGTGCTCTGAAAGGCGGGCAAGCACCTTCTCCTGCTGGGAGAGCAGCCACTCCACGGCCCGCGAACAGGCCTCCTCTACCCGGGTCCGGATCCTGGCCTGGCCGGTCTCCAGCTTCTCCACCGCGACTTCCAGAAAAGCCCTGTCTGTGGCCAAGCCTTGTGCCGCTGTCTCAACCTTCGTGAGGAGCTCTTTGACTGCTGGGCGACGCTCCTCGGCTGCTTCGGCCAGGGTGTGGCACGGATGCTGCAGGTGGGGCCCCAGGCGGCACTCCCGGCAAAGCAGGGTCGCGCAAGGGTCGCAGAAGAAGCGCAGCTCCTCCCCAGGGTGCTGCTTGCAGCGCGAGGCCTGTCGCTCCCGGACTTCCCGGTCGTAGCGACCAGAGAGGTAGCCCTCCATGTCCACCACACGGTGGTTGTGCGTCAGACGGGAGCAGCGGTGCCCCCCGGCGCAGGATGGGCACATGTCATCAGCACAGTCCAGGCAGTGCGAGGCAGCCGGGCGGGGGGGCTCCTGCCCGATGAGAGGGCACAGGGCGCAGGCGGGGGAGGAGGGCGCCCTCCCTGTGGGGCAGGCCAGGGCCAGCAGCCCGTTGATGAAGAAGTTGGTCTTGAGGGCAGCCACCCCTCCGGCCGGGAGGGGAACCTGGGCGCGGCACTCGGGGCAGCGCAGCTCCTGTGACTCTGCCTTCGCCTCTTCCTCCGCTGCCACCTCCTCCTCCGTCCGTCCGTCCAGCAGCGTCTCGAGGCAGCCCTGGCAGTAAGTGTGGAGGCAGGGCAGGATCTTGGGCCGGCTGAAGCGCTCCAGGCAGATGGGGCAGGAGAGGAACCCGCTGGCCAGCGCCTCCCACAGCCAGGAGGAGGAAGGGGCCGCGCTGCTGCTGGGGGCGGAGAAGGAGGGGCCTGGGGTGGCAGCCATGTTGGGATGGACACTGGATACACAGCACCGTGGGAGTGGTCTGCCTGGGCCGAAGGCGTCACAGAACCTGTTGGGGACAGCAATGAGCGGTCAGTGCTAAAAGGCAGGTGAACGGCCTCCATTGCTATATGCATGTTGCTGTTCACGACTCCTTCTTTAGAACAGAACAACTTTATTGTCATTGTATGTCATATAACAAAATGCCTCCCCCAATGTACATTATATATGTAGAATTGCAAAACAAAGCAGCCGCCCTTCCGCATTCTAATCCGTATTGCACAACCCCGTAATGCAGCATCAGCATGAAACCACATTGGTTTTTCAGGCGTTTGCTGATTTGCATGTTCAGTGTCCACAGGCTCTTTGGGTCTCTGAACCCAGATCTGCACAAGACTTAAATGGGAAATCTCTTTGGGCCGCATGCTAGGCTGGGGGAGGGGGCACCTTGCTCTGGGGGGACTTGCCCTCTGACCCCTTAGCGCCCCTTCGTGTGACGGGTAAAAGATGAGTGTCAGGATTGGGAGACCTGAGCTTAGGAGAAGTTCAGGCTCCCAACCTGCCATGAGATTGCACCGACCTTTGCCCCGGTTATTTGGTGACCTTGGCTCCAGCTGCATAGAGCCTGTGCTGAGTCAAGTGGGAGTGACGTAACTTCCAGATGTGTGTGTGGCTCCAGAGGGAAGTGAGGTAACTCCTCTGAGCCTGGACATTGGACAATTGGACTCATAACGCTGACTCATGGGGCCATGAGGTCACATCCCTTTGGACTATGGGATATGCTGAATCACCGGATATGGTGCAACCCTGCTTGACATTGCATGGGCAATGGGAGGGGCTCGGGTATATAAGGTGTGTTTGGGTGGCGGGACGGTGCTTTTGCTTCACATGTGTCGTACCTACAATAAAATCGTGTTGGACCGTGATACAATCTACGCGTGATCCTTACCGAGTATTGAAGAGTCGTTACAATGAGCAGTTTGAATGGAATTGTATGAAAGGTGTATGAAAGGTGTGTGGTTTGGGCCTGGAGATGCCATCCTAAGAGGCCTGGAAAACGGCAAAAGGAGAACCCATGAACGGTTATGCAAAGTTGCTGGTGAGAACGGCTAACACAGGTGAGCAGAGATAAAGGATGAACTGGTTGGCACTTGGTGGAAAACCACATGTTTACATTACCAGAGACAAGGACTCTTTTTCAGGCTGCAAAGACATTGGGGGTGGCCTGGAACAGGATGCTAGCGTAGGAAGAGAGACCCAAAGGCCATCTAGTCCACCCACTTCTGCCTGGCACAGCCAAAGCACCTGCCAGCTTCCTGGTCAGTTTGAACCAGTTCTCAGTGTCAGGCCTTTCTGATCATGCGAGGCCTGCTGGTGTCCAGTGTTTACGTCTCTGTCTCTCTGTCTCTGTCTGGCCTCCAGCAGACGAATCCCTGACCCCATCCTTGTTGTCTCAAAAACACTTTTCCCAAGATCCAACTCTCACAGGGACGGAAAGTGAAGTGGGACCTTCTGAACAGAGGCGTCGTCCTCCCGTCCTGATGCCGCCCAAAGCTAACATGTAGATTCTTTGGCTGGAGTTTCACTTCACGAATGTCCCTGTTCCGACTTCCAAACAAATTCAGCTTCAGAACAAACGGGCTGGACCTCTGCCGGGACTGCTTTCCTGTAAGTCATTTTGAGTCTCCTCTTTGGGAGATAAAAATGGGGTTTGCATACTCTTGTGATGACTGAGGAGATGGCACGATCTCATGCCTGGAATACCCCCACGACACGTGAGTCAACCCCAAGGCCCTTGGGCAGGTCTGCCCCTCCGTCTCTTCCCATGTGGCCCTCCCCCAGACAGTCGCTGGGCTGCCACTCCCGCCTTCCTCCCCGTCATTGGACTCGGCCATGACCAGAGCGGAGGGGAGCCTGGAAGGCTGCAGCTTGTTCCGCTGAGTCAGGATGAGAAGGTTTGGATTGAGATACCCCCCCCCCCACCTTTGGACACGGCTTATATGGAGATCTCATTGGGTGGTGGTGGTGGTGGTGATGAAGATGAAGACAGGAAAGGGCAGGGGCCAAGGGAGGAGGGAACTCGAGCTTTGTTCTTCCCCTTGGAAACACAACACCTTTGGAAAGGAATGGCCGGCACCTTTCCTCATCACAGCTTGGTTTTACTTATTTATCGTATCAGGAACAAACCAAGGGTAGCCTTGTTGTGTGTTTTTTTTAAAAAAAAAACACACACACACACAAAGTTTAAAAGACTTGGCAAGATGTCCTTTGACCAGTATCTGGCCACCTGGCGTGCCTCTGGTGTTGCTGTGAGAAGGTCCTCCTCCATTGCGCATGTGGCAGGGCTCAGGCTGCATTGTCATGGGCAGCGGCGGACTGAGGTAATTTAAAATGGTAAGTGAACATTATTTTGGCGCCCCCTCGCTCTCCGGCCTCGTGGAGCGTGTGCATGCACGCCGGGCGCGCATGCGCTGGGACAGGTAGTTCTGCGCGTGCGCCATTGCTGCGGAGGGACTCCAGATAGACCGAGACACCAATCGCCCTAAGTGAGGCCGAAAAGGAGGAACTTTTTGCAGCCGGGACGGAGCCGGAGGTTTTTGGGTGATTGGCATCTCAGTCCAGCTGGAGTCCCTTTGCAGCAATGGCACATGCGTGGAACCTGGCGGCCAGATGCGCCCCCGACTACATGGCGCCCTAAGCGGGTGCTTACTTTGCTTAATGGTAAATCCGCCCCTGGTCGTGGGTGGGCTGTGGTTTGCTCTTCTCCTCAGGCTGCCTTGTCGTGGGCTCCACTTTGTGGCCCCATTTCTCAAGGTTGGCTCTGCATGTCGTGGCCTGTTCATCGCCTTCCTTCCAAGTCGCCCATTCTTCTCTGTGCCCAGGAGGGAGTCTCTTATTTGGTCTCAGCCATGGGTTGAGGTGCTGGGTTTGAGGCTGCCACTTTTGGACTCTTGCTTGCTGAGGTGTTTCCATGAGTATCACTGTAGATCTTAGGAAGCTGTTTCTTGATTTATGGTGTTAGTGTGCTGGCTGACATCCAAACAGGGGGTGGGCCGGAGAGGTCACTGCCTTGGACCTTTCGCTATTGACTGCTATTTCCTGGTGAATGTCAGGTGGTGCAATACCGGCTCAACAGTGTGATTTTCCCAGTGGAGTGGGGTGCAGGCACCCTGGGATGGTCAGTCTGGCATGTCTCGTTCAGAGCCACATCCACGGCAGCATGCGACCAAACAAGCAAACCAACCAACGCATCACAAGCTTTCAGGACAGGGCAATAAAGCAGCAATAGGAAAGATGACCAGGCCAATTAGATTAGACGCAGACGACCAAGACGGTTTTAAATGGTGTATTATAATTATTGAGATAAATGTTTTTAATGTTTATGCATGTGTAAATGAATTCTTGTCCCGGCATTGAATGTTTGCCGTATATACTGTATGCTGTGCTCCGCCCTGAGTCCCCGGAGTCGGGGTGAGAAGGGTGGAACATAAATGTTTTAAATAAAATAAATAAATTTGCTAAGGAGTGGTTTCTAGTTCCTTCCGCAAAGCCCGCTTGAAGAGAGGGTCCCGGTTCCGCCTGAGAAGGGACCAGCAAGACTGTGAAGCCAGGACTGGAAGGCCGCCCCCAAGTTGCGGGCAAGAGAGCTTCTTTACCTTTGTTCTTACACTGAACTTGTAGTCAGGATGGGGACCGTTGTAAAGTGTGACTCCAGCCAAAGAGAGATGGGTGGGTGGGTAGATTCTAGTTTGAGTGGCATAGAGAAGGGCTGAGACCCTAGCAAGGCCTGTATTGCTGCCTGTGCCCCTGCCCAGGAGATCCCGCCTCACTTCCTGTCCCGGTGAGAATTTGAGACATTGGCCTTGCGATGGAAACAAGGACTGGGGCCAAGGGTTCAGCCCAGGAGACCCCCTTGCCCTCCTGGTAATAAAGAACTCTTCCTGGAGTAGATTTCCCTCCTTCCTCCCTTGGCAGAGATTTCCCTCACTTCCTGTTGTCTCATCCCATTCTTAACTATGAGTCATTTACGCGTAAGTTGGGGACGTTCTGTATTCATACTAGTCTCCAGAGGAAGGCATGGGTGCTATCTATCTATCTATCTATCTATCCCAGTGGTTCTCAACCTGTGGGTCCCCAGATGTTTTGGCCTCCAACTCCCAGAAACCCTAACAGCTGGTAAACTGGCTCGGAATTCTGGGAGTTGTAGGCCAAAACACCTGGGGACCCACGGGTTGAGAACCACTGATCTATCCAGTTGTGGCCCAGCTTACTTGTCCGAACTTATCTCCCTCTATGTTCCACCCTGTAGCATAAGATCGTCCGGGGAGGCCCTGCTCTCAGTCCTGCCAGATTCGCAAACACGTTTGGCGGGGACGAGGAAGAAGAGACAGGGCCTTCTTGGTGGTGACCCCCTCGCCTGTGGAACTCGCTCCCCAGCGAGATACGGTCAACTCCATCCCTCCTCTCTTTTAGGAAAAAATTGAAATCATGGTTTTGGGACCCGGCTGAAGGACAGCAGGCAGGACAGACAGCGCTTTGAACCGGACTGGAAGTGACTCTACGGCTTGATGATCATGTTTCAAAATGTTTTTAATGGACTGTTTTATATATCGCTTAAAACTGCTGTTATATGTGTGTGTATCTGTTTGTACGTTGCGGCATCGCGTTGCTGCCAGTGTAAGCTGCTCTGAGTGCCCGACCCCCACCCCGTCCCCCCTGGGGGTTGAGAAGGGCGGGGCAGAAATGTTGGAAATAATAATAATAATAAGTATCTATCTATGTGCCTATCTATTGATCCATCTATGCCTTAAAGTCAGGACACTTGAACGTCTGGAAGGCTGCCGTTGGCTCTGTTGGGTCCAGAGAGTTTGGATCTCCTGTCCCTGGTCTGGAAGTGCCCCTCCCTGTTTGACCGTGAGCTCCTGACTTTGAAAGTAGCTGTTCCACTCCAGAAATGTTGTTGTTTTTGTGGCTTCCCTGAACTACGGTGAATGGGTTGAGACTCGACGGCGGAACATTCATTGAAAAGCTAGGGCCCAATGTGCTGCCGAAGGAGGTCCTGAGTCCCACAAGAACAAAGTTTGGGCAGTGGGTTGCGGTGAGTTTTTCGTGTGGCTGTCTGGCCACGTTCCAGAAGCATTCTCTCCTGAAGTTTCACCCACATCTACGGGAGGCATCCTCTGTTGGAAATTCAGTCAGTGAGGTGTATCTCTCCGTAGTGTAGAGTGACCAGGGGTTTTTTCCTTCTAAAATCAGGACAGTAAACCTAGAGCAACACTAAAAAATCAGGGGAATTCCAGGCATGAATCCATCAGGACCAGCTAACATCTCCAAACAAAGGATTCCCCCCAGGCAGCAATCAGCCAGGCTTTGAAGCTGCAAGGCCACGCAACGCTAATCAAGGCAGCCACCCTGGAGATCATTCCTTGGGGATATTAGGTATCAACCCCACCGACCTCACAACCCCTGAGGATGGGTGGGTGGCTGCCATAGACGCGGGTGAAAGGTCAGGAGAGAATGCTTCTGCTGGAGAACTCCCCACAACCCAGGAAAGCCCCGACGGCACCCGGCTTGGGCGGAGGGCTCAGCCCGAGTCCACCTTCCCCGCGTTTGTAGGAAATGTCATCGAGAACCCAAGTATAGTCTATAATAATAATAATATGATATAAATCGTAGAAGAGAATGTGGTCTAGCAGAACGAGCCCCCCCCCCCCGCCAAGACCACGTGGGGGCGCCTGAGGACACTTCCCCCACGGTTTTGTGGCCGAACCACCAAGGGAAGGAGGGACCAGGGACCCCCGGGGGGCTGCCCCCCCCAGGGAAGGCGGTGACGAGGAGGAGGAGGGGGCTCCTGGTGGGAGTGGGCCCAGCCTGAGGAGGGGCCCCCGGGGGCCTACCTGAGCCAGCCTCGCCGCCCGCCCTTCCGCGAAGAAGAGGTCCCGCGGAAACGAAAGCGAAACCCAACCCCCCCGCCGCAGAGACGCCGCCTCCTCCCTCCGCCCTCCCCAGAAAGTCCCTGCCTTCGCGCTCCCCAGCACCCTCCCCTCCCTCCGGCCAGTCCCGGCCAAGTGGCCGACTCAGGTTTCTTGGACGGGGGGGGGGGGGGGGGGAAAACGGTTGGCCAGGATCCTGGGGTTGGAAGAGACCCCTCCTCAGTCTCCAGGCCACCTTCTCGCCC
Source organism: Anolis apletophallus (assembly GCA_030556195.1). Lineage (NCBI taxonomy): Eukaryota > Metazoa > Chordata > Lepidosauria > Squamata > Anolidae > Anolis > Anolis apletophallus. The sequence goes on from JARBWK010000008.1 coordinate 152,298,407, forward strand.
AAGCCCCTTCTTTCTGCCTTCAAGCCGGAAAAGCACCAGCAAAGCACCCCCGACAGATGGCCAGCCCGCCTCTGCTTCCAAGGCCAGATTCCACGGACTCGGAGGCGGAGGCAGAGAGAGAGAGAGCGCGAGCAGGGGAACTCCAGGCAAGAAACCATCAGGGACAGCTAATCACCTCTCAACAAAAGATGCCCCCAGGCAGTAAGAAGCCACACCTTGAAGCTGCTGCGCCATTCAGTGCTCATCGAGGTGGCCAATGGTTACATGCCCAACTACCCCCAAGAGGCAAGAGCTCTCTCTCTCTTTCTTTCTTTCTTTCTTTCTTTCCTTTCTCCCTCTTCCCTGGGCGTCCTTCCACTGGGAAAGATACCTGACGGAAAGTGATTTCAGCGTGAGGCTGAGACGGAATTGTATGCTTAATGGCTAATTGTTGTGTTATATGGTTATTGTTGGGTTTCCTTTGCTCATGTTTTGATTGGAGGGCAGAGGCCACCTTGTGTCAACCGGCCCGAGTCGCCTTCGGGCTGAGAGGGCGGGATAGACATGTGATAAATACATATATAAATACATAAACAAGCCCCATTCTCCTATTTTCCAACAGACCTCGCAACCTCTGAGGATGCCTTTAGCCGTAGAAACAGGCGAAACGTCAGGAGAGAATGCTGCTTCTGGAACATGGCCCGGCAGCCCAGAACCCTCACAACAACCCGATACAATAACTCACCGCAGGATGAGGATGTCCCTCGAGCAGAGGCAAGTCTTTTGCAGTTGGATAAGCTTTCCTCCTGTTTCTATGAGAGACCCAATGAGGAAATAATGGCAGTGCCCCCCCCCCCCCCCCAGGAATAAATCAACCTCATGTGACAGGGACGCCCTGCTCTTCTTCCACCCAACAGCCCTTCTTCCTTCTACACACACACACACACACACACGTGTGTGTACGTGTGTGTGTGTGTTGGAAATCGCAACCTTCCAAGCCTCCACTAACTGTTTGGCAATGTATAAATTGTTAACCTATATTGTATATATGTTTTAGTTTGCGACGTTGACCCGGCCTCTTTGGCGTGGGAGGGGCTTCAGGCACAGGGCGCCGTCACCTTTGTGTTATGTATAGTGTGCTTTGAGAGCTCAATGGAAGGGGATGCCTTTCAGTCTCCAGTGAGGACAGTTACGCTTTGAACTCTATCTGCTTACAGACATTGGACTCTGGGCCAGTATGCTGAATCATGGAGTCCAAGTGTATCGGTAGCTACTGAAATGGACATCCAAGTGCCACCTCTGTGTTGATGGAGGCAGGCAGGATTTCCCCGGGCACTGGTTGTGGGGGGTCGGGAGCAGGTGAGGGTTTTGCCCTCCCTTCTGCTCGAGATCCCCGTGTACAACTCGTGGGCCACTGTGTGACACAGAACGCTGGACTAGATGGGCTGAGGCCCGATTCAGCATGGCTCTTCTTATGTTCTTATGTTCTTATATATACAGGAAGTTTGTGGGGGGCGGTCCGGACAGCACCTCCACTGCAGAACCTTCCACAGTACCAAGGGGGCCGGCTGTCCAGAAGGCGCTCTGGGCAGGCCCGCATTCATTCGGCACAAACCAGGAAAGCAAACCCTGGTTTGTGGCAGATTAATGTTCGTGGTTTTATTCCGGGCCTTCTTGGAATGCTTCAGCCCAGACACCGTGGATTGGGCTAAATAAGCCCAGCAAACTGTGGGAATGCCCCCCCTCCCCCCCAAGCCCCCAGACCCCTTAGAAAAGTAGTAAGAACATAGCTATCCTCCATGAGAAGCCTCAGTAAGCTCTCCCTGTGCGTACAAATGATGTGCCAGGAGAGCAGGGGGGGGGGGGAATGGAAAATCGCCCCCTCCCCACTCACTTGGCACTGGCACATCATTCCTATGCGCCGGGAGAGCTTGCCAAGGCTTCTAATGGAGGATGATAGCCATGTTTTTACTACTTTTCTAAGGGGCCGGGGGGGGGGGAGAGGGCCTCCGGGTGTTCTCTCAGGATAGTCCCGGGAGAACGCCTGGACACCCACTCCCGAGAGCGTGCACTTTCTGGCGTGGGTGCGGACAGCACCCCACAAACATCCATATTTTTAAAGGACTGCCTGGAACTGCCCTGAGTAAACCTGATAAGTTATTTTCCCAGAAGGCAACTTTGTTGTTGTCTCTTGAGTGCGTATTTTAACTAAGAGGTTTATTATTATTATTATTATTATTATTATTTCAAATTTCTATACCGCCACTCCCCGAAGGCTTGGAGGTTTCAAGGGAGTGTCTATATCTTGGGCAGTTACAGCTGCAAATTTCAACTTCAAAGACACAACCATCCTCTGCTAACCCAATATATTTGTGTAGCGGCATGTCTTCATCCTTGGCAGTTTGCAGGCATGGTTCTTCAGTCTAACCGCTGAGCTACCTGTGTGCCATTACACAAATGCTTATGGATATCACTTGTTCAAAGGGTTGACTTCTAACAAGGTCATGCTTTTCAAAAGGCGGCCTGCACATGTTCATGGAGATTCCCATTTGCCAAACGGATGGGACATCATTTTTACCTTTTCAATAAGGTTATGGTGCAGTTATTTCCAATATGTTATAGAATTCCCAATCATATATTGGCGGAGTAATGCCCAGGGAGGGAGGAAGGACATAGAGCAGGCCTGGACAAACTGTTCTGAGTGGCGTTCCTTACTCACGGGTTGGATTCTGGCGTTTTTTCAGTACTGGTAACAGAGACCTGGCTACCTCTATGCAGGTGCCCTCACGGATTGACATGGCCGCTTCACGGCTTCTCAATGACAATCGAGCTTGCAAACATCCATACTTGTTCTAAAAGGTCAACGGTTCTTGCTCCCACCCAGGACGTGATTCCACGGGGAGACTCTATGCACTCCACTGGCCTCACTTCCAACAGACCTCTGAACAAACCTTTGAGGACGCCATTAGCCACAGATGCAGGTGAAATGTCAGGAGAGGATGCTACTGGAGCATAGCCATGCAGCCTGAAAAACTCACAACAACACACTCTGTGTGTGTGTGTGCGTGTATGTAAGATGTACATAAAATATATACAAAAGGGGGCATAATTATATTCTTAATTAATCCCTCGTTGTCCGAGGATGATGGTCCTCCGTGTTCGGTGTCCTGGCGGTGGGTGCGTAGGTGACTGTGGAGCCCGATTCTTGATCTGCATCTTCTCCCTTCCGCAGTGAGGGCATTGGTTTTCAGGTGGGAGGCGGTCTTTATATAATGATATTTACGTAATCAGATAACATTGATCACAATCTTGCTCTTGGCTGACCGGCCCCTTTTCTCGAGGCCCACATCTGGATCTGCCGCTCCCCGTGCCGCCACCAGAGGGCGCTGCGAGCCAGCCTTGCCAAGGAACAGAAAGGCCTGGATTCTGACCACTTTTATTTTCCTGCCACAAATCAATCCCTCTTTCAAACATCAACAGCAGCATTGCAACAGTCTTATTATCATTATCATCATTATCATTTACACATACATAGCAACACAGCACAGATGCACATTAGGCCCAAGTGTCTGGGATTTGCCACTATTATTACTATTATTATTACTATTATTATTGCAGCAATTGCATCACCTGTGGTGACCGACATGGTATCCATTGGCAAAGCTCTGGCTGGGTTGCCTTAGTTATTATTGCACTCAGATTTGGGGGGCAAAGAAGGATGGACCCCATAAACAATGTAAACAATGCCATGTAAACAGAGCAAGGGGAGGAAAGGGAAAGACGGGAGATTGGGGGGGGGTCCCACCTAGGAACCCCCTTTCAGGCACAGAGGGGGCACCAGGAGTGGATGTTGAAGCTCATGCCTGGAGGGACCCCCCCCCCCTCTTTAAAAAAGCCCAAGCAAGGACTTTGCAGAACCCAAAGCAAGCACTTTTTGGAGGGAGGGGGTGTCACCCCCCCCTTGATCCTGTGCTAGGAGGGTGGCAAAAGGGGGGCAGGGTCAAAGGTCAGAAGGGGGATCCAGGGATGGGGTGAAGAGACATAGGTTGGAATAGTTGAAATCGGTGCTATTTGCGTTTACTTAACAATATTTGCTAATAAGAACTTCTTGTGATCTTTGCTCAACAAGTGTATCCAACAATGTGGCAAACGCGCATTAACGCCCTCTGCTTGGATTTGCAAAGCAACACGGTGTGCCTATTGGCAATTGCCTCACAGCTGAACTAGTAATGATGCCGGTTGATATTGATCGCTGCTCTGCACCCAAGGGTCAGTCTCCAGAAGGGCTCCCTGGACCCAGCAGTGGCAACTTCCCAGGAGCAGATCAGCGGTTGTTTTGGGAGCCGGGCACTGGTTGGGAAGGCCAGGCCAGGCCCAAAATCTCCTGCTAAACAAACGGGGAAAGACTAGGAGGCTAATTAAGTAGCATTGATACTGTGTCTCTTCAGGAGGAGGAAACAAATGGGGGCGGCTAGTCCCTGTCCGGCAGGGGGCGCCGCTGGGCCGGAAACATATTATTATTATTATTATTATTATTATTATTATTGCACCACCCATATCATCCGGCACCCATTTACTTCCCCGAAAGGGGGCGACAAGTCCTCGCCAGTCTCTCGGTGGGTCTGCTGCCGGTTCTTGAAGAAGGAACAGGGGAGGGAGGTCTGTGAGGCGGATGAAGCCCCCTCCCTCAAAGTGCCAAATCTCCTTCCAATCTTTCCTGGGCCGCAGGGTCATAGGGCAAAATTCAAACGGAGGTGTCCATCCATCCGTCCGTCCATCTGCATTGCAAGTCCAGCATTTGGACAGGTCGTGCTTTACAGGCGGGTCACTTGGGGGCGGGCAATCCGCGTCTGCAGGAAGAGGAAGAGGAAAAAAGGAGGAAGGAGGGGGAGACCCTCAGAAGTCCCCACCCCCAAAAAGGAGCCCCTTCCATCCGAAGACCCCCCCGAGTATCAGTGTGTAATTACAGTTTCTATTGACATGATAGTTAATTCCAGTCGTGTGCCAAATACGAGTCCTTGCTCTAGCAGGATGGCCCAGCCGCGCCGGGAGTTCCCTCCGGACTCTGCCACCCTGACCGGAGGGAACCTCTGAGGAGGGTGAACGGCTAAGCTTGCAGGTGATGATGATACAGCACGATAGGCAAAGGAGGGGCTCTCCCTTGGGATGGCTTATTATTGGGTTGGGGACCCTCCATCCAGTGGATCAAAGACCTTTCCCTGTTGTTGTGCTTCTTGGGTTGCCTGCCGTGCGAGTGTTGTGCTGCCTATTTATTATTGTTGAATTACTCCAAAATGCTGCGAGTGGCTGGATTCCTCAGGGCCACGAGGGGAGAGCCTGGCTTGCAACGTCCACCAAGCAGGAGGCGAGCATCCAAGGGCGGGGTGTGTGTGTGAAGGGGTCAGAAAGGTCACACAGGCAGCTTTGTCTGCATGATGCTGGTTGGGGGGAGGGGTGTGCCAGTGATCAGGGAATGAATAGTACATGCAACATGTATTGTCGAAGGCTTTCATGGAATGGGTTTTTGTAGGTTTTTCAGGCGCTATGGCCCATGCTCTAGAAGCATCCTCTCCTGGCATTTCGCCTGCATCTGTGGCAAGCATCCTGAGGGGTTGTGAGGTTGTGCATCTGTGGCAACCTCTGAGGATGCCTGCCACAGGTGCAGGCGAAACGTCAGGAGGGAATGCTTCTAGAACATGGCCATACAAGAACCCAGTACGTGCAAAGAAGGGGATCCTTTGTATACAACACCTTGCTTGCGTCACTTTGGCTGATGTTTCTGTGCCAATGAAAACTATGCACTGCCTTAAGAATGATTTGAGTGTAAGACTAGAGGATCAATGTGTTGTGTGACCAGGCCACGAGGTCTTTGGGAACGATCCAACCCGGCGTCCCGGGCGGACTGATCCTGGCCTCCAAAGAGAGCCCCTCCCCTCCAGCTTGGGGGGTCTTACTTCCAGGGACCCTTCCCCTCCCAGCCCCTCCCCTTACCTGCAGGGAGGTGTCCACCTTGTCCAGGCGGGGTCGGAAGGTGCCTCCTCCCGTCGCTTCTTCTGGGGGGGCGCTCCCTGGCTCGCCGCGGGGGGTCTCTGTGGAGGGAGGGAGAGTTATATGAGCCCTTGGGCACGTCACACTCTCTCAGCCTCGGAGGGAGGCCAAGGCAACCCGCCCAACCCTCACACGAGAGCCAAAGGCTGAAACCTGGATCAAAGGGGCTGCCGGACCCTCCTTTTATAACTACAGAAGGGAGGGGGCTCCATTCCTCTGCCCCCCCCACCTCTTGTTGAAAATCAGCCACAAGGTGCCCAAGTTTCTAGTCCCCATCAAGGGAATAGATCAGCCAATGCCAGCCCCATTGGCCCCTCTGGCCCCTTCTACACCACAGCAGATCCCCTGGGTTTTGTATGGCAGTCTGGGTGGGGCCTCGGTCCGCCCCTCCCTCTGTTCTCTCGTCCTTTTCGTGAGAGGCCCTGCCTTCCCTCTCTAGGGCTGTCCTTCCCTCAACGGAAGGCCCTTCTCCTCTCACGGCCGAAGCCCATGTGCAGCTCTCCTGCCGGACCCCGGGAGCCTCTGGTCACCTGGGCTGCAGCTAGGGCTGTTGTTGCCCGTTTGCATGATTAGAAGGCTTTTCCCATTGGAAATGACCAGGCACCTCAGCCCCCCCCCCCTCCTTCCTCCTCACCTGAACTGCCGGCGGGGCTGTCGGAGGCGGGGCTTTGGGTGGGAGCCGTCTCGGGGGGCCTCCATTCGGGGTCGTTCTCGTACCAGGCCTCCTCATCCGTGGGCGACTTCCGCAGCCTAGAACCCAGAGAGCAGAGCCCCCTCCACACCATATCACATATGCATGGGTCAGCCAAGCTCGCACCCCACCTGGCCCGCCCCTGGGGTCCCTGGGCACCCCCCTGCATCCGGGGTGTCATTCTTTCGCAGACTCATTTACGGTGTGTTTTACGAAAACGGTTTTCTAGAAAGCGACGCCATTGCGGCTCGCCGGGCTCCGCGGCCTTGAGTCGCGGCGGGAAGAATGGCCGGGGTTCAGTCCCATACAAACCCAACCTCCCTTCCCACTGCCATGGGATTTACAGTTTGACCCTCGCTGCATGGCCTGGCTTAGTGCTCTGGGGTCCTGGGAGATGCAGGCTCTCAGGCTGGGTGTGTTTTTGTTAGTCTTCATCAGTCGGACCAAATTCGTTAAATTCGTGCTTACGAGGCGATATCCGACACGTGGGCGTGGCCGGCGCCAAAAACGTAAGAGTCGGAACTCACCAAAGACTATTTCGTTTGCATTTTGTAAATCTCGGAAGCCCCCAAAGTCAGTTTTGTTTTCAGTGCGAGGAAGCCAAGCGAAGCCAAAAAGGCCGCCTTTCCTCTTTAGATCAATGGCCTCTGGCAACGAGGGGAGGGAGGCCGCAGGGAGGAAGCAGAGCTCGCCGGGAAAGAGACCGCGGAAGCGCAGAGCTCTGGGAAATGGAGTTTGGGAAGGCGAAGAGGCAGGATTTTCCCCGGGTACTGGTTGTGGGGGGTCGGGAGCAGGTGAGGGTTTTGCCCTCCCTTCTGCTAGAGATCCCCGTGTACAACTGGTGGGCCACTGTGTGACACAGAATGCTGGACTAGGTGGGCTGAGGCCCGATTCAGCATGGCTCTTCTTATGTTCTTATGAGAGTGCAGAAGGCCCTGCCCTCAACTACATTTCCCAGAATCCTGCTCAGCATCAGGAAGCCCCAATCGGGAGAGGGAGAGATGCGTCCCTCTGTCGCAGCAGCAGCCAGAGATCCCACGAATGGTTGGATCTGCAAAGAGAGGACGGGCTGAGACGTCTGTGAGAGCTGTTCAGCAGTGGAACTCTCTGCCTTCCCCAGAGGGAGTGTGGTGGAGGCTCCTTCTTTGGAGGCTTTGAAACAGAGGCTGGATGGCCATCTGTTGGGTGTGCTTGGAACACGATTGTCCTGCCTCTTGGCCGAATGGGGTTGGACTGGATGGTGGCCCACCAGGTCTCTTCCAGGATTCAAAGCCCCCCAACAGATGGCCACCCAGCCTCTGTTTCAAAGCCTCCAAAGAAGGAGCCTCCACCACACTCCCTCCGGGGAAGGCAGAGAGTTCCACTGCTGAACAGCTCTCTCAGTCAGGAAGTTCTTCCTCATGTTCAGGTGGAATCTCCTTTCTTGTAGTTTGAAGCCATGGCTCCATCGCGTCCTAGTCTCTCTCCAGGGCGGCAGAAAGGAAGCCTGCCCCCTCCTCCCTAGGAAATATTCCCCTCACATATGTAGACATGGCCCTCAACATGTCTCCTCTCAGCCTTCTCTTCTGCAGGCTAAACATGCCCAGCTCTTTAAGCCGCTCCTCATAGGTTTTGTTCTCCAGACCCTGGATCAGACCTGGGCAATTGCCGGCCCTCCAGGTGTTTTGGACTTCAAGTCCCAGAAATCCTAGCCAGTTTGCCAGCTGTTAGGATTTCTGGGATTTGAAGTCCAAAACACCTGGTGGGCCAGCAATTGCCCAGGTCTGCCCTGGATCCTTTGAGTCGCCCCCCCCCCCCGGACACATCCCAGTCTGCCAATATCTCCCTTCAATTGGACACGGTGTGATTCCAGGTGTGGTCTGGCCAAGGCGGAATAGAGCATGGGGAGCATCTATTACAGCGGCGGGCAATTCCCGGCCCTCCGGGTGTTTTGGACTTCAACTCCCAGAAATCCCAACAGCTGGTAAACTGGCTGAGATTTCTGGGAGTTGAAGTCCAAAACACCTGGAAGGCCGGCAATTGCCCCCCCCCCCCCTGCTCTATTAGGTAAAACCAGTTAAAATAGGCCAACCGGACGTGGAAGGGGCATTAATGGAATATTTTCACTTGAGGTCTTTGGCAATACATCCGTCCAAATATTCCATTAGCGCCCCCTCCACATCTGGTGGGCATCTATGGCAGCAAACGGGGAGAAGCCAATGTCCAGCGGTGGGACTGGGGTGTGTGTGTGATTTTTTTCCTGTGTCAGGAGCGACTTGATAAACTGCAAGTCTCTTATGGTGTGAGGGAATTGGCTGCCTGCAAAGAGGTTGGCCAGGGGATGTTGCCCAGAGTGTTCCCATCCTGTGGGAGGCTTCTCTCATGTCCCCGCATGGGAAGCTGGAGCTGACAGACAGGAGCTCACCCTATTGCCCGGATTTGAACTCCTGACTTGTTGGTCAGCAGTCCTGCCGGCACAAGGATTAACCCATTGCAGCACCGGGGGAGCGATGATGTGCAGCAATGCCACAGGTGAGGTCAGGGGTCAAGGAGTCCCAAGAGCAAGGCCAGGGGCATGTGAAGGTCAAGGTCCGCCCAGGGCTTGGGTGGAGGAGCAGGGAAAGGGGAAAGCTCCCCAGGGGAAGAGACCTAGGGCGGGATCATGGGAATCTGTGCTCTTTGCTTTGGCCTAACGAAGATATTCAACACACTTGCGAAAGGAAGCGAGGAGACCACTATGCGCTGACACAAAGCAACCCACATTTATGGGGGGATGGGAACAAGTGCTGAACCCTGCGCGTGCGCACGAGGGCTGTGCGATCCATTCAAAACAGGGTTCAAAAGTTATTACAAAAAACTGGGGAGGATTCCAAAATACACAAAGTGAAAAACTCATTACGATAACACGAGTAATGGAATTGTGTTACTATTTCGTTACAGTAATTGCGCATGCGCATAATTAGTATAATTGGGAACCCTTCGGGGGGGGGCTCCTTTCTCCTTCATTTTCAAAGCCATGGGGGTGAAACTCGCTCCAAAGGTGGGACGCCTTGACCGCTGCGAGACCACCACATTCGGAGGACGTTTCCCTTATCCGCTGATGTTTTGCCAATTCTGTTCCTAGTGTCAAAGTGTCATTTCCTGTCCAATGGTCTAGTCCAGGCCTGGGCAAACTTTGGCCCTCCCTCCAGGTGTTTTGGACTCCAACTCCCACCATTCCTAACAGCCTCAGGCCCCTTCCTCTTGCCCCTCAGCCGCTTAAGCTTTTCCTTTTGAGGCTTTCCTAATCCGGTGGGCTGGAGGGCAAAAGGAAGGGGCCTGGAATGGTGGGAGGGTCCAAAACACCCAGGCCCCAGGGTGTAGTCCTTACTTTGAAAGTAGTTGGGCACGGCGCTCTTTTTGTGATTGCTTAGCACGATGTTTATTTGGGGTCAAAATAACCTCGCTGAAAGGTCTCAGTCTCTGGTGCTTAATTGGGGCAGTGGGATTTCCAGAGATTTCCATTGGCTGCCTGGCTAAAGAGAAACAGGATCCGGGCCGGTCCCCTCCCAGCCCCCTGCCCCGCCCTGCCGTGGGACTCACCTTTGACCCTTCTCGCCGGGGTCCCTCTGTCGTCGCCACCAGAGGAAGGCGGCCAGGGCCAGGAGGAGGAGCAGCAGCAGAGCCAGGCCCAGCGCCACCCCCACCGCCAGGCCCACCTTGCTGACCCACTGCTCGCAGTGTGGACCGAAGTACCAGTAGGGGCCCGAGTTGGGGCAGCTGGGGAAAGAAGGGCGGTCAGGCAGGCAAGGTGCCATGGATGAATAAGACGTACAGTTTGCATGAAATTATATGAAAAGAGTATGAATGGGGCCTAAATGGGTTAAAGACACAATTCTAAAACACGGAGGTCCAGAAAAGTATGCATGTCCTATGTAATATTCTTAATTTTAAAATTTTAACGTCTTTATATTTGTCGATATTTTGTGGATTTCTATGTCTATGATGATATGTCGTTTTAGCTCTGTGTAAACCGCCCGGAGCCTGCGGGAAGGAGCGGTATAGAAATCGAAATAATAAATAAATACATCTATGTATATAATAAAAGTCAGTGTTTGCGGGCGGTGGTGTGGTGGTGCGACAGGAGGAATACGTGCCAGCATTTCGATTGGCTGCAACTGTGGGATTATTTGCATAAAGGGCTCTGATTGGCCAGCCTCAGAACTCCAACATTCTATGGCCCCAGACAGAGGGGATTGGTTGCCACTGAAATGGTATTTGCATAAAGGACTCCGATTGGCCAACCACATTCCACCATTCTAAAGTGACTCAGAGGGAAAAGGAAAGGCCTCAGGCAGTCAGCCACTGCGGCCCACAGCAAAGGACCAAACTTGGCAAACGGGACCAATGGCCCACTTCACAACCTGGTGTGGTTTAGGGCAGGAGGGGTCATGAATGATGGGATTTGCAGTACCTTCACCTCATTCACTTCCCAAACAACACTGTAGCCCCTATAAATCACACACCAGGCCCAAAATTGACAGCAAGGCTTTCTTAACTTGATTTTCCTGACTAGGCCCCCAACAATGACAGAACAAGACCAAACTTGGCACACAGACCCCCCAAGGTGCACCCTACATCCTGGTGCAGTTTGAGGGAGGATGGACTATGGATGATGGGACTTGCAGTACTTCAATTCACTTCCTTAGAGCACTGTGGCTCACACCAATGACGAATCAGGACCAAACTTAGCACACAGAGGCCCAATGGCCCACTTTACAAACCTGCTGGAGTTTATGGCAGGATGGCTCACAAATGATGGGATTTGCAGTACCTTCACCCAATACATTTCCCACAGAACATTGCAGCCCCTACAAATCAGAGACCAGGCCCAAACTTGGCACACAGAGTACCCATGCCCCACTCTACATCCTGGTGCACTTTTGAGTGGGACGGACCACGGATGATGGGAGTTGAAGTACCTTCACTCACTTTCTGAGACCGCTGCCACCCTCATCCAATGACGGATCAAGACCATACTTGGCACACAGAGCCCCCATGACCCACTCTACATCCTGGTGCAGTTTGGAGAACAGGGAACCATGGATGATGGGACTTCCAGTACCTTCCCTCACTTCCAGAGACTGCTGCAACCCTCATCCAGAGAATGATCAAGACCAAATGTGACACACAGAGCCCCCATGACCCACTCTACATCCTGGTGCTGTTTGGAGGGGGATGGACCATGGCCAATGGGACTCGCAGTACCTTCACTAACTTCCTGAGACCACTGCAAGCCACATAAACATCTAATAGGAACCAACCTTGGTACACAATGCCTTCCTCAAATAACTCGGGCACCGGCGGGTCCCTAAGCTAGTAAATAAATAAAAACAACTACACTCAGGAACTGTAATTAAACGTTACTGATGAGAAGTGAGACAATGCTTAACGGTTGAACTCTTGGTGGAAAACAACATGTTTACATTACCACAGACAATGGCTATTGAATGAAATTATATGCAAAGCGTATGAATGGGGCCTAATGGGTTGAAGGCACCATCCTAAAACATTGAGGCCTGGAAAACAACTGCACGGCCGAACTAATTAAAAGTGGCTAATGAGAACTGTGACGATGATTAACTGTCGAACTCTTGGTGGGAAAACAACATGTTTACATTAGTCAAAGACAGTGGCTGTTGTAAGTAAGGAAGTCACCAGGCTCCTTACGTTAAGAAGGAAAGCCAACATCCAGCCGAAGAGTGCGTCCCTATCATACATGATTGATTGATTGATTGATTTTATTATTTATGAGTCGCCCTCCATTTATACGGATACAAATACAGAGCATTTGCAGATGATCTGCTGTGCATAGTGAAAGACCCCAGAACAAACATCAAAAAATGGATAGACAAAATAGAGGCCTATGGGAAATGGGCGGGGCTAAAACTGAACAAAACAAAAACTGCAATATTGACAAAAAATATTTCGAAGAAAAATCAAGGGGAACTAGAGAAATTGACAGGGATGAAGATCACTCCCAAAATTAGATATCTCGGAATAACTATTACAGCTAAGAACTCCCAATTGATAAAAAATAATTATGAAGAGAAGTGGAAGGAGATACAAAAGGATCTGATAAGATGGGGGTCGCTAAACCTCTCCCTAATGGGAAGAATAGCGACAATTAAAATGAACGTCCTCCCAAAACTTCTCTTCCTATTCCAGAATCTCCCAGTAATTAGGACAAACAAACTGTTTAAAGATTGGAATAAAGAAATAATGAAGTTCATATGGAAAGGGAAAAAGCCGAGAATAAAATATACAAATATGACAGATATAAAGGAGAGAGGAGGGTTTGGATTGCCAGACCTGAGACTCTACTATGATGCGGCAGGGCTAATATGGATCAAAGACTGGATTACATTAAGAAGGGAGAAGCTCCTAGCTCTTGAAGGATTCGACCTAAGAGTGGGCTGGCATGCCTATCTCTGGTATGACCAGGAGAAAAGGAAAAGAATTTTAACAATCATTTTATTAGAGCATCACTTCTAAAAATTTGGCAGAAATACAAGAATAGACTCTATGAAAAAACCCCCTGGTGGTTATCGCCTTTGGAGGCCAGACAAAGAAGATTACTGGGCTGGTCCCAATGGCCAACATATAGAGATTTGGTGATGAAAGAGAAGCAGGAACTGTCCCTAAAATCAAAGGAGGAAATTACAAAAAAATATAAATCGCTCTCATGGTTACAGTACATGCAAATTAAAGAGGACTGGGCCAAAGACAAACAAACAGGTTTTGCAGATAAAGACATGTTCTATGAAAAAGTGGTAAAAAGAGAAAAAAACATATCACAAACATGTATAATGTATTATTATCCTGGGCAACGGAGAAAGAAACAGTAAAGGAATGCATGGTAGGCCAGAAATATTGGCAAACCAATACAGTTAAAAGACTGGGAACAAATATGGAAAAAAAAAATAAAATATACTTATGCCACGGATATGAAAGAGAACTGGTATAAGATGTTCCACAGGTGGTATATAACTCCATACAAATTAGGCCAAATGTATAAATCAGTTAATAACAAATGTTGGAAGTGCGAGAAAGAAGTGGGTACTTTCTACCACATGTGGTGGACGTGCCCGAAAGTGAATAAATTTTGGAAAGATATTCATGAAGGTTGTGAGAAAATACTAAAAAAGAAAATACCATTAAAACCAGAATATTTCCTACTGGGAATCATAGATGAAGATTTGGAGTTAGACCACAATGAAGACATCTTATTCTCATATTTGACAACAGCGGCCAGAATAGTTCACGCAAAGAAATGGAAACAAAAGGAAATAGCAACCATGGAGGAATGGATGTTGAAAATAGAAGAGATAAAGGATATGGACAAGTTAACGTATGCTCTAAAGATATCGTATGGTAGACCAATAAAGAACACGAATTGGGATCTATATGAAGAGTTTAGAACAAACTATTTAAAAAACGACTAAGACTGTATAAATGACCCAGAACACTAAATATATATATATATATATATATATATATATATATATATATATACATACAGAAGAGAAGCCCGTAGCTGAAGAAAAGGAAGGACTAAATGAAAAAGATAAACAACGCCCGAGGGATAGCTCGGAAGTCAGAGACCCTTCAACCCCACCCACCGTTCCCCAACCACCCACACTAATCCCACCCCTATCCAATACCCTGTCCCCCATCCCCCACCTTCCCTTCCCCATTCTGTTCCTTCCCTACCCCCAGATCCCTTAGTTAGTGATTTTTATGTATGAAAAAAGGTCAATAAAAAATTATTTAAAATAAAAAATAGTTCCAGTAACTCAGGCTAAGTCTGGGGGTGTCCTTAGCCGTAAGCCTTTCGGAAGAGCCAGGTCTTCAGTGCGGTCAGGAACTGGGGCATGTCCCGGATAGCTCTCTGATCCGCCGGCATCAAGTTCCAAAGGACAGGGGCCGCGATGGAAAAGGCTCTCCGTCTCGTGGTGTCGAGGCGGGCCTCACTCACACCTGGGATGCGGAGAAGGTCCCTGTTTCCTGAACGCGGCGACCTTAAATGAGCTGGTTCGGACAAGCGGTCTTTTAAATAAGGTAAGCGACAAGATCTTGTGGATGGCTCTGAGCTCGACTGGCAGCCAGTGCAGGCGCTGCAGAGATGGCGCGATATGGCATCTCAGTGGTGTCCCGGTGAGGAGTCTGGCAGCTGCATTCTGCACTAGCTGGATTTTACGAGTGGTTGACTATGGCAACCCCACGTACAAGGCATTACAGTAGTCCAGCCGTGAGGTCACTGTGGCATGGACCACCGTAGCCAGCGCATCTGATGGAAGGTAAGGTGCCAGTTGACGTGCCTGGCGAGGTGGAAGAACGCTCCCTTACGTGTCGCAGCAACCTGGGCCTCCAGTGAGAGTCTCGAGTCTCGTATCACACCGAGGCTCTTCACCGACGGGGCCGGGATCAGCGGCTCTCCCTCAAAGAGAGGCAGCGGAATGGGTGGCTCTGGGCGTCCCGGCCATAGAATCTCTGTCTTTGATGGATTGATCTTGAGTTTGTGTGAGCGGAGCCATCTGGTCACTGCCTCTAGTCCTTGTCTGAAATTCTCAGGCACCAATGTTACGCCTGGCTCAAGCTTCAGCAGGAGCTGGGTGTCATCTGCATATTGGTAGCACCCAAATCCGAAACTTCTGGCTATGCTTGCCAAGGGTTGGACGTAGATGTTAAAAAGTGTGGGTGACAAAATGGCGCCCTGGGGGACTTCGCAGTCCAGGGTGGATTTCTTGGACACTTGGCCTCGCCACTCAACACGCTGCGAACGGCCCCGCAGGAAGGAATCGAACCAGGCCAAAGCTGTGCCTTGAATCCCAATGGCTGATAGTCGCCGCAACAGCAAGTCATGGTCCACCGTGTCGAACGCCGCGGTGAGGTCAAGCAGCACCAGGATAGCCGAACCTCCCTTCTCCAATTGGCGGCGGATGTCGTCCGTAATGGCCACCAGGACCGGCTCGGTCCTGTGTCCGGCGCTGAAACCCGATTGGCAGGGTCCAGGCTTCCTGAGGTTTCCAGGAATTCCTGTAATTGGATCGCTGCTGCCCGTTCAATCAGTTTCCCGAGGAAGGGTAGGTTTGAGACCGGACGGTAGTTCGCTGGCGCCGCTGGATCCAGATGGACTCTTCGTGGCCGGATCAGGCATCTGGGGGCTATTTGGTCGATGGCTTTCGACAAGACTGTATTCCATCTGTCCACCCGTTGATTCAAGGTCCCACCGAAACTTCCATCGGCTCAATGGCTGCTGCGAAGCAGCTGGGGTCCATATGCCCTTCTGGCGTGCCAGTATGGGTTTGGCTCTGGCCTTGCTGGTAGGGGGATTCTGATGTCGACCTTCAGAGTGAAATGATCCGACCAGGGACCTTCGTTGTTGCTTGCTGCGTAACCCTCAACCCGTACCCAAAGATTAGGTCTAAGGTATGTCCGGCCTGGTGTGTGGGTCCATCAAAATGAGACCTAATGTGTCCATGGATCAGATGAACTCCTTCGCTAGGGGGGATGGCATATTAGCGTCTGCATGGATGTTAAAATCCCCCAAAACAATGAGTCTTGGGAATCTAAGTGTCCAACCGCGGCAAGATCGAGCAGATTGAGTAAGCTCTCCTTCGGGGTCCCGGGGAGCGATAGATAAGAAGAATCGCTAGGCACTCCTTAGCTTTTAGGGTGATTCCCAAACACTCCATGCCCGTGATATTCGGGGCCTGGATAACTGTCACTGGGATGTCATCCCTAGTAGCTACTATACCCACTCCTCCTCCCCTGCCACCAGTTCTCGGTTGATGGAACATCCGGAAACCCGGAGGGGACAGCTCATGGAGAGGTATAGTGTCTCCATTCTGTGTCCAGGTCTCCGTGATGCAGTTAATATCTGCATCTTGCTCTATGATGAATTCATTCAAGGTGGCCAGCTTGTTCCAGATCGATCTGGCGTTGAGGAGCAGGAGTGATGAACAGGTGGGAGGTGGTGTCGGGAGGAGCTTTGTGGGGGACGGGTCGCAGGAAGGGGAGGGGTGGTGCTTCCTACTATTCCCATGGTTCCTAATTAGAGGTCGGCCCTTGAGTCCAACTTTCCTTCTACCTGTAACTGTTGGAATTTTTTCTCCGCAGGTTGATGGACATGAGTGGACTCCGGTCCTCCCTCCAGGTGTTTCGGACTTGAACTCCCACAATAAGTCCCAAGAGCTGGGAGACTGTTAAAAATCGTGGGGCTTGTATTCCAAAACACCTGGAAGGAGGGCCAAAGTTGGCCCAAGCCTGCCATAAAGGGATGCAGAGAGGAGGCCCGGGAGGCAGAGAAGCGTCACGGATCAAATTGATGGACAATTTGGATGACATGATATGAAAGGAGTAGGAATGGGACCCAATTGGGCCGAAGACACAATTCTAAAACATGGAGGCCTGGAAAACAACTACGCTCGTGGACTGTAAATAAAAGTTGCCGATGACAATTGAGACAATGATTAACTGTTGAAATGGCTGGCTTGATTATTAACTCTGGGTGGAAAACAACATGTTTACATGACCAAAGGCAACGGCTCTTTTAAGTTAGGGAAGTGTTTACAAGGTTCCTTACATTAAGAAGGAAGCAAACACAATGCTTTTTAAGAAGGAAAACCAATGATCACGTAAGGAAAAGTCAACGTCTGTCCAGGAACTGATGGAGTTTAGGTGGAGAACTATCTGTCATTTGTTTTCAACAGGCCTGGGCCAACTTCGGCCCTCCCTCCGTGTTTGTTGGATGACAACTCCCACAAAGGAAGGGGGGAAATTCATTGGCCCCTTCCCTCCACCCGCTGCCCTTGGAGGATGAATGCCATCACCATGGGGCTGCCAACTGCACCTTTCCTGCCCATCTGCCACCTGAGGGGCAAACAGGGCTCCTTGGGTTTGACCTCTGACCCTCCCCCCATGGTCTTCTTCATAGGGTCATTCTGCAAGCAGATGGCATCCACAGGCTCAGCTGCACTCCAGCAAATGGACAGCCAATTGGAGCAGACTTCAGAGAGGCTTGACCACCCCCTTTGCCCCCATGACCCCCACCCCGCCTTAACTCCTTTGGGGGGCTACTCACAAGCAGGTGGGCCCCTCGGGCTGCATCTGGCATGCACCCTCCCCACAGTTGATTTGGTTCGGGTGCAGACTGTTGCAGATGGAGACGCACTGGACGCTGGTGTCCACGAAGACTGCCACGTAATAGTCCTTAAGACCATCGTCCTTCACATTGCACACCTCTGAGGGAGGGACGGAGAGAGGGACGGAGAGAGGGCATGGGTCAGCCGAGGGAAAAGCAGCCCCAGCCCCATTGTGACAACGATCCCCACCCTCCACGCACATACACACTCCCAGGGCCGTGCAAGGTGTAATGTGTAATGTTCAAGGTGTAATATGCAAGCTGTAAGATGCAAGGAGTAATGTGCGAGATGCAAGGTGTAATGTGGAAGGTGGAAGGTGCAAGGTGCTACTAGCAATGTGAAAGGTGTTATGTGCAAGGAGTAACGTGAAAGGTGCAAGGTGTCATGTACAAGGTGTAAGGTGCAAGGAGTAATGTGCAAGGTTAAGCTACAAGGTGCAAGGTGTAAGGTCTCTTTGCACCTGGCCCAAGTCCTTCCCATCCCCAGGTACCCCCACCCGCCCAGTGCAATCCCTGGGAAGGGGCCGGTGCATCAATGCTCCCACAAAGGGTCCCACCTGTCGAGTTCAGCTTGGTGGGGGCCACGCTGTACTTTTCCCAGCGGAGGCAAGAATTGTTGGTAGAACCTGGAGCAGACGAGAAGGTGGGTTAACAACGAAGCTGCGCTGCCCGCCGCCCGCCCGCCCGCCCGCCCCCCACGGATTCATGGACCTTGTCCTAATGAGTGGAAGGGCAGCGAGTGGCCTGACAAAAGGCCAGGGCAGTTCAAGTTACGCCAAGCTACTTCAACTATACAGTGTAGCACTGTAGGTGTACCGGGAGAGATTTTGCAACGGAGGAGGTGAAGTGTTTTTGAGCTCCTTGGTCATTTATTTGCAACTTTCTCACATTTTAAGTGAAGAGTCTGAAGAAGGAAAGGGAGCAAAGGCGGCTCCGTGGCTTTGGGCTCTGCAGAGACTCGGCAGAAAAGGGGTCCTGTCACGTTCAGCTTGGTGGGCCAGAAGAAGAGTATTATTATTATTATTATTATTATTATTATTAAGCCTGGATGGGCGTCTGTCAGGGGTGCTTTGATGGTGCTTGCCCTGCATAGCAGAAGAGGGTTGGACTGGATGGCACCTGGGGTTGCTCCCTTGACTATTATTATTATTATCATTATTAGAAAGGCAGGATGGGCATCTGTCCGGGGTGCTTTGGTGGTGCTTGCCCTGCATGGCAGGATAAAGGGGGCTGGGCCGCCTCACCTGTCGCTTGGCACTTGTCGTGGGGGCAGGTGCAGTTTTTGCTGCCCAGCTTCTTGATCTGCGTAACGGACGTCTCATAAGAGGTGTTGAATCCGGAGGCCGGCAGAACCAGGTTCACCTTGTAATTCACAAGGACGCTGCCGTGGCTGAGGGAGGGAGGGAAGGAAGGAAAGGGAAAGGGAAAAGGAAAAAAGAAGGAGAGTGTCAGCAAGGAGGGGGCCGGTGTGAGGGAGGCCTTTTCCCATGGCGTGCCATTTTGCCCCACATAATAATAATAAGTTATAGTTAACCATTTTGGAGCGCCTGCTTCCACAGCCATGTTTTGAACTCTTTCCTAAAGGCAGCGAGAGAGGGTGCCGGCCTGGTTTCTATAGGGAGAGCATGCCAGATCTGGGGCGCCACCACCGAGAAGACCATCTCCCCACCAGCCGTGCATGTGAGGGTGGTGGGACCGTGAGAAGAGCCTTCCTGGAGGGCCTAAGGCCTAAGGCCCGGGTGGGTTCATAGGGGGAGACACAGTCATACAAATAGGCTGGACCCGAACCATAAAGGGGTTGATGGGTGATGGTAACCTGGAACTGGAATTGGGCCTGGAAACCCGCCGGCAGCCAGTGGAGCTGCTTCCAAGGGACCCGTCGTGCGCTCCTCCCTGCAGTCAGAAATCTGGCTGCTGCTCTCTGTACTAATGGCAGTTTTCGAACTGCCTTCAAAGGTGAGGCTCCCCCTGAGGACACGGGTCCGCAGCCTGGGGCTCCCCTGGACTCAGTGAAAAGCCTGATCTGGCCATAGTGACCCACAGCCTAGTTGCATCCGGAACGGATGGCTGTCCATGTCGAGTGCACCCTAGGCCCTGATCGGCCTCACGACTGACGAGGAGGACCTCTGCCTTGCCTGGATTGAGCTTCAGTGTGTTAGCCCTCATCCAGCCCATCCCAGTGGCCAGGCACTGGTTCACCACCTGGGAGGCTTCCTTGGCATTTGATGGAAGTGAGGCATAGAGTTGGGTGTCACCTGTATATCTGTGTCACCACACTCCAAAACTCCAGCTGACCTCACCCAGCGGGTCCATGTAGGTGTTAAATAGACTTTCCAACGCTCTCGATGAGATTGCCCCTAGACACCCTCTCCAACCCCACCGTAATCAATCTCCTTGGTTCACTGAGGAGTTACGGTCGATGAAGCGGGCAAAGAGATGGGTGGAGAGCAAGTGGAGGAAACTCCGTGACGAAGATACGAAATCAGCTTATAAGCTTTTCATGGATGCTTATGAGCATGTTATCAAGGAAGCGAAAAATTCTTATTATGCAACCTTGATAGCGTCCGCTAGCTCACGCCCATCACAATTATTTAAGGTAATTAGATCTTTGCCGATGGTCTCTACCATCCCAAGAAACAATGATCAGGCCCTAACTGCTGAGGCTTTCCAGAGCTTTTTCGCGGACAAGATTTCGGCCCTCCGCCGGGACCTTCCTCCTACTTTTGATACAGTTAGCGAACTTGAGACTACGTGGCCTCTTGCCGGGCCCACCTTCAACCGGTTTCGGCCACTGGACGCAGAAGATGTTGATAGGATAGTCACTGCAACTAGATCGACCACTTGCTCCCTCGATCCGTGCCCCTCCTGGCTGGTGAAAGCTTGCCTGGAGGGGTTACGTGACCCCCTGTTGAAATTAGTCAACAGCTCCCTTGAGCAAGGAGTGTTTCCAGGGGGTTTAAAAGAAGAAGCCGAGCCTAGGTCCATCGGTCCCTTCCAGCTACCGCCCGGTGTCGAATTTATCGTTCCTGGGCAAGGTGGTTGAGAGGGCAGCAATGGAGCAGTTGCAGTCCTACCTAAATGAGGCAACTTGGCTTGACCCCTTCCAGTCCGGCTTCCATTCAGGGCATGGGACGGAGACGGTGTTGGTCGCCATCACAGATAAGCTGCGTTGCCAACTCGATCACGGTGGATCGGCGCTGCTCGTGTTATTGGACCTCACGGCAGCGTTCGATACTGTCGATTTTGATCTTTTGACCCACCGTCTGGCTACGGCCGGGGTGAGGGGGACAGTCCTTAACTGGCTGTCCTCTTTCCTCCGGAACCGGTTCCAGCGAGTGAGAAGGGGAGAGATTGTCTCGGGAGGTGTCCCCCTTCATTGCGTGGTCCCTCAGGGGGCAATCCTCTCCTCTTTATTATTTAACATCTACGTCCGACCACTTGCTCAGTTGGTACGCAGCTTCGGGCTGGAGTGTCATCAATATGCAGATGACACCCAGTTCGTTCTGGGGATGGAGGGCCACCCCGACTCCGTACCCGATAATTTCCATTGCTGCCTAGAAGCCGTTACTGGATGGCTGCGCGCCAGTAGGTTGAAGGTGAATCCGGCTAAGACGGAGATCCTGTGGCTGGGCCGTCTGGGTACAAGTGAGATCCAGCTTACAACCCTGGACGGGGCGACACTTCGCCCGTCATCATCGGTCAAAAGCTTACGAGTCACGCTTGACTCCCACCTGACGATGGAGAAACATATCTCCACTGTCAGCGGTACAGCGTTTCACCATCTCCGGCAGGCGAGGAAGCTGGCTCCCTACTTGTCCCGCCACGACCTAGCCACAGTGGTCCAAGCCATGGTCATCTCAAGACTGGACTACTGTTATGCTCTCTACATTGGCCTTCCTCTGTCGGTGATCCGGAAGCTCAAGCTGGTGCAGAACGCCGCAGCTCGGCTGGTGGCAGGCCTTCCATCTCGCTGCCACATCACGCCGGTTCTGCGGGAACTGCACTGGCTCCCAAAGGAGCACCGGGTCACCTTCAAAGTGCTGGTTCTAACCTTCAAGGCCTTGAACGGTCTGGGGCCGATGTATCTAAGGGACCGCCTCTCCCCATACAGTCCTTTGAGACCACTGAGATCTGAATCATTGAACCTCCTGACGATACCGAGTCACACAGCCCTCCACTTGACCGCAATGCGGAGGAGAGCCTTTAGCGTTATCGCCCCAGTGTTCTGGAACGCTCTCCCTCCTGCCATTCGTGCGTTGCCTGACCTGCTGGCCTTTCGAAAGGCCTGTAAAACCCTCCTGTTTACACAGGCATTTGGGCAGGTATAATATCAGGGCTTCATAGTATGGCTAAGGGCTTTGACCACATGTGGTGGGCGTGTGTCATCTTCTGACCTAACTACGGATGCAACTCCGGTATCCTATCTTGTTTTAATTTGTGACTATGCACTGTGTTTTACTGTGTTTTTCATCGTGTTTTTATTGTGTTTTAATGATTTGTAAATGTTTTAATGATTGTGAGTCGCCCCGAGCCAGTCGGAAGGGGTGACCAAGAAATCGAAATAATAAATAAATAAAATAAATAAATAGCATGGGGGGTAGAATCAAGCCATGTGGGACTCCACAAGCCAATGGCCAGGGGTCTGGGGACATATGTGGGAGGGAGGGAGGGCCCCACCTGGCCCTCAAAGGGCTCACCTCAGAGAAATCACCGTGACACCAAAGTACCCAACGACGTCGTGATAGAGTTTGTACATCTGCAGAGAGAGAGGGGGGGGGGGCAGGAACAGAATGTGAATGGCAAGAACAATCAACAGCAGGGCTCCTCTGAACATGCGCAGAGCGATTGGCCGTCCTTGCTGTGGACAGGCTGGCACCTTTTTTTCACGACACCTGTGAAACTGGCTAAAATGAATGAGATCTCAAATACATTTATTTATTAATTATTTAATTTATTTTAAACATTTGTACCCCGACCTTCTCACCTCCCGAGAGGGACTAAATGTTGGAAATGTAGAGCAGTGGTTTTCAACCAGTGTGCCGCGGAACACATGTGTGCCGTGAGAGATCATCAGGTGTGCCGTGGGAAATTATTTTGAACTTCATTCCTATATAAACTATAAGGCACATCTGTCCCTTTAAGAAATGGAACCATTGCACCTCAGAAGTGGCTGAGTAAACAGAGCGAGCGTGAGTGCTGCCGCTGCACGTCACCCTGGCCATTTGGGATCACAGCAAGACAAGCGAGAGACAGCCATGGAGAAGTTTTTGAGAAGGGAAAATGCAAGTGCCAAACAGGGCCCTGGACAAAATTATGACACAGATGAAGGCCCTAATATGAGCGGTGGACAAGAGAAAAAAGAGAAGACGGTGAGCTTGAGGCAAAACACATCTGTGTGAGATGAGCTTCTCAAGCTTGACTGCGAGGAAAACTAAACACACACAGAGAGAGACTGACAGCTGTTGAGGAAGACCTTCTATGTTGTGTTCATCAAAACAGGCCCAGGTTTCACACTGAGTGTATAAATACTAGGCATGAGAAAAATGAAACGGAAATTAAAAGAAATCGTAAGTGATTCGTATGTAATGGGCCTTTCAAGTTTATACGGATTGCAAGGCCAATCCCGGAAGTGGACTTTCTTTTACGCACCCCCCCTTTCCATGCTTGCAGCCTAATTAGAGTGGAAGGCCTCTTCCAGGAAGTGAAAAGGGAGCCGGAAACGATAGAGAGCCCAAAATCGGGACTCCTAGAGGGGCTGGAGGACTGACGACACCAGCGATTTAAACACCCAGGAAGGGGTTTAGATAGAAGGACAGAGTAGGAGGACATAAGAACTGCTGAGAGAAGGGCAGCAGGAGTGAAAAGAACACGGAGAGGAGAAGGAAGAGTTCAGAATCAAGAAAAGCCATAGAGTTCCAACGGAGGTCCTAGACTGCTATGGTAAAACTGAATGGGAAAAAAAGATGGAGTGAGGAGAACTCTACAGATTAGCAAGGCCTGCACCAGAGGTAGGCCTAGGCATTTATTTAATAATATTTAATAATAATATATTAATGCATTATATGTGTCCCTGCAAAGGAACCCTGTCCTTTAATAATATTAATAATAATAATAATATATTAATGCTTTATATCTCCCTGCAAGGAAACCAAGGGAAATGTTGCCCCTTGATTTGCCTGTGTTTAAAACAGTATCAGTCCTATTTCCCTGCTTTGCCTACTTTAGAACTACTAACGAATTTCGTAAGTAATTAAGTTACATTTCAGAAATTTTTGGAATTTTTTTGTAAGTCTTTCTTTTACTAAACAAAAAAAAATCCCCCCATTTGATATAAGAATCGCCATTTTGGGATTCTAAAACATGCCTAATAAATACATTTAAAAACATATTAACTATATGTATGACTGTGTCAGAGTGTCATTTTGTGTCCTTTTGATTGGTGGTGTGCCCCAGGATTTTGCACATGTAAAAAGTGTGCCGCGGCTCAAAAAAAGTTTAAAATCACTGATGTCAAGAACAGGAGGGAAGCTCCGTGCGTACGTGGCGGCCTTGCGAAGCAGCCATGAAATATGGATCAGAAATACATAAGGAAATTCAAAGAATCTTAAAAATAAGCTTTAAGGAAAAGCCAGAATATTATCTCTTAACAGGCTCAGGCTTAATTTTAGAGAAGAAAACTGCGGCAAGAATTTCCTTTGCCAGACTTTGGAAACAAGAAAAAATCCCTGAAACAGAAGATTGGAGAAGGAAAGGGAGGAGGCTGAAGACACGGGCAAGTTCACTTCCTTTTTGAAAAAATACTGGGGTGACCCGATTAAAGAGACAAACTGGGAGCTTTCCCAAAACTACGAGAAAATAAACAATAAATTTTGAATCGAAACTTTATCTAAAAGAAATATATGTCCTGTAAGCTTGGAATGGAAGTCAAAGATATATTTTTTTACAAACCTTTTCCCTTTTTTTCTTTTTTCTCTTTTTTGAATTTTTCCAATTTTTTTTGCTTGTCTTTTTAAAACTGTTTCCGCTTAGTTTTGACTTTCCTTCTTTCCTGCCGCCTTCCTCGTTCCCCTTCTTTCCACGTATCATTTCGTATGATGTACTAATGGTTTTATAATTAATAAAAATTAATTTAAAAGAAATAAGTAAAAGGGAGAGGCTGGAATTCTGTGCCCAGAGGAAGCGGAAGCGGGCGACTCAAAGGATCCGGGGGGCCTGAGGAACAAGCCCTATGAGGAGCGGCTGAAAGAGCTGCTGGGCATGTTGGGCCTGAAGAATAAGAGAAGGCGGAGGGGAGGCAGGATGATGAGGGCCAGGGATGATCAAGAACTGAGGGGAATGTGTCCTAGGGAGGAGGGAGGGGGCTTCCTTTCAGCTGCCCTGGAGACTAGGATGCAATGGAACAATGGCTTCAAAGGGAAAGGAAGGAGATTCCACCTGAACATGAGGAAGAACTTCCTGACTGGGAGAGCTATTCAGCGGTGGAACTCTCTGCCTTGGAGTGTGGTGGAAGGAGCCTCCTTCTTGGGGGGCTTTTAAGCAGAGGCTGGGTGGCCATCTGTCGGGGGTGCTTTGAATGTGATTTTCCTGCTTCTTATCGGAAGGGGGTGGGGCTGGACCAGTGGTTCCCAAACTTTGTTGGCCTACCGCCCCCTTTCCAGAAAAACATTACTCACCGCCCCCCTAAGTATTAATGCAGTGGTTCTCAACCTTTCTAATGTCGTGACCCCTAAATAAGGTTCTTCATGTTGTGCTGACCCCCAACCCTATTTTTTTTGTTGCTACTTCATAAATAATGTTGCTACTCTTACGAATTCTAATCCAAATTTCTAATATGCAGATCAAAGCGAGTGGGGCGGGGCCGAAGAAGAGGGCCGCGTGACCCCTCCTAAATGGCCAATCGTTCACCGCCCGCTTAAAGGGGTTCACTGCCCCCCCGAATTCCCCTGAGCCTCCCACTGCCCCCTTGGATCGCCTCAGCGCCCACCAGTGGACTGGATGATGGCCCGCCAGGCCTCTTCCAACTCTAGGATTCTATATCCCCCCCCCCATCTCCAGCCCATGCGCTCATTCCTGCTTTTGCTTGGTTACCTTCCGGATTATAGTCTAGCATCATACATTTGTATAACCCGGAAACCAGCCCTTTATTTCCTTCCTCCAAAACATCCTCCAAAGGCGTCACCCTCCTCCTCCTCCTCCTCCTCCTTGTTCCGTACTTGACCTTGACGCCTGCCATGGAGACGCAAAGCGGCGCACAACCACGTCAAAACAACCCCACCTCAAACCTCCACCTCACCTCTTTGTGAAACATTTTCACAAAATCTCTGAAGGCATTGGAGCTGTGATTCGACATATCGGGCGAATAGTTCCAGTTTGTCACAGTGATGTTGACGTTGACCGTGGCGTTCACCTGCACTGTGAGGAGAAAGCAAGAGGGACCCTCAGAGAGAAAGGGGCGGAGAGAGCTGCCCTGGGGTCTTGGCCGGACGGGAGGGGGGAGTTGCTTCTTCCTGCAGGACGGACTGGGGTGGGCTGGGTGGCCCCGGGAGGCCCCTTCCAGTCCCAGGGCTCCTTTCCATCTTTTCCCCTGGTACCCCATTCTTTTGGCTCAAGGGGTCAACTGTGTGAATAAATACCCCCTTTCTTTGATTTGAGGGTGTGCTTGGCCCCCTTTATCCACATCTCTGAAAATGGGGCGCTTCTTAGAATCGCAGTTACTTTTCTTACATATTAGTAATGCCCCCCCCCCCCCGCCCACAGTTGGTGGTCCTGAAAGTCTGTGTCAATCGATGGCGTCCTGGAACAGAAGTTAAACGTTCCTCAATTCTTTTCGTATGGGCGGCATGGCTATTCTCCCTTAACGTTTCGCCTGCACCTGTGGCAACCCCTTCAGAGGTTGCTCAGAGGTCTGTTGGAAATGAGGCAAGTGGAGTGTATGGATATATCTGCAGAAAGTTAAAGGTGGGAAAAAGAATCCTTGTCTCCCGAGGTTCCCCCAGGCAGGAAGCAGCCAGGCTTTGAAGCTGCAAGGCCATTCAATGCAAATCAAGTTGGCCAATTGCAACAATTCTCTCAAACAGACAAGAGTTCTTTCTCCCAACTTGGACTTTCCAAAGATACACACACACACACACACTTGCCTATTTTCCAACAGACCTCTATGGGAGACCCTCACTGATTGACTTTGTAGCTGCAAGGCTATTCAATGCTAATGAAGGTGGCCAATGGCAACATTCCCGCTTGCTTTAAGCAGACAAGAGGGGTTTTTTTTCCAACCCTGGACATCATTTCACGGGGATATAAACCCAAATTCCCTAGTTTCCAAGAGACCTCACAACCTCTGAGGGTGCCTGACATTGATGTGGGAGAAGCATCAGGAGAGAATGCTTTTGGAAGAGGGCCGGATAGCCTGGAAAACTCACAGCCACCCAGTGATTGCGGCCATGACAGCCTTCGACAAGCCTTGTGTGTTTGAAGCAAGTGTGGATGTTGCAATTAGCAAGCTTGGTTAGCATTGTGCAGCCAGGAAGCTGCAAAGTCAATCCGTGAAAATATTTGCATAGAGGTCGCTTGGCTGAGTGCTTTCGCATTGTTATTTTTGATTGTGAGCAAACGGTGAGGTAATAATAATAATAATAATAATAATAATAATAATGGAAGCCAGGCACCGAACCGGCGACTTACCCAAGGGGAATGTATTCTGCACCTGCTCGCAGTGCTTTCCAGTGTAGGGGGTGAAGCACTCGCAGTGACCCCCATCAGCGACCCCATGCTTGCACCAAGGCGGGGCTGTGGTGGAGGAAGCTTCCGGAAGCAAGGGGGGGGCACAAGAATAAACACAGCTTTAGAAAGGACACGGCAAGAAACGATTTGTATAAAAATGACCCCAAACCCCAGACTCTCCCCCCCCCTTTCACATATTGCCTACCTACACCTAGGATTCCCCTAGCCTATGTATAGTGAAGGAGTTGGGGAAGGGGGAAATGGTCTCGAAGAGGACATTGGGAAGGGATTACTATTTTTTTTAAAGCAAATATTTGGGGGACCTCTGGGGATCTCCCCCCTCCCCTCAGCAAAATGCATCTCCCAGAATTAAGGCAGAGGCGAGCGGAGCACTCATCGGTGGGAAAGGTCCGGCATTTGCTGTGGCTGAGAAATGAGACGTGGCTCTGGTGGGAGCGCAAGGGTGTCCGAGGGCACTGACAGCATAATAATAACAACAACAACAATACAACTTTATGTGCATCCCCCTCTACCTCCCTCAGGGGACTCAGTTTCCACATGAGCAAAGCAACACAGAAACATACAGAGTGGCCACTTAAAACATACCACGATTGAGAGAGTCATAGACATTTACAAATCCAGTTCCAACACTATTGTATCCTGCAAAATAAGCAACCAATGGCCAGAATTTCAAAGTGGTTCTGGACAGTTTGAAAGGACTGGGCCGGGACTACGGCAGTGGTAATATAGGGCTGGGGCATGGGTAGAATGCAAAGATAGGCATCCTCAAACTGCGGCCTTCCAGCTGTTTTGGCCTCCAACTCCCAGAAGCCCTTGCCAGCTTGTTCATTGGCCAGGAATTCTGGGAGTCGGAGCCCCGAACAGCAGGAGGGCCGCAGTTTGAGGATGTCTGTCCTAAGGAATGGCCCGAGTGGGGCCTGGCGCTACTCATTTCCAGGGCCTCCTGAGCGACTATAAAAAAGGTCTGGGCCAGGGCTAGCACCATGAGATGACAAAGGACCGGGGGAGGGGGTAAAGTGCAAAGCCAGATCCTAACTGGTGGCCAAGGTAGGGCCTGGGGCCTGAGACTAATCTTGTTCAACGGCCTGGAGGAACCACCAATTCTTCAAGTCTCTGTGGAAAGAGGAGAGCGATGGGGCCTGCCGGCGCATGGAGAGACTGCTCACCAGGAAGTGTTGTGGAGGTGCTCTGGGGAACCGTCTTGGAAGAAGATGAGGTGGATCCTGTCGTAGTTCTATGAGAAGTGGATGGCGGGTGGCTGGTTTGGAGGCTTGTGCTGTGGCTCTCGGTTCCTCAGAGATGGTAGTGGAAGGAGTGGATCTGAAGGATACATGGCTGGAAGAGGAGATCGCCTCTGGGGTTGTAGGTTCCTCAGAGATGGTAGTGGAAGGAGTAGAGCTAAAAGGTACGTGACTGGACGAGGAGATGGCCTCTGTGGTTGTAGGTTCCTCAGAGATGGTACTGGAAGGAGTGGATCTAAAGGATACATGGCTGGAAGAGGAGATGGCCTCTGTGGTTGTAGGTTCCTCAGAGATGGTGCTGGAAGGAGTGGATCTAAAGGTCACATGGCTGGAAGAGGAGATGGCCTCTGTGGTTGTAGGTTCCTCAGAGATGGTAGTGGAAGGAGTGGATCTAAAGGATACATGGCTGGAAGAGGAGATGGCCTCTGGGGTTGTAGGTTCCTCAGAGATGGTAGTGGAAGGA